>CM035440.1:61109629-61364629 GCA_020310875.1 Ceratopteris richardii | reverse complement strand
TATTGCTCCTTCACGACTCGCGAGCCAAATCGACTTCCGCACAAGAGTCAGCCATGAAGGCCAAAGGCCCATTCAATAAGGGCAAAACCACAAGTCATCAGGCTAGCAATGGATCTAAGCAAGGATCGCATAATTCATCGAAGAAGTTCACCTGTATTTTTTGTGGAAAATCTAGACACTTAGCAAAGTTTTGCTATAAAAAGAAACAATCATCGAAGGCTTCTATGTCTATGCAAGCATCCAAAGGATCCCAACATAGATCCCACTGGTTGAGTGAGGAACTCTTCATCTCTACAAAAGCCAATGCACTAGTTACTTCTAGCTCCCCGCATGAATGGATCTTTGATAGTGGATCTACCTCCCATATGTGCAAAGACAAGGACTCCTTTAAGGAACTCGAAGAGCACACGGGAGAAGTTTATCTTGGCAGCAACAAAAGTTTACCCATCGAAGGAAAAAGGAAAGTTCAAACTTCCAACCATCAGGGAGAATGCAAGTCTTTATCCAATGTTCTTTTTGTTCCAAATTTATGTATGAATCTACTTTCCATCAAGGCCATTACAGATCAGGACAAACAAGTATGGTTTGATAACACCTCAGTTAAGTTAGTTGATCCCCATACAAAGGATGTCATTACTCAAGGTATCGAAGAAAAGGGCCTCTACAAGCTATCTTGCTTTGTATCCAAAGAATCAACCTCAAGTTTGTGGCACCAAAGATTTGGCCACACTTCTTACTTATCAAAAATCTATTCATCCCAACTTGTGAAGGGATTGTCAAAGATAGGGCAACTTACTGCTCTCTACCAAGCTTGCACCCAAGGCAAGCAACACAGGGCCCCAGTTCCCAAGGAAGCTTCAACACGGGCGAGGAACCCACTAGCCCTTATCCACATGGACTTATGTGGACCTATCAATACACCATCCCTGAGTGGATCCCTCTACTTTTATCTTCCAGTAGATGACCACTCTCGTTATATTTGGGTGTACTTTTTGAAGTCAAAGGCAGACACATTCTCGAAGTTTCAAACTTGGATCAAGGAAGTTGAGAATGAAGCTTCGACTAAAGTTAAAACAATCAGATCAAATGGAGGTGGTGAGTTTATCAATCATGACTTTGATAACTTTATCAACCAGAAAGGGATCAAAAGACAAGTCACTCAGCCTCATACTCCATCCCAGATTGGAGTAGTTGAAAGGAAGATACACAGTGTGATAGAAATGGCACGAACAATGCTTCATCACAAGTATCTACCCGACAAGCTCTGGGCAAAAGCCGTGCATACTGCCATTCACATTCTTAATCGAGGATTTACAAGTGCATTACACAACAAAACACCCTTTGAAGCCTAATATGGAAGAAAACCAAATGTAAAATACTTTCGAGTCTTTGGCAGTGAAGCCTTTGTCCATGTACCAAAAGAAGATAGAAACAAGTTACAATCAACGTCCAAGAAACACATATTCATAGGATAGTGACCAATCAAAGACATACCGTCTATATGATATGGAAAACCACTCCATCACCATTTCAGAGGATGCGATCTTCAATGAAGCTTCCACATACTCAAGAAAATATTCAAGTACAAGTCTTAGTCCACCTATCTACACTTCAGAGGGGGACTCAGTATTTCCAAAATCCAACTCAGAAGTAAGTACTTCAAGTCAGCTGAGAAGATGTCAAAGACTTATTGACAAGAGACAGCGAGAACAAAGTCATTATGTCAATTACGGCTTAATGCATCAGATTCAACAAATCCCGGAACCATCTAACTACAAAGAAGCTCAAGGGCAACCCAAGTGGGAAGAAACTATGCAAGTAGAAATGGATGCAATTGAGAAGAACAAAACTTGGACTCTTGTACCTAAGACCACAAATCATCAAGTCATAGGAGTTAAGTGGCTTTATAAAGTTAAGTACAAGTCAGATGGCACATTAGACAAGTACAAAGAAAGGTTGGTAGCTAACGGATACAAGCAACAACATGGCATTGACTATGAAGAGACCTTTGCTCCTACTGCAAGATTCACAACCATAAGAATCATCTTAGCACTAAGTGCTCACTTTAAGTGGCCCATTTACCAGCTGGACATCAAAAGTGCATTCCTCAATGAAGATCTTCAAGAAGAAGTATATGTGGAACAACCTGAAGGCTTCAAGATCAAAGGAAAGGAAGATCAAGTGTACAAACTTCACAAAGCACTTTATGGACTTAAGCAAGCTCCTAGAGCCTGGTATGAAAAGATTCACAAGTTCTTTGAAGACAACGGATTTCACAGAAGCAATGCTGATGCTAATCTCTATATCTATCAAAAGGAGTCTTTAGTCGCCATCATCATCACACAACTTCATCTTGAGTACTCTATGATAGATCTTGGCTTACTACACTACTTCTTGGGTATGGAAGTTTGGCAAACAAAAGAAGGTATATTCCTATCACAGAAGAAGTACTGCTCTGATCTACTTTCTAGATATAACATGGACCAGTGTCACTCAGTTTCTACACCACTTGATCCCAACATCAAGCTTACACTGGAGGACTCATCATCACTTGTGGATGTGCATACCTATCGACAGCTTGTTGGCTCATTACTCTATCTTGTCAGACTGGTGTCACTCAGTTTCTACACCACTTGATCCCAACATCAAGCTTACACTGGAGGACTCATCATCACTTGTGGATGTGCATACCTATCGACAGCTTGTCAGACTCATTGGGACGCTGCTCAAAGACTACTTCGATACCTTGCCCTCACCTGACATCATGGTCTTTGGTATAGAGGGGGCATCGAACTCGCCGGATATTCAGATTCAGATTGGGCTGGTGATCCTGATTCTTGACGGTCTACTTTGGGGTATATATTCTTGTTTGGCTCATGACCTATCTCTTGGGCAAGTAAGAAGCAGCCTACAGTTGCTCCATCATCTACAGAGGCTGAGTACCGAGCATTGAGCTTTGCAGCATGTGAGGCCATCTGGCTTCGACGTTTTTTATTTGACATTGGTGTTTTGCAGGATACTCTGACATTTCTTCGCACGGACAGCCAGTCCACCTTGGCCATCGCCAAGTATCCAGTATTCCATGCTCAGATGAAGCACATCAAGATCCAGTACCACTTCATCCGCAAGAAGATCATATCTCAGGAGATTACTCTGGAGCAGTGTACCTCTCAGGAGAACCTGGCGGACATGTTCATGAAGGCTCTACCTCCGATTCTGCTTCAGCACTTGGTGGACCTCTGTAGCATTCAACCGCTCCAAAATGGAGCTATAGAGGGGGTGTTGATGACATGATTGCTCCTACTTCATCTACATTTGTATCTGCATGAGTGCATCTCCATTTCGTATCCAGGAGGCACTCCATTTCTAGTTTATTTCCATTTTATATTGTATTTCCTTTGTATTTGGGTACCTTGCCATGTGCTTCTACTAGTTGTATTCATTATCCTTTCAGGAGACTTATCCCACATATGATGTACTTTTGAGAGCCCCTCCCAAATCTATATAAGGAGGGCCTCTCCCCTCATTTGTACTTGGTTAGAAGCTTGAGAAGCCTACTCCATGCTCTTGGCAAGCTCATTTCTAATCCACATGAGTTTACCCATTTCATGGTCTACTCATTTTGTGTCTCACACATTCTTTGTTTTGTGAGAGTACTTTACTTTTCATTTTGCTTCCATGTGTGTACTCTCTAAACTTTTCCCATTTGACATGCTTCCCATTTATAAATCATATGTTGACTCTCCACATTTGGTAGTCCTAGTATAAAAATTTGCAACCATAGCTTTAATTCCTCTTTCATTGAAGTGACCTAATCTCTTATGCCAGAGATCAAGTTCTGTAATCACTCCTTCACCATGTGTGAGCAAATCTTGACCTTGCACTCTTAAATTAAAGATTCTACTTCTTTCTCACCACAAACAATCTATCCATTCTTTGGATCTTCAAGAAATACTCCTTTCTTTGTAAACCTGACTTGAAAACCTTTTTCAATTATCTATCCCACACTAATCAAGTTTTTACGTATTGTGGGAACATACAAAACATTGGTTAGCGAATCTGCTCCACTCTTGCATTTCACTTTTCCAATTGAATGTACACTATGTCTGGTATTATCACCTGTTTGAACTGTATGGCTAGAAATGCCTTTTTCCAATTTTAACATCAATTCTATGTCTCCTGACAAATGATTAGAACATCCAGAGTCAATATAAAATACCTTTAGATCTTCTTTATCTGATGTGCTGATTCAATTCAACATCAATGATGTATGACTTTCATTCTGTGTATCATTTGCATGATTGTCGTAGGTGGTGTTGTAGGATTGATTCTGTCCCCAACTTCTTCCTCCACCTCTAACATAGCCTCCTCTTTGACTTTGTCTACTTCTCTGATAATAACCTTGATATCTTCCACCTCTACCTTTGCTATTGTTATTCTTATTTTGATTGGATCCTTGCTAATTATGCCAACAATCATGAGCCAAATGATTACTCAATCCACAGATCCAACAAGCTTTCTTATTGCTATTCTGATTACCTCTTCCTCTTCCAAAACCTCTTGCTCTTCCTCTGCTAGTGCTTCTACCTCTTGCATAATAAACTTGAGAACTCGATTCGTCTTCATCCTTTGCTTTACCTTTATCTCCTTTCTTCTTGTTCTTCATGTACATTGCAGAACTTTGTCCTTTATCTCCATCTCCCTTTAAGTCTTGCTCAAATGTGAGCATCAAACCAAGCAACGGATTCAAATCTGGAACATAATGATTCAAAAGAAAGTTCTATTGACAAGACAAAGGTTTCCACCTTTCATCTCCTCTCAGACCTGCAAGCGATTGAGCAATCAATCTATGATATTCAATATCTTCATGTATGGATCCAACCCTATCTGCTAGATCCTTCATCTTAGTGACATAATCACTAATACTTTGACTTGGCTTCTTCTTGAATGTAGTAAACTCTGACCATAGACTTGCTTCCCTTACTTTGGTAGTACTTTGGAAATGATATTCCAATGCATTCGATATATCTTCAAGTGATTCCAATCCTCTTATGTGTGGTAGCAATGATCTGAAATTGTATTATAGATGTAGGCCTTTGCACGTACATCCTTCTTCTGCCAATGCTTTAAAGCATCCAGTTCCTCTTTCTTTGGTCGGCTTTCATCTTCAAATATTGGTTTCTCTTCTTCACATTTTATGTACACCATGAGATCCTTACTCATAAGTAAGGCTTCCATTCTCATTACCCATGCAGGATAATTATCTATGTTGAGTTTGTCAATGGAGATATGATCTGCCATAATTCTTTGCTTCTACTTCAACCTATGAGTTTGAAGGATAAAGAATAATACCTTTTGGAGCTCTTTGTGTATAAATATACTTTTGAAGAAATCGTTTGATGCCTTGTATCTTTGAAAGCTTCAACTTTCAAACTTTAATGAAAACTTTCCAAAACTTCTCATACCTTTGATGCCTTCTGCTCTCTAGAATTGTTTTATTCTGATACCACTTATTGATGTATGAAACATCACAAGAAATGAATTAATGTGACACTAGACAACCTCTACGATCACCATTAACTCAATGCTTCTCCAAAGTTTGAAAAATGATAGCCAAAACTTAGAACTTTACTTCTTCAAAAATTTCCAGCAACTAAAATGACATACCTTCACTATTTTTCGTATTTCTCTTAACACAGATATTATTTTTCCAAGATCTTCTACTAGATGAAAATAGAAGAAAAGATCTTTCCAACAAGCTATTAGTTGCTAAAAACTTTGCACTACACGCCATGTTATGGCCTACACAAGATGACCCTATATGAGCTACCAAAAGTGAAAATCTTGCCTGTTTTAGTAAAAGCACCTGTCTAAATATAGAAGTTTCAAACTTAGCATCAACTTGCAGCAAGGATTTGATGCCAGTCATTGGTGTGTTTTTTACCACTTTCTCAACACTTGAAATACCCCTTTGAACAAAAGTATGAAGAAAACCACTTTTATGTTGGAATTCGATGCTAGGCATTCACTTTACATTGAAATTTGATCCCAGGCATCGAGTTGCTTCCGAAACCTCATGTTTTTTAAGGAGATTCAATAATAGATAAAACTTAGAGAATAAAACATGGACTTATCATCACAAACTCAATCCCAAGCACTGAGTTGCTTGTAAAACTTGAACTTTTGAAGTCATTACCACAATAGAAAAAGCATGGAGATGGAGGAGAGAGTCTCATACACAGAACTTCTATTATTTCTTCTGATCACCATGAAAACTAAAAAACTTTACAGGTGCTTTCTCACTCAGATAAGCCTGACTATTTCTCAGTCATACAAAATAAACTCTTTCTCACATTGTCTAACTCTCTCTATCCATCATTCTAGGAAGAATATGTCCATTATGCGTGTTGCATATCAATCTTTCTTGGCTAGGCAGAAGGGCAAAGGTAAATGGATCTCTTCTATTAGTGAGCAAAAATCTGCTAATTCTACATAATGAAAGAAGGATGACAGAGACAACAGAAAACAAAAAAAGCAAAAATTGTTTTGCAAGTACTGTAAACAAAATGATCATGTCATTAAAAGTTGTCTAAAACTGGGGCTTTGACCAAACATATTACCTTGCAATGTAGTTTTTTCACTTCACTCGAGCATGCCCCTATAGGGAATCGTGTCACATGTGCCAACAACTCCTCTTATCCTATGAATGATTTAGCATGTGCAATACATGATTCTGAGGCTTTCTAATATGCAAAGCTTTAGCATGCATGCTTTGGTCATCTAAATTTTGCTAGTTTGCTATGCTTGTAAAATTTGAAATGGTGTCCTCTCTACCGAAACTTAAGGCACTTGGTAAACATGTCTAGGAAGGATGTATTTTGGGCAGAATGCACCATTCCTCATTCTGAAAAGATGTTTCAGTTTGAGCTACTTAGAAATCCCAACTTGTTCATAGTGATGTTTGTGGTCCTATGCAAAAATCCTCTTTTGAAAACTATATTTACTTCATTACTTTTATTGATGATTTTTCTAGGCATGCATGGGTATATCCATTGAAAGCAAAATCTGAAGTGTTTATGTGCTTCAAACAATTTGTGGTTTTGGTTGAAAATTTGTTACCATGTAAAATGGACACCCTCCCTTCAGATCGAGGGAGGGAATATATGTCTTCTGATTTTAATGCATTTTTGGTTGAACATTGTGGGATATAAAAGAAATCCAACGATTCATGTCGAGTTCACCAAAATGTCAAGCGGTGTGAATGGAGACCACCGTCAGTTTGGAACTGAACTTGCTATGGCCTCAATGTGTGACTACACATTAGGGTGTTTTTTAGGGTTCACCAAATATCGGCTACAAAGCAACGGTTGGAGGATCAAGTCAACCGCAAATTCCGACGGTGCACATCCGGTGCTTATAGCAAACTTAGGTGCAACGAAGGCTCAAAGAAAGTGAGTTACATCAGGATAAACAACCCTTATCGTATCATCAAGCGTGTAGTTGTGACTCAAAGATACATGGTCTTTACTTTTAGAATCTATCTGACCAAATTTGCATCTAATCACTTCTCTTGTTCTTGCCTAGAACATGCGTTACTAAAAGTAAAGCAACTCTTCTCAGATGTCCCCTCCACCAGCCAGAAGTCACGCATATATGTGCCTTTTCTTCCCCTTTTTGCATGTCCACCAGCACTCCTCTTCTTATCCGTTGCATGCGCATCCTTTTTTTTCAACATGTGCCTTTTTTTTTCTCTTTTTCTAACCTCCATCCTCTATTTTTATGGTGAGTATCGTCTTGAAAACTAATCGGTTTTGCTTTGCTTTATACATCGCGTGGAAATTCTTCTAAAAAAATCATGCTCACTATTTCTATGATTTGAAAATGAGCAATCAAATTGAATAGGCTCTATAATCAATCAAATGCAAGTGAAATCACTTGAAATTGATACCAGAAGAACGACTTATAGCCAAATAAAATAGTGCTAGAAACTAGCTCACTCCTCAGAGAGGTAGTGCGCAATGGCTAACTATAGAGAAGAATAAGCTAACAAAATGACTAACTAAGAAAGGGGGTTGTGTATAGCAACTTCCTTACACACTTTTGCTATGATTTAGGCAAATATGCAGACCACTTGCATGCCGGAACATACTAGACTATCAGACCACCAACAATAAAGTGTTGAGCATGTTGCTAACAGTTTTGAAGATATTCAAACATGCAGAATATACATTCTTGAATTTCCTCGACATTAAAGAGGGCATAGATGCTCTCATTTTTTATCTTTCTATTATGCCTAGCCACCTTACAATAATGGCTATTTATTCGAGATTAATGTTTCTACCAAGCCCTTACATGCAAACATTCAAAGGAGCATTATTTAGAGGGTTTTTTGAAATGGACTCCGGAATCATTTTGAAAATATCTCCAATTTAAATGCTCGATTGGTGGCATACAAGCTAAGTTTCTTTACAGAACATAGATAGGCACCAAACAATGGTGTTAAATCTCCTCAATGGAAGGAGCTAATGATACATGAAGCTAATCTACTAAATCAAAGAGAGCAAACCACCATTCAGACCTACGCACATCGCCATTCAAACCCTGTCGGGGAGGATAGAGTTCATGAGGAGGGATGTGTGGAGGGAGAATCTATCAAAAGACGAAGAAGAAGAAGAAAATCAAAATGGAAAACTGTTCAATAGGCAACTCACCCTCTACCCAAAGCTCTATAGGGGTATGCATTAGGTTGCAATGCAAAAGAAGGAGGTCCCAAAGGATGTAAACAAAGATTTATAAGTGGACCTTTGAAACATCACCCTCACTAAAAGAGATGCAATGTTTAACGATAGGTGCATCTGTGGCAACCTAAATTAATACATCAACCCTGATGTATGAACATAAGGAATGAGGAGAGGAGAACAAAAGCATTGGACTTAGGTTCGAATAAGGTGACAAATTCTCTGACAGTCTTAGAGGCTTCCTTGGCCACTGGGGGAAAGAGCAAGTGGAAAGGGAAGAAGAAAGGACCAAAGCATGACAAAAAAAGGGTCATAATGTTCAACCTTGTGCCATCTATGTTAAGACCAATCACACCACTTAGAACTGCTCATTCAATGGGTAGACCCAAAAGCGAAGTGGAAGAGGTGGATGTGACAACGATAGAGGTAGACGTGGACATAACTTCAACAATAATAATAGATGTCATAATAGAAGGGACTACAACAATTATTCAAAAGATCCACAACATGAAGACACATTGCTCTTGCTGAATTTAAGCCACAAGGAAGGTAAAGAAGATGATCATTTATTCTACATAGATTCAAGATGTTCAAATCATGTTGCTAGAAACATAGCTCTCTTATCTCACTTGAAAAGTACAAATCTTAGACATGAAGTACAAATAACGGATTACAAAAAACCTAATAAGTGTAGGCCAAATAGTTGAGAAAGGCTTGCAAGTTAGGTTCACCCAACATGGAGCTTTTGTGGAAGATCCATGTCAAGGCTTCAAGAAGATATCCAGAGGTGAGAATCATGGTAAGCTCTTTAATTTTGAATTAGGAGAAACAAAAAACATAGATCTATTCAACTTTGGGTCTCAAACCCTAAGTGAGCTTGAAGTGTGTCATAAGAGGCTAGCTCATGTGAATGAAAGAACCTTAAAGGATATATCTAGGGATCAAAGTGTTCTTGGATTGCAAAAAATATAAAAGCAACACGTGATCAACAGATGTGATGGATGTTAGATTGGGAAGGCCCAAAGGCAACCATTCAACCACAAAGGCTACATCCACAACAAATTATTGGACTAAGTACATACATATGTATGTGGGCCAAGTCAAGAACCTTCATTGGTAGGATCAAGATATTATGTCTCATTTATTGATGACCATAGTAGATGGACTATTCTGTACTTTATGAAGAGTAAGAATGAAGTGTCTGATTGCTTCAAAAAGTATCTAGCACATGTGGAGAATCATACAGGTAGATCAATCAAGAAGCTCAGATCTGTTGGAGGGAGAGAATACTTCTCCAAAGAGTTTGATAAGTTCTTGCTAGGTAATCTCCTCAACGGAATGGAATTGCAGAGAGAAGAAAAAAGATATTGGTTGGATTACTCAAAATAATTCTTGAAGAGAAGAGGTTGCCACATTATTTATGAGTAGAGGCTATTTCAATTGTTGTGTACCTTGTCAATAGACTATCATCCAAATCACTTCAAGTTATGACTCCTTATGAAGCATGGCATGGAAGAAAACCTCATCTTGGACACTGCAAGGTGTTTGGTTGTTTAGCTTATGTTCATGTACCATCACAAATAAGAGGTAATCTAGATAAAAGGGCAAAAGAAGTGTTTATTGGTTATGACTCAACTTATATGGGTTACACATTCTATAATCCTTCAACCAAGCAATTCACTACAAGTAGAGATGATGTGTTTGAAGAACACAGGTCTTGGTATGATGAAGACAAACAAAAGGTAACTCTACCATATGATCTTGATTCTGATTCTCATCAATTAGGAAGCAAGCATGATACATAGGTCTAGGATCAAAGAAGTGATACAAATGATGAACAAGATGAAAGTTAAAAGGATTGGAAGCTATGGAAATCAATAGGCAATGCAAAGATGCAAGAGTGTGGAGAATGCTCCAAGTAAGTGCCTAGAAGGTCAACAAGGGAGAAAAAACAACCAAAAAGGTATGTATATGATTCCACATTTGTTATAAAGCATTCAATCTACTTGGAAAAGGACTCAACTTCAAAGGAACCCTCAACCTATGAAGAGGCAAAGGGAAACCATAACTGGGAAAAGGCCATGAATGAAGAAATAGATGCATTCAAGGAGATGGACACTTGGGATTTGGTTCCAATGTCACCCAATCAAAAGGTAATTGGTTGTAGATGGGTATATAAAATTAAAAGAAACTTAGATGGATCAGTTTGTACGTACAAGGCAACACTAGTTGCCAAAGGATGCTCACAAACTCATGGTATAGACTATGAGGAAACATTCTCACTAGTTGCAAAGATGACTACAATCAAAACATTGATAAGTGTAGCTGTACAAGAAATTGGAGTCTTCTCCAACTTGATGTAAAAGATACATTTATAAACGGTTGGATAAGTGAGGAGACATACATGTCAGAACCAGTAGGTTTTGAAAACCCTAATCATGCATCTTATGCTTGCAGACTTAAGAAAGCATTGTATGGATTGAAACAAGCTCCTAGAGCTTAGAATTACATGTTGGTTACATACCTTCAAGATCAAGGGTCCAAACCTAACAACTTAGATCCTTCTCTATTCATCAAAAGGTATCACAATGAGGTTATCTATCTATGTGTATATGTGGATGATATAATTGTGACAAGTGATGATATGAATGGCATTGAAAGGATCAAGAGAAACATGCAAGAGGAGTTCAAAATCAATGATTTAGGTGAGCTCACATTCTTCCTAGGTATGCAAGTCATATACATAGATGAAGTAATGTATTCGACTCATAGGAGATACATTCAAGATCTACTTCTTAAGTTCAAAATGGAGAACACTAAACCTGTAGGTACACCTTTGGAGATGAATCATAAACTTAGTGTTTATGAAGGTGAGAAAATTGAAGAGATTAAAGAGTATCAAATCTTGGTAGGTAGCATGATGTATGCTACTCATACAAGGGTAGATATCTCATATAGTGTAGGCGTGCTAAGCCAATTCATGCACTCACCAAGAAGACCACACATGGATGCACCTAAGAGAGTACTTAAGTACCTCAAAGGTATAATCAATGAAGGTATAATCAATCCTTACTCTTCATATTTGGATATCAAAATCTATTCAGATGCACATTAGGAAGGAGCTAAGGATGATAGAAGAAGTACCTCTAGTTACTTAGCATTTGCAAGTTCAAAGCTAATGTCATGGAGTTACAAGAAGCAACCTACAGTTGCTTTATCCTCAACTGAAGCTGAGTACAAAGGCTTGACCATAGCAACCTAAGAGGCAATATGGTTAAAAGCATTGCATACAGATTTGCGACTTGTGAGTTGCAAACCTCACATATTTGGAGATAATGTAAGTTCCATGTATCTAGCAGCAAACCCTATTTCCCATGCAAGAACCAAACACATAGAGGTTCATTACCACTTTATCAGGGAGAAGCTCATGGCAAAGGAGATTGACATCTCTTTTTTGCCAACTGAAAATCAAGTAGCAGATATGATGACAATGCACTTGATTGAATAAAGCTTTGTAGATTTAAATCAATGATAGGTATTCAACCTATTAGAGAATGAAGGCTCAAGCATACTTAAGCTTGAGGGGGAGTTTGATAAGTTCCTGATCCCAAGGGAAAGATTGTGGATATATGCTTACTTTGTTGCCCAGATTTCCCAGAATCCACAAATGACTCTCGAATATATTCGTGGAAGGAAGAGAATGGAAACGTGAATCCATAAGGAACCCAAAATCCACCTACAATGACTAACTCTTCTGATCACTCTCTCCCTTTGCTCATGCACTTCGGTGTCCACCCACTTCCCGTTCTTCTCCTTTCGCTTACTCAATCACATTTACCTACTCGTGCATATTCATGCTCACATACACACGCCCTCAACTTTATTTCTTTCTCCCCCCTTCTCTTCCTTCATGCACACACACACACCTGCAAGCAAACCCCTTACCCCTCTTTAGTCGCTCTCTATTACCTCACTCTCTTTTGTTACACACTCTCACTCCTTATTGACTCCCGATTACTCCTACTCACTAGCTGACTTGAATCTCCCTTCTGCAAAAGCCGGATATGCTAGCACATGTGACAATATAGGTGATGAACTTTACCAATCATACCGAGTCATTAGCCAAGCACAAATTACTATGAAGGGACATGTCAGAGATTAGTTATAAAAGCACGACTGTTCATGAGCAATATTCCTTTTAACTTACGCGTACATCAACCACTTCGGCTTGTAACCCTTGACAAACAAAGACATGCACGCCTCAACTTTTATTTGATCTACGATGCCATACTATTGTTCCATATTTGATGTCCCTCCAAACAAAGACCATACACCTATAATGATGTTTATTTAGCAAAGATTAAGGAAGAGATAGATAAATTGTTGGAAGCGGGCTTCATTTATGAAATTGAACACACGGAATGGGTATCACCACTAGTGGTACTACCAAAAAAGAATGGCAAATTAAGGGTGTGCATTAATCTTGAAAACGTCAACATAGCCACCATACGTGATAGTTACCCATTACCCATCACACATCATTTGTTGGAAAGGGTTGCAGGCAAGGAAGTCTATAACTTTCTTGACAGCTTCTCAGGATATAATCAGGTAGCCATTGCTCTTGAAGACCAACACAAGACAACCTTTGCAACTGAATGGGGAGTTTATGCTTTTAGGGTTATGCCATTTGGTCTAACTAACACCCCAGCAACTTTCCAAAGAGTAATTTGCCATGTGTTCAAGGCATTTTTGAGAAAGACTATGGAGGTATACGTGGATGATTTATGCACCTATTCAGCTATAAGTCCAAAACACATCCCTGAACTAAGAAAAATATTTGCCACATGTCTTCTGTATAGAGTATGCCTTAATCTAGAAAAATGTGTCTTCATGGTGCGACAAGAAAAGATCTTAGGACACATTGACTCTAAGAATGGAATCTCCACTGATGAAGGAAAAATCAAAGTGAATCTAGATTTGCCAAGACCAAAGACCGTTAAAGAAGTGCAAGCATTTATGGGACATTGTGGATATTATTGTAGATTCATTCACATGTATGCCATAATCGTGAGGCCTCTTTATGGATTGCTGACTCAGTTTACCTAGATAGAAGAATGTGAAAAGGCATTCAACAAATTAAAGAGTCGTTTGAGTTGAGCACCAATTTTGAAATTATGAGATTGGAATAAACCATTCCATATTCATGTGGATGCCTCCAAGCTTGCCATTGGTTGCATCTTAGCACAGCCAGCAGATACAGGAAAGGTAGACCACCCTATAGCCTATGCTAGTACATAATTAAACCAAGCACAGCGTAATTATACCACTACGGAACGAGAAGGTTTAGGAATGGTATACGCAGTGAAGAAGTTTAGACCCTACTTATTGGCAAACAAATTCAAATTCTTCATTGATCATCAGGCTCTATTGTATCTAGTCAATAAGCCTTGTAATATCGGATGACTAGTACAATGGTTTCTATTGTTAATGGAATTTGATTTTGAAGTTGTGGTAAAAAAGGAAATACACACATCCGCATTGATCACCTATCAAGAATGACACATAGAGAACCTCCTACAGGAGTGCGAGATGATTTGCAAGATACTTATCTTTTCAACCTGGAAGTATGTCCACAATGGGCTGAAAAATTGATTCCCATACTCACCCATGGACCTCAACATAGGATCAATTTAAACAGGAGCCAGGAGTTATGGAAAACTAAAAATCTCCATATCATAACTGGAAGCTTATATCACCAAGAGTCAAGTGGATTACTTTTGAGATGTGTGGAAGAAGATGAGCAAAAAATATGGCTTCAGAGAGCACACACGAATCAATGGAAAACTCATCGAAGTGTTAATGGGACTTGGCAAGAGCTTAAGAGATTAGGAATATATTGGCCAACTATGTAGAGAGATACACATAACTATGTCTCTACATGCCCCATTTGTCAAGAAAGAACACCTGAAGAGAACTCTAGTTTGTGTTACTCTACAATAGCACCTAAATGGAGTATGCCTCTAGTGAAATTCTTGAAAATGCAAGAGTATCTAGAAGGAGCTAGTTGGGCAAGGAAGCGAGCCCATGAGGAGCAAAGCAAAGATTATGTACTCATAGGCAAACAACGTTTTTAAAGAGGGAGGGACAACTAATTAAGATTGTGCATCCATGAAGACGAGTATATTCCAGTCTTGGAAATGTCCCATAACGGAGCCACATGAGGACAATTTTCTGCATATAAAATAGCAAAAACGATTCTCTTTGCTGGATTGTGGTGGCCAGCTCTATATCAAGATGCAACCACATATGTCCAATGATGTGATACTTGCCAACGAACAAATTATCCTATTAGAAGAGATGAAATGCCATTACGACCTATGATAAGTGCCAGAGCATTTACCAAATGGGGAATAGATTTTATAGGACCTATTAGCCTAGCAGTGAAAGGTTCTCATGTCGAGTATATAATTGTTGCAACTGATTATTTGACCAAATGGGTAGAAGCCAAGGCAACTAAGGAAAATGATGCAAGGACCATGGCTAAGTTTCTTGTTGAGAACATATTCACTAGATTTGGATTGCCAATAGAAATTGTGAGTGATAGAGGCGCACACTTTGTCAATGAAGTAATAGAAGACTTGATGAATGAATTCCTCGTGATTCATAAGAAATCAGCTCCCTATCACCCACAAGCATATGGACAAGCTGAAAGTTCAAACAAGATCTTGTGTATAGTGCTTAGCGAAGATTGTTAATAATGGAAGATCTGATTGGGAGAAGCAGTTACATCATGCTTTATGGGCATTCAGAGTAGCATATAAAACAACCATAGGAACTACTCCTTTTAATCTAGTGTACGGCTAGAATGCCATTGTACCAATTGATTTCCTAATTCCTACTCTTAGAGTAGCCTCAAACTATGAATGGACTTGACATGAGTTATCTAATCAATTGGACCAAATCGAGAAGCTACATGAAATAAGATTGCAAGCGGTAGCAGGCATCTATGCTGCAAAAACGTGACAAAAGGAATAATTTGATGCTCATATTAAGGATAAAGGTTTGAAAGAAGGAGATTTAGTCCTGGTATATACATTAAAGCAACATGTGAAGAAACTTCTAACAGCAAGAAATAGACAAGAAGAAGATGAAAAAATATGTGAGGAAGCATCACAGGAAGCCCTAGAATGAATAAGGAAATGGAAAGAGTGGATGAGAGGGAGGGATGAAACATACCACCAAGGTGAAGAGCCCATCCCAATGGCTAATTTTAGAGCCTTAGAAACCTTAGGACATCAAGTGCGACAACCATATTTGAACTTAGGAGTGGGACTTGATTGGATGACCCCATATGAAGCATGGCATGGTAGAAGGCCATCACTTGATCATTGTAGGATGTTTGGATGTGTTGCATATGTGCATATCCCATCTCAAATTAGAGGTAAGCTAGAACCTAAGGCAGAGAAGTGCATCTTCATAGGGTATGAATTAAATTGGAAAGGATACAGGTTCTATAATCCATCCAACAAAGGTTTTATGGTTAGTAGAGAAGCGAACAGATGAAGATCCGGATGTGCATGTGAGAACATTTGAAAACCACTATGACTGCAATCATCAACGTCGACAAGATGAAGATCATAAATCTCAAGTATTCCAAGCTACTCTAGCAAGAGATTCAGTTAAAAGGCTCATTGAGCACCCCTCGGACACTTTCTCAACATATGACGAGTTAAAAGAGACTTTATTGGAGCGATTCCAGACTGCCAAAAGCATTTCCAAATTTTATGCTACTCTATAGTACATGATGTAGAAAAGGATAGTGGAGATATATGCATCAAACTTTAGATCCATGATATAACAGTTCCTTGCATATAAATGTCTCTCCAAAGAATTGATGTAGGAATTCTTTGTAGACGGACTATAACCTGCTATAAAGGAAAAAAATCTAGATGTATACATTGGAACAAAAGAGAATGCTTGATCAAATAAAGGATCTAGCAACAAAAGTCAAATGCAAAATATAGCTGGCCAATCTAGGCTCTAAAACGACCAGCCCAGCTATGAAGAAAAGTGCAAATCTTTCCCAACACTTCTATTGCTTACGCTGTAGCAATGCAGGCCACATTATGGTTGATTTTGCATTGATCAGGTATTTTGTCCCATCTGTAACAAGAATAATCACAGTCTAGAGAAATGTAGATTCAATGCTAAAAACACTTTGGTGGCATCGGTACAAGTAGAAACCCCTTTGTGGAAGGGTAATTTGACATGGTATAAGTCACCAGGCCAATCTAGACAATGGCTGGAAAGTTAGGATGTTAGGGTATCTGAACACACTTAGTATACAAGCACATAATACGTTTTCAACCAATGGAAATTTTCCCACCCAAAATTTCAAGAATATGGACAAGGCCATCCGTTTAGACCACTTGGACCGGGAAATTTTGAAAACCGACCTTTGTAGTATCAATTTTGCCTATAGTACAGACATAGAAGGCTCGAATGGAAGAAGCCATGGAATATGATCAAAGGGAAAATAAATCCAAACTTAAAGCACCTATGCCTAATGTTGTAACTTTCGAATATTTGGACCCATCAGCAGCTATTCTTACAAGGTCACGTCAGGAATACCAAAACCTATAGCAACTAGATCATCCTACGCCAACCTAGCAGAAGTAAAGACTGAAGAAAGTTGTTCAATGGGCTCAAGAGCACCCACCTTATCATGTGAACCCCAAGCTTGTTCTAGAGGTAATTCACAATAAAAGTTGACACACTAAAATAAGTAAGAAATATTCACATAGTATACTAGCCTAGGAGATTCATGGCACTGGACATGAAAGGAAAAACTCAGAATAGTTAGCAAAGTGTACAGTTATGGAGATTCATGAGTTACCTCCCCGTGACCAAGAGCTTGCTACGGGATTGCAAAACCAGATGTCTATGGTAGAAGAGAACCAAAATGATACGACTCCAATAGCATATGAAGAAGGTACCTCTTGTCAGTTACTACACAATTGGCATAGTAAATTATCACTAGGTGCTTTGCTGGAACTCATTCCAGCTTTCAAGTAGAAATTATTAAAGCAATTGCAGAAGAAGTGTTCACAGCCCTGACTCTAGAACCAACAACTAGTATAGTAAAAGATGTTTCGGATAGAGTAGTGGATTATGTAGTCCCCACCATCATGGTATGGTATAAAAATAAAGCTATTCATAAGTTTTTGATTGATAATGCATCAAGCATTAACATTGCTTCAATGACTACGTGTAAACATATGGGTTGGAATAGTATTGAGCCAGCATCATTTTTTGTATAGATGGTTGACTGGTTTCGAGTGCAACTTATGGGACTGATAAAAAATATTCCCATTAGAATTTCTCATGTGGTGTTTCCTATTACATTCGTGGTAATCGAGCTTTAAAGGAACGAATCTGGATTACGATTTACTACTTGGTCAACCCTGGTTGAAGAATGCCAAGGTACAAAAGAATTGGGATGCTAAGACCATTACATTTCAAAAAGCACATGTGAAGTTTTTGATTCATTTAGAGGATGAACAATACTTTCTTCCGAAACATAAGCGGATACTAGTAGAACCCGTGCAAATGCTAGATGGTCTGGAGGAGGATGAAGAATGCCAATTTCTCAAAGCCAAACAAGACCTATTGTCATTCAGATTTGTTGACGTAAAACCAATTGTGAGTTCCATCTATGGTGGCATGACTACCTCTATCTGCACGGAACTTTTGGAATCTGACGATGAAAATAATGCAGATCCGATAATGAAAGATCCTATGGAGCTAGGCAAAATCAGTGTTGAAGAAGATTCATTAGAAGTAGTGAATTTCGGCACTATGGTAGAACCTAAACCCGTCCAAGTTTGTGCGGAGCTTTCTTTGATATTTTGGATGGTGTTGATAGCACTACTGCAATAGTAGAAAGAAGTGTTTGCCTATACATATGTCGATATGAATGGACTTGATCCCAAATTATATCATCATCGAATGTTATTTAAACTAGATGCTACTGCAGTAATGCAGCAAAGGTATAGAATGAATCTGAGCATTGTAGAGTAGGTTAAGTATGAGTTAGATCGATTAATCAAAGTGGGATATATTGCTCCCATAGAAAATCTGGAAAGGGTTTCATCAATAGTCATTGTACCAAAGAAGAACAAGCAGTTATGAACTTGTGTGGATTATAGGAAGTTGAATGCACTAACAATACTTGATCCTTTTCCACTGCCATTTTTGAATAGCATGTTAGATGAAGTAGCATGTTAGATGAAGTGGCACACAGAGAGATGTATTCTTTTTTAGATGGTTTCAATGGTTACAAACAAGTATGAATGGTAGAGGAGGACATATCTAAGACAACATTCATTAAGATTTGGGGGATATTTTCATGTACCTTCATATGGTTTGGCTTGCAAAATGCGCCAAGCACCTTTCAAAGCTGTATACAATAGATTTTCACTCCATACCTTATGTCATTTATGCAAATACTCTTGGATGATTTCTTGGTTTTCAAAAAGATGGCTCCACATTTGGAGCACTTAGAAGCATGTTTTGATTCCTGCTAGAAGGTACATCTCTACCTTAACCCTAACAAATCACGATTTGTAGTAAAATGTGGAAAGTTATTGGGCCACATCATTTCGAAAAATGGCATTACCATGGATCTAGATAAAATCAATGTCATACTAGAGACCCTAGCACACCGAAACCTGAAGGAAGTTTTGTGGTTCCCAGGTCAAGTCTGTTGGCATGGCGACACTTACGAGGATTGGCACAAATTGCAATAATGCTGAACAAATTAGTGCATGTCTGATCGACAGAGTTCAAGTGGATAGAGGAAGTCCAAGTTGCTTTTGAATGATTACAGAAGTTGTTAGCTACTACACCTGTCCTAAAACCTGCGGAATGGATAGAACCCTTTCATGAGGCTTTGTAGATGCCTCAGATAAGGCCATTGGAAGTGTTCTTATGCAAAAGGAAGAGTGAAACTGGTTCAGACGGATTTATTATCCTAGTCAATGATTAACATCAGTAGAGCACAATTACTCAGCCACTAAACATGAATGCCTTGGATTAATCTACTCAATCAGTAAATTTCAACATTACTTATTGGGAAGTTTGTTCACTTTCCATGTGGATCACAATGCCCTTCTGTACTTGGTAAAGTAGAAGAATTTGGTAGGATGGTTAGCTAGGTGGGTCCTCTTGCTTTAGGAATTTGAATATGATATTTTCCATCACCCAAGAGCAAGCCACGCCATCACTCATTTTTTATCATGAATTGATCATGGAGAACCACCAGAGCATGTAGATCATGCTCTTCCAGATGTTGCGGTATTTTTGGTGATAGAGATTGAAGATGTTCCACAGACTTCTCCGACCTGGTACGATGAGATGTTGAGTTTTCTGGAGAATGGAATAGCCCCATCTCATTTGCGGCTTGCGGCTAGAAAGAAACTTGGTCTTTAGAGTCACCAATTTACTATTATTATGGGACAGCTATATGATAAAGATCCAACAAGTATATGGATACATTGTGTACCTCCAAATGAGGTGGCCATAATTATCTCTTAAGCTCATGCAGGTGACATTGCTAGTCCCTTCAATCATTTGCTAATAGTATGTAAAATCCAGCGGGCAGCACTATGATGGCCAATAGTGTACGTGGACATTTAGAATGGGGCACGGAATTGTGATCCTTGTTAACATACTAGAGAACCCCGAGAGAGTCACCATTTCCCGCTCTAGCCAATCCTTTAGCTGGAGCCATTTCAAAAAGCCATTTTAGAAATGGGGTTTAGATTTTATTGGTCCCATTAAACCACAGGCAGCGAGAACAACAATACTTTATATCCTCACTTGCACTGGTTATTGTACCCAATGGGCAGAGGCTTCGGCCACTAAACAAGTTGCATGATGCACAGTCGCCAAAAAGCTTCAAAATGAAATCTTTCCATGGTTGTTTCTCCCTATGGAATTAATGTCCGACTAGGGCATCCACTTTTTGAATCAGTTGATTTCGGACATCACTTTTGAGTACTAGATAAAGCATAAATTTAGTTCTCCATATTATTCACTAGAAAATGTATTAGCAGAAAGCACAAATAAAGTCCTTTTGGATATGTTCCAAAAGATGTTACTTAACTCCGCGGACCAGTGGGAAAGTATTCTTCCCACAGTACTTTGGGCATAGCAAACATCATATAAGGTTTTAGTAGGCAGCACCCCTTTTAAACTAGTAGAAGCTATCCTTTCATTTGAGTTTGCACTTCAAAGTCTCTCGATTGTGGTCTAGAAGCAATTAGTAACGGAGGAATCATTTGTGTATCAGATGGATCAGCTACGTCAGTTAGATGAACAAAGATATTCCAGTAGGAAGAAAGACAAAATATACAACAAGAAGAGGAAGAATCCGCACATATGGAGGAAGAAAAGAAAAGACAAGCGGAAGTGGAAGATGAGCAACATCAGAATCAATAGGAGCAACTAGACCAAACTGCAAAACCATGTCAAAAAATTCTAGTGCTTCATACATTTAGCTCTTGTAATCTCAATGAAAAATGGAAATAAAGTGATGGTAGAGTAAAATACCTCCTATCAAATGCAATGATTATATCTATCCCTGGATGTATACCTATGAATCATTAAGACCATAAATCCTTGGAGATTTTGCTAAAGGAATTCATTGGAGTGTTGTAAGAATGGAGGAGTTGTAGAAGAAATATATTGCACTCTCTCAACAGAAGGATAGATGGGAAGCATAGAAAACAACAATGAATGTAGAAATCAACCGACTTAGGGCCGAAGTAGAACAAGTCAAAGTGGAAAGTGCAGGGAGAGAGAGTACAGCACATGAGGAGATGATGGAGGACTTGAGTGAAGCCTTGGTGGAAAATAATACACTCAAGGTGGCAACTGAAGAGAGGGTGTAGATCATAGCTTCTCTCCAAGTAGAGATTGGTCAAACCCAAAAATCACAATAGAAGTTAAAGAAGGCCAATGAGGAGCTTACGACCAAATTATAGAAAGAAGAACAATAAGTTCAAAGATTGAAGTAGAAGGCAAATGAACAAAGCAACTAAATTAAAAGACAAGATGTTTCAATTGTGGAAGCTGAGGAGAAGCTGGCTGTGAAGGACTCAATCAGAGTTTACGGAGCTTGAAACTAAACTCCGCACTTTCCAAGAGGGATTTGATATGGTGTCTATGCAATTGGCTAGACTTTCAAAGCTTGAATGATAGATTGAGGTATGGAAGCAACATTGTGCCGTTGTGAACTTAGTATTGGAAGGCAAAGAGGCAGAGTTCATGGAACTAAAGAAATCCACCACGATTTTAGAATTAACATACAAAACGCAATTAGACGGAGCACAGAAAACTACTGAAGAATATATAGATAAGATAACAAATGTTACTATAGCTTTTAATAATATGTTAGAAAGATTACAAAATAGGATACTAGAAGTAGAAGTAGTTGTGGTTATTTATAGAAGTTCCAGTCAACAGTTACTTGATCCAAAGGTTTTCTTTGAAGCAAAAATCCGATTACCTGAGGAAAATATAAAGGAGATGTTGAAAGAGCTTAGATATGATATAGAAAGGATTATGTTCCTGAGATGTAGAATAATGATGTTGATTTGTAATTTCATTTTGTAATTTAGTGGGTTCGGATCCATTGTGCATGCCAGTGTTAGCAGTCGGAATGGACGACCATAGTTTTTAATACACTTTGTAATAAGAAAAAGGGGAATTAATTATACACAGATCTCAATAGTTTCCAAATGTTTGGAAAATTGGGTATTCATTTTCTCCGAAATAGGGAACAATGTGAAGAGATTACAGAGAGGAGAATGGTGTGGTACGTTATGATGCAATATTCGAAATTGCATTTCTATGCAAAGTAGTGATTCCGGAAATTCAGTCATATGAAGCTCTATATTACACAATTATGAAAGTGTAGAGTGCCATAAACCCATGTAAGAGATCAAGAAAGCAAGTAGAATCAATCAATACTAAATAAGTGTTCCATAGATATATTACTTTGTTGACTATCTGTTTTGAAGTTTCTATGAGTCTTTGTGTAATGGGAAGATCTCAAAATCAATCAAGGTGTGAAGTTAATTTAAGGCACATAAATGCATGTTATGATTGTAGTGTTATAGTCATAATCCCTATTCCTGTACCCTTTCTTTGGAGAAGGTGTTATTATGTTTGTCATAGACATTTCAGCTGATAAACAATTGGGTGGACCTCAATTTCTATGCTACACGACTCCCCTTTGGTAGGAGCTTTGCTAGTGTTTAGTTGGTATATCTATTGAAATTCTAATGCTTCAAGAACATCATGTTTCCCTAAGCCGTACATGGCAATGTAGAAAGCTTTTGTAGAGACAAGGGGAGGCTTTTTGGTCTACTAGGTACCAACCCAATGGCTCTCAGGGTGATGTATGTATCTTTGTTGGGATTCATTGCAGTCGATGATTGTGGATAGAGTGGAGATTATCCCTGGTAGGGCTATTTGGATTATTTTACTATATGGAGGTCGGAGGTATGGGTTCTTGACGTTGTATGCCCTAAACCATGAGAGTGTTTGCCCCATATTTTGGTCCCAAATCATTGATGCTATTCTCTATGTTGATTCTTCGTGTGTGGTGGATTAGTTCAATATGATTGAGGCACCTAAGGATCACCTGGGGTGGTCAAACCATTGTGCATGGCTCTGAGCTTTATTAGAAGAGTGGTACCCTCCTGCATTTCTCTCATTCTGATAGATAGATTGGAGGTATGAACCTCTCACTGGATTGATCACATATACATCAAATGGTGTATTGGCTGATTGTGGTGGTAGAACATGCATTGTGGTGGGCTCTTGATTTTTTTATCATGTCCCTACATTTTCACCCTTTGTGGAGGAGGATACTAGAGGTCCCATGTTTTTGTGGATTCCTAAGCAAGCTTGATGGGAGCTTGTTTGATGAGATTGAGGAGATTTAGTCCTAATTGTCTTGGGTTGAGGGATGTCGGGATCATTCCCTTGCGATTCAGTTGACATTGATCAGCTTGGTTTTACATGAGGAGAGTGGCCAATGAGTGGCTCAACTCCCCAAGAGCGAGTGCTACCTACATAGGCATATTGCCTCCCTTCAACTGCTCCTAGATCACCATCTAGACTCTTAGTGGACTCGCTTGCAACTTGTCGCACCACAACAAGTGCTATGAGAGGTTGAGGATAGATGATCTACCTTCTTCCATCATAGAAACACTACTCATGGGACTCAAGTTGATGATCGTATTTTAGGAGAGTTCTTTTTTATGATTTTATCTCGCCACTCACGTGGTGGGATGAGGCAGCTCTGTCAAATGGATGGTTCCTACGCTACCAAGCCTAGGGAATAAAGAGATATTGCCACTCAGTTTTACCACTAGCTGAGGAGACACCTGAGACGTGGTAGGAGAGAAGGAGATGTGTCTTGTAGCATGTGTGGCACTCTATGACTGATCAGATGTAGACTATGCTTCTGGCCTAGTTCATTGATAGTGAGATCTTTGATGCATTGCATGTCTTGGCTAGGGATAGTTTCCCTAGTGATGATGGTCTTTCCCCTATATTTTTTTTAACAAGTATGGGGGGTCCTTGGTGATGGGATCCATCTTGCCTTCCAAGAGGTCATGGAGGGGGGTCACATTCCCTAGTCGCTCATTGAGTGTTGATCTTCCTCATCCTTAAGGGGGGGTGGGGGTTGGATGATATCTAGCATCAGTGCTTGATCACGCTTTTCAACTCGGCCTAGAAAATCCTTGCAAAGGCTCTAAGCTTGAGATTCTAGGTGCTTCTAAAGACCTAGATTCATCAAAAATAGACTCATTTTGTCAAGGGTCCCAATATCCTTGACAATATCTTTGTTGGTGCAAGTCAACCATCAATTGTTGTCTTGGATAAAGACTTGAAGTCAAAAGATGAAGAAAAGGTCAACAAATGAAGTTTGAAGATAGTGCATATTGAGGAAATGAAAACGTATATACATATGTACATTAAAGTTGTAACTAGCTCACTTATACTTTTATTATGGTCAAGAGCTTGTACATATATGCCTATATAAACAAGTAGAAAGTTGGGGCAAGTATGAGAGAGCATGAGATGAGAAGAATTAGTAGTTGTAAGAGTCATAAGACACTTTAGAAGTGAAGAAGATCTCTCTCATCATTTAGATGTAAAGTTTTCTAATTGAAAGAAAAGTTGCACCCGATGTTTCGATGTGTTCTCCTTCTGTGTTTGATCATTTCATGAATCGTTTTGTAGATGTCTACTTCTATGGTTAAGATTTGAGAGCCTAATTGTAAACAGGCTCAGAGAATTATGTGTAGGAACATTGCTATGTGAAGAAGTAACGAGTGGCTTTTGAAATGGGCGCAATCTCGATGTTCAAAGAATTGATCAGATCTCAGTGCATAGTATAAAGTTTTACAAAAATAAGGAGTCAAAATCTAAGTTGAAAGGTAAGACATCTATGGCTAAAAGAATTCCATTAAACAGGTTGTAGTTTGGGAGAACCATGAATTAGAAGTTGCAGGTGTCAAAGTCGACTATACAGGAGGATAGTTTCAAACATAGGTAGATTGTTTGGATCATTTCTCAAGACCTACTAAGTCATTTGAGGTGTTTGAACTTTGAGAAGCTGCACAATCTTTAGACGACATGTTGTACAAAGTTTCATCAGAAACTTTACACATTCAATCAGTTAATTAATGCGTTAAGTACAGTAGACTTTTCTAAGTAGTGACTCTCTTCACAGTTAGTGCAAATTTTGATAGTTTCGCATTGATCTTCCAGAATTGATAAAGGTTTTGAGTTATTCTTGATATAGAAGTGTTCTACATCAAGGATAGCTTGTTCTTTTGGAGATTAACACTCTCCATGAGTGGTATCAGATCAAGAATCATCAAAATAGAAGAAAGGAGGACCCCGACTGCTGTAGTCATACAAAAATCAACATTTGAAGGTTCAAAATGTGAAAGCTTAAAGGGAAAGCTTGAGAAGAAGGCATGAATCTATCAAGAAGATCAAAAGGAACTTCATTCGAAGCAAAGTTACACTTATTCCTCATAAAGCTTGAAGAATTTAATACACAGGTGAAGAAAGGATGGGAGATTCTCTTCAGATAAAGAAATTGGATAGAGAAAACTATCCAGCTTGGTCAATGAGGATAGAAGCTCATCTCATGAGCAAAGACCTGATAGGTTATATCAGAGGTGAAGAAGAAAAACCAGAATTTAGAGATCCTAGTGTTCCAACTAGGGATGAACTCTTAGGTTTGAAGACATGGATGAAGAAGGATGCTCAAGCAAGGAGCATTATTTACATGGGAGTCAATGACTACTTGCTACCTCATATTAGAGGACTTGAAAGTTCAAGTGACATATGGAATGCTTTGGAGGAGCATTTTCAAAATACTACAAAGTCAAGGAAGGCATCCTTATGGGCAGAATTCACTACATTTAAAAAGAAAGCTTCTCAATCCGTTCGTGATTATGTAACAAGGATGAAGGACATTGCAGATGCATTAGGAGAAGTTGATGAAGATATTGAGGAAGATAAATTGGTAAGGCAAATCGTCACAGGTTTGAGAGGAGATGATAAATGGAAGCCATTCATTTTGTCTACTGAATTGTCACTAGATCATTTCATTCCTGATTTAAATCAGTTGCTAGGACATATGCTAACTTTTGAGCAGGATGTCAAAGGTGATCTTGATAATACCACAAGTCAAGCAAAGTATTCAAAGGACAAGAAGAAGAATAGCAAAGGTAAGCAACAATTAAATGAAGAAGAAGGTACAACTAGCCAAGCCAACTTCCTAAGAGGAAGAGGAGGTGGCAAAGGAGGAGGAAGAGGCAGAAGCAATAAAGATGGAGCCAAATCTTGCTGGATTTGTGGTAAGAAATACCATTTAGCTCATGATTGTTGGCATAATAATCAGAATAATGGAGGATATAGTCAGAACTTTATTTCAAGAGGAAGAGGTGGTAGAAACCAAAGAGGTAATTTTTGAGGTAGAGCTAGTAGAGGTTACTTTGGAAGAAGTGTAGGTAGAGGTTTCCAAAGTCAATCCTATAATAATACCTACTACAATTATGCTTCAGATCAGAAGGAGGATTCAACTTTGAGTATGAATGCAACTTGTGAAAGATAAAGTCAAGACCAAAGAATCTTCTACATTGACTAAGAGTGTAGCAATCACCTGAGTGATAACATAGCCTTGATGACTGATTTGGAGAATAAGGTAACTAATCATGTAGTTCAAATAGGTGATAATACAAAGCACAATGTGAAGCTAATTGGATCAATGAAGGCCAAGGATGGAAGTACTCTTCTGAGTAAGGTTTTGTATGTTCCTACAATTCCAAAGAATCTGATAAGTGTAGGGCAAATTGTTGAAAAATGTTATGAAGTAAGGTTCACTAATGATGGAGTTTTTGTGGAAGACCCTAGCAATGGGTACAAACAAATTGTTTCAGGGAAGAAAGAAGGAAGACTCTTCACATTGAAGATTCAAGGTAATGTTGGCATGCCTTGTTTACTTATGGAGGACATAAGATCTCTGAGTTAGATCTTTGGCATAAAAGTCTTGGACATTTCAATGAAAGAGGTATTAAGGATATGGTTAACAATGGTTCAGTGCTTGGATTGCCTAATGTTGCAGGTCAACACATGACATTCAGATGTGAGGCATGTCAATTAGGTAAGGCTCATAAGCAATCATACAATAAGCATGGATTTATGTATTCAAAGAAGCTTGAATTGGTACACATAGATGTATGGGGACCACCAAGGGATCTCACTACCAATGGTTTAAGATATTATGTGATTTATGTTGATGATGCTACCAGGCGGATCACCATATATGTGATCAAAGATAAATCAGAGGTATTCAATACATTTAAACATTATCATGTGTATGCAGAAAGAATCACATGTCAAAAGTTGAAGAGACTAAGGTCAGATGGAGGAGGAGAGTATTTCTCTAATGAGTTCAGTGATTACTGATGGAATGCAGGTATAAAAAGTTAATTCACTTGCAAGTACTCTCCTCAACAAAATGGTGTAGCAGAAAGGAGAAATAGAACTCTTGTTGAGTTTGCAAGATCAATGATGAAGAAGAAAAATTGTCCAAATTATTTGTGGGTTGAGACTGTAAATACAGCTACATACTTGGTTGATAGGTTACCATGTAAAGCTTTGCAGGCTATGATACCATATGAAGCTTGGTGGGGTAAGAGACCTACCTTAGATCATTGCAAGGTGTTTGGATGTTTGGCTTATGCATATGTGCCATCTCAGTTGAGGCATAAATTGGAACCTAAAGCTGAAAAGTATGTTTGATGAGCAAGGTACTTGGTATGCAGGTACAATCAATAATCATGCAGGTGATGAAGAACTTTTGAATCAGAAGAAAGGTAAATCAAAGGTTCAGATATTTGATGAAGAAGAGAACAATGAAGTACAAGTTGAATTTGAAGAAGTGCCAAGGTTGGATCCAGAATGTGATGAACCAAAAACTTCAAGAAGTGGAGAGCTCAGAAGGTCATCAAGACATAAATGTCAACCTACAAGGTATAGCTATGACACTTCTTTTTTGACCACTAAAGACTGTGCTTATGTGGTGAAAGCAGATGAAGACCATTCTACATATGAAGAGGCAAAAGGTAAGGAAAATTGGGAGAAAGTTATGCAAGAAGAGTATGATGTATTAATGGAGAATGAGACATGGGATTTGGTTCCTAAACCAAATAGTCAGAAGATCATTGGATGCGAATGGGTCTACAAGACAAAGTGGTATGCAGATGGAAGTTTGTCTAGGTATAAAGATAGACTTGTTGTGAAAGGGTATGCTCAGGCATATGGTATAGATTATGATGAGACCTATAGTCTTGTGGCCAAGATGAAAACCATAAGGACACTCATAGCCATTGTTGCATGTAAAGGTTGGAGATGATGTCAATTAGATGTGAAGAATGCTTTTCTTAATGGTTATATTTCAGACGATGTTTTCATGGAACACCCACAAGGGTTCAGAGATAAAAGGTATTAAGAATATGTATGTAAGCTCAAGAGAGCTTTGTATGGTTTGAAGCAGGCACCAAGGGCATGGAATTATAGACTTGTGAAGTTCTTGAAGGAACTTGGCTTCCAAGCATCTAAAGCTGATAGTAGCTTGCTTGTTAAAGCAAGTGATGATGGGTTCATTTACATGTGCATATATGTTGATGACATAATTCTTACAAGTACAAATGAGAAGGGCATACAAAGCCTCAAGAATCAAATGGAGAAAGAGTTCAAGATTAGTGACTTGGAAGACTTGTCATATTTCTTGGGCATGGAGATCTCATATACTCAACATGGAGTGTATGTGACTCAAGAAAGGTATTTGAAGAACTTGTTGATCAAGTTTAAAATGGAAGATTGCAGGGTAGCACCTACTCCAATGGAGGTGAATCATAAGTTGAGCAGATATGGAGGAGAAGAATTCAAGGACATGAAGTTATATCAAAGTCTGGTTGGTAGCCTAATCTATGCTACATTAATTAGGCCTAATTTGCCATATGTAGTTGGAGTGTTGTCTCAATTCATGCATTGTCCTAGGAAAGAACATTGGGTTGCAGGAAAAAGAGTGTTGAGATACATTAAGGGTACACTCAAGGAAGGTTTGTATTATGGGTTTACATCAGATACAAACATCAAGATATACAATGATACAGATTGGGCAGGTAATCCTAATGATAGGAGATCAACATATGGATACTTGTGTTATGTGGGAGATAAGTTAATCTCTTGGTGTTCTAAGAAGCAACATACAGTTGCTTTATCATCTATAAAGGCAGAGTATAAAGGTATGGTTGAAGCTGCAAAGGAGGTCACATGGTTGAAGATTCTCATGAAGAGTTTTGACATCATTCAAAGTATAGCCACTATTCATGGAGATAATATGAGTTCATTGTATCTCGTTGCTAATCCTGTTTTTCATGCCACGACTAAACATATTGAGATTCAGTATCACTTCTTAAGAGAGAAGGTGATTGATAAGGAGATTTAAGTCTTACATACTTCAACAAAAGCTCTGATTGCAAATTTGCTAACCAAAATCTTGAATGGACCAAAGCTATAGAGATTTAAAGATATGGCAGGTATAAACAAGATAGATAAAACCTCAATTGATGATTGAGGGGGAGCTGTTGGTGCAAGTCAACCATCAATTGATGTCTTGGATAAAGACTTGAAGTCAAAAGATGAAGAAAAGATCAACAAATGAAGTTTGAAGATAGTGCATATTCAAGAAATGAAGACTTGTATACATATGTACATTAAAGTTGTAACTAGCTCACTTATACTTTTATTATGGTCATGAGCTTGTACATATATGCCTATATATACAAGTAGAAAGTCGGGGCAAGTATGAGAGAGCATGAGATGAGAGGAATTAGTAGTTTTAAGAGTCATTAGACACTTTAGAAGTGAAGAAGATCTCTCTCATCATTTAGATGTAAAGTTTGCTGAGTAGAAAGAAAAGTTGCACCCGATGTTTCGATGTGTTCTCCTCCTCTGTTTTGATCATTTCAAGAATCCTTTTCTAGATGTATAATTCCATAGTTAATGCTTCTATGGTTAAGATTTGAGAGCCTAATTGTAAACAGGTTGAGAGAATTATGTGTAGGAACATTGGTATGTGAAGAAGTAATGAGTGTCTTCTGAAATAGGTGCAATCTCGATGGTCAAAGAATTGATCAGATCTCAGTGCATAGTATAAAATTTTACACAAATAAGGATTCGAAATCTAAGTTGAAAGGTAAGACATCTATGGCTAAAAGCATTCGATTAAAGGGGATGTAGTTTGGGAGAACCATGCATTAGAAGTTGCAGGTGTCAAACTCGACTATACAGGAGGAAAATTTCAGACATAGGTAGATTATTTGGATCATTTCTCAAGATCTACTGAGTCTTTTGAGGTGCTTTAACTTGAAGAAGGTGCAAAATATTTAGGCAACACGTTGTACAAAGTTGCACTAGAAGCTTTATACATTTGATTAGTTAATTAATGAGTTAAGTGTAGCAGAATTTTTTGAGTAGTGACTCTCTTCACAGTTAGTGCAAATTTTCATAGTTTGGCATTGATCTTCCAAAATTGATCAAGGTTTTGAGTTATTCTTGATATAGAAGTGTTCTAAGATCAAGGATAGCTTGTTCGTTTGGAGATTAACAGTCTCCATAAATCTTAACCTTCTAGGAAGCTGTCTCCCTTGCCTAGATGCATGATGAGTCTCTTGTTGTGCATTTGTTGGACGTTGAGAAATCCTATGATCCATTTGACTGGCTTTTCATGAGGACACTCTGCTACATATGGGCCTCCCCATTAGCTAGATCAGGGCTATTGATTCCTTGTACTTCTTGGCCCATAATCAAGTTTCTATGGTCGAGGGACAAGGGGGGAGAGGTTCAACATCTTGCATTTGATTTGACACGGTTGTCCATTAGCCCCCCCTTTGTTTCTCTTCTTGGTTGAGGCCATGAGCACCTTCTTGGCTACATAGGATACTAGGATTCAAGGTATCTGACTCGCAATAATGGATGAGGTGCTATTGGATGCTAATTTTACTAATGACACACCCCTTTACTTGTAGGGTAAGGATGCCAATATGATTCGATTTTAGCATGCTTTGGTGAGATTTTGTGATGCTTCCGGGGAGAAGATAAATTGGCATAAGTCTTTTGGATTTTGAGTTGACTTGGATGCTCCTTGTGGATGGCTTCCTTGTGAGCAATTTTAGTGGATCCCCTGGCATGGAATTTAGACACCTCAATTGTGGTATTGTTCTTGATCTTCTGACAGAGGAGAAATCTCTTCTCTTTTCTTGAACATCAAGAGGAAACTCTTGCATTCAAGCACTACCTAGTTATCCTCGGTTTAGAGGGTTATGGTGGTGAACCAAGTTCTCCTCGCTATGATGTGGTATATCACCTCTTATAGTTGTCACGAGGAAGGAGATAAGGAAGAGAGCTCACACACTCACTCTCACTCTCAAGGAGAAGCATACACACACAGATTGAGGCAAGGAAGAACGATCTTCTTCTTCTTCTATTACATAAAAAGGAATGTACAAGAATGACCTAAAAGACAAGAATACAACAAGTGCAATATATAAAGGTCAGTACATAAAGAAAACACCTAATGTCCGCGAATGAGTGAGCTGGCAAGGAACAAATGTGCCATCACTCTCGGTAGATAAATCTAATAAAGCTCAATGAAGTATCCCTGACATATACAGGCGTGATCACTATACATGTCAGAGAACCAAAAAACTGGTACGTGTCATCCTAGATCATCACATGTTGAGCTTGATATCTTACCACTCCCCCTCAAACTCAACGCCATATCCTATAATCCAAGCATCTCTCAAAACTTCTTCAACTTCTCAGCTCCAAGTGCCTTGGTGAAAATATCAACAACCTACTCATCTGTTCTCACATAAACAAGATCAATATCACTTGCTAATACCTTCTCTCTGATGAGGTGAAAATGTATCTCGATATGCTTTTCTAGCATGGAAAACAGGATTCCGTGTTAATTGTATGCTGCTAAGATTATCACAATAAATAGTGATAAGCTTTCCCACTTCCACACCTAAATCTGCAAGTAGCATTTCTAGCCATGATGCCTCACATGCTGCCATTGCAACACCTCTATACTCAGCCTCTGTACTCAAAAAAGCAACAGTGGGTTGCTTCTTACTACTCCAAGTAATAGCTACACTCCCAAGTCAGAATAGAAAACCACTAGTAGATCTTCTATCTGGAATGCTACCAGCCCAATCTGCATCGTTGTATCCATAAACTTGCAAATCTACACTAGCCTCATAAAACAATGCATAATCCAAAGTAGCACTCACATAACGTAGAGTGCACCTCAGAGCATCCAAATGTGGCTTCCTGGGAACGTGCATAAACTGACTTTCAAGTCCAACAGTATAACTTAGATCAGGCCTTGTAATTGTGAGATATATAAGACTTCCCACAATTTTCTTGTACATAGTAGCATTTTCCAATGCTTCACCTAATGTAGTATCCAACTTCAAATTCTGATCTAATGGCATAGAAATTGGCTTACAATCAGCCATACCATACTTTTGGAGCATATTCAAGGCATATTGCCTTTGCGACATCCATATACCTGTTTTTGTATGTATAAACTCAATGCCCAAGAAATAGCACAGCACACCAAGATCTTTCATGTCAAATTCCTGCTTAACAAGTTGCTTTATATAAGGGTTCTCAATGATTCCCCTTCATTTTTGGGGAATCCCTCTGCACGTCTATACGAGTTTGATGAGCTTCCTCGGTTCGTGCGTGCTCACGGAGATCAATATTCTCTTCCGCCCAGCCTCGTGGAGGTATTTAGGATATTTCCTCATCAAGAGTGAGCTCTCCCACATGGCTTCACACATGGGTGCCACATGGCACTCATGTGTGAGCCCTTTTAACTATCCAACTAAGAGATGGTTCACACCTCTTCTGGGGGGGTTGCTCCATATAACATTTCCTTCCCCTTAGTTCCATTTTTGTTCTCAAAAATGGTATTGGAAGGTCTGATAGAAAGAGAGAAATAATAGAACCTCCACCCCCACTATATCCCCATATATAAAAATACATGGTCCTGTCTCCGTGTTGTTTCCCCATATCCTTCCCCTTAAGAAGACTCTTGGGAAGGTAGTCTAAAACTGGGAAACCGTCTCTGAAGGGTGCTAACCCGCTCCCATGTAGCACTATCTTCTGAACTATCTTTCCACTTTACTAAACACTCTTTATACAAGTGACTTCTCGTCCGTTTCTCTCGAGTGCGTAGTATGCTCTCAGGCTCATGTGGAGTAGATTGAACAGAAATAGGCTCTACTACCTCACTATCTGGAATGAGGTTGTCAGATTCACCCAGCCTTTTCTTAAGCCGGCTAACATGAAACACTGGATGGATTTGACTATTCTCTAGAAGTTGGAGCTGGTAAGCCATCTTTGCTATTCTCTTAACTATTTGGAAAGGTCCACAATACCTAGGAGATAGTTTTGGACAAGGTCCCTTCTTCATGGTTTCAAACCTAGATGGAACTCTAAGATAGACCTGCTCTCCTACCTCAAAGTTGATATCTCTCCTTTGAGGGTCAGCATAGGCTCTAGCTCTATCCTGAGCTCTCCTAATGCTTTCCTTAGCAAGTCTAAGCATATCGTTCATCTCTTCCAAGAAGTCCTTTACAGCTTGAACTTTTTCATTCTGCAAGCCTACTGCATAAGGAGCTCTTGGCTAAAACCCATACATAAGCATAAATGGACTATGCCGAGTGGAAGAGTGCTTGGCACTATTATATGCAAACTCTACTATAGGTAAGTACTCTTCCCAATTAGTTTGCCTTTCATTTACATATGCTCGAAGCATATCCTTTAGGAATTGGTTAACCCTCTCTGTTTGCCCATCCTACTGTGGATGCTCGGCCGTACTCATGCTAAGTCTTGTATCCAACCTTTTGAAGACCGCTCTCCAAAAGTGGCTAGTAAACTTCCTATCCCGATCAGAAACTATGTCTAAAGGAAGACCATATAACCGGTATAGGTTCTCCACAAAAAGTCTAGCCAACTCTGGTGTCTTCACTCTAGTACGTGTTGGAATAAACCTAGCCATTTTGGTTAACCTATCCATAATTACCCAGACTGAGTCGTGCCCTCTCTGTGTCTTAGGTAAACCGACTGTAAAGTCCATGGAGATACTCTCCCACTTCCCATTAGGAATATCCAATGGGTGGAGTAGTCCTCCAATCCTCAACCTCTCAGCTTTGTTGACCTAGCATTTATTGCACTTAAGCACATACTCTAGGACGTCCTTATGAAGTCCAGGCCAATAAAACTGCCTCTTAACAAGATCATAAGTCTTGTTAACTCCTGGGTGTCCCGCACTAGGTGTGTCATGACATTCATATAAAATATGCCGTCTCATCTCAATATCTCTAGGGACACACACCTTACCCTTATATAACAGATATCCATCATGGACACTATAATTCTTCCACTTGAATCCTTCTTGAGTACCCGTCGATACTCCATGCTCACTGGAAACCCGTATATCACGATCCCCATTCTCTATGGCTTCCCAAATCTCGGAATATGCAGGATCAAGCCTACATTTTCCTCTAAGGCACTCAAGTTTCTCGTTAGTGATCTGAGTAAAACTCAGTCCATTGAGCATAGGCATACGGCTAAGTGAATCAACCACTACATTAAACTTTCCCTTCCTATACCTAAGCTCGTAATCAAACTCTTGAAGGGTCTTTGCCCATCGGGCCTTACGACCTTTAAGGTCAGTTTGATTAGAGAGCCACTTATTGCTCTCTTGATCAAACACTATCCTAACTTTGGCACCATATAAATAATAACGCCACTTCTTCAAAGCATGGACTATTGCATACAACTCCTTCTCATAGACGGAGTTATTCTTCTGAGCTGGTTCTAGTTTCTTGCTCTCAAAAGCTACTGATCGACCATCCTGTACTAAAACCACTCCTATAGCAAAATCACTCGCATCAGTCTCAACCACAAATGGTTTATTGGGATCTGCTATGCGTAAAAGTGGAGCTATAGCAATTGCTACTTTCAACTTTTCCATACTTTGCTTCTGTTCGTCTCCCCAATGAAAGGCTTTCCCTTTCCCTTTAAGTTGTTCCATCATCGGGACAACAATTTTGCCATAATTTTTAATGAATCTTCGATATAAACCTGATAAACCTAGGAAGATCTGCAGCTCTTCCAGGTTTCGTGGATGTGGCCATTCCATAATAGCCCTTACCTTTTCAGGATCCATCTGGATTCCATTGTGGGAGACTATATGCCCAAGGTATGTAACCTCTGTCTTGAAAAATTCACACTTTGACTCCTTAGCAAAGAGCGAATTTTCCCTTGAACGGAACTGCCTAGATGAGTTCTACTAAACCTGTAGCAGACTTCGAGATGTTTATACTAGCTAATCGAAATAGGTATATACCTTTGGCACAAAAAAACGAAATAACTTGCACAAGCGTTGTGATAGTGCATCCGGAGGCCGAAACGAGCTTAGATCGCAATTTTGGCACCACATAACAAAGCTATTTTGATCTTTGAAACACCCTTAGTATGCTCACCAAATTTCGTGCGAATCTAAGACTGCAACCGGAGGAGTGTTGACGACGCCCTAGATGAAGCGGCGACCTGCTTTGATACCAATTATTGGATTTAGACGTCTGCGGAAGCACGTGAATAGCACAAGGAAGAAGAAGAAGCTTGGGGCTCAACACACAATACTGAATGTATTACTAGAGAAAGTACAAAGATAAGTAGCCCATTAGCGCAATAGGCGTATATACAAGCCGGGGGAAAAAAACGTCCTAAAGAGGGAAAAAAGTGTCCCGACGGTCCTAGAGTGTTCACACACATCACTACCTAAATATATCAACACCGGTCCACTCAAAAATTGAGCTTTTGCCCTTGATTTTTCAACATTTCTTTGTCATTTGGTTTAAGATTCATTCCTTCTTTGGAATCTGCATAGAATCTTGACATTTCATCAAATACCACATCTTTGCTCACCTTTACCTGTCGTGTGAGTGGGTTATAACATTTATATCCCTTTGGCTCAAGGGAGTATCCAATGAAGACACACTTTTCTGCTTTTGGATCAAGCTTCGTCCTCAATTCATCTGGGACATGTACATATGCAATACAACCAAAAACTTTCAGATGTGATAAGTTTGGCTTTTTACCTATAAACTTCTCTTCAGGTGTAACTTGTTGTACAACAGCAGTCGGAGTTATGTTCATGATGTATACAACAGTATGCATAGCTTCTTCCCAATAACAATGAGGCATATTCTTCTCGGCCATCAAGGCTCTTGCTATTTTTGCAATATATCTATTTTTGCATTCAACAACACCATTCTATTGTGGTGTGTACCTACATGAAAACTAAGAAAGTAACATAAAACCTGAGATGTGGTCTTTGCAAGACCCCAAACATCTGTATGTACTACTTCTATTACATTCTCACTAACATGTTTGTCAAGTGGAAATGATGCTCTTGACTGTTTACCAAATTGACATGTTGCACATACCTTTTGCATTTCTACAACTTTGAAATTTGGTAGTCCATGGACAATCTCCTTTGACTGCATCAATTTCAGCATTTGCAAGTTTGCATGTCCAATCCGTTTTTGCCACATCTTTATATCTGCAATAACTCCTGCATCTTTTGCAAACATGGCTGCATTCATTTCAGGAATCTTCACATTTTACCCACTTTGTCTCCTTTGGCAACCAATCATCCATCCTGCTTGTACTCTTCTACATATAATCCATCAGCATTGAACTTGACTGGTCAACCATTTGTCCAAGAGAAACTAGATTCTTTGTTATATTTGGAACATGCAACACATCAGTAAGATGTTTAACCTTTCCATCCTCCATCGATAGTGCTATGTTTATGCTCAATAGGATGTGATGTGTCATCACCTGTTTCAACATGTCCAAGAACTGACAATTTTTGCAAAGTACTAAACCATTATGCATGACTTGTCATGTGATTTGAAGCACCTAATCAACATACCAGACATTATCATTTGATTTTGAAACACCAGCGAACATCGTATTCATCATGTAGTGTTGAATCATGAACAGCTTCTCAGAATCATTTGCACTTGTGGATGCATAGTTATTCTATTGCCTTCTGTTATTTTGATTCTTCAACCTGCAATCACATTCAAAGTGTCCATGTTTACCACAATTCCAACATCCTTTACTATCATTATCTGAATCATTTCTTTGGAAATTTCTACAGCCTCTTTGGCTCCCCCTCCCTCGAAACTGTCCTCTTCCTCTTGCATGATTTTGTTGTTGACTTTGGTCTTGGTTACTATTTCCTCTTCCACTTCCAAAACCTCTACCTATGCCTCTTCCTCTACCAGAGTAGAATACCTGCCCAGAACTAGATTTTCCTTGCGAGTTTGAATCCTCACCAAGATTCTTTTCTTCAATAATCAGCATAGATACCAGATCAGCAAAATTTGGAATATTTTCCCTGGTTTGTATAGAAGTTCTGAACTGCTTATATGCAGCTCCTAAACCACGAAGACACACTTCCACCTTATCATGATCATCTGCATTCATGCCAATAGATGCGTGACTCACATATGATTTTCAAGGTGTAGTCACTTACCGACATGCTCTTCTTCTCCAATATATGCAGCTCATTCTTGAGTTGCAATTTCCGTGCCTCTCTATTGGTTTCGTACAATGTGACCAAACTGTTCCAAGCCTCTTTTGGAGTCTTGGCATCTTGTATGCGTCCAACCATGCTATCTTGTATGCTAACAGATAGCCAGTACATTACCTTTCATGCTCCTTGATTCCATTCCTCATATGCTCTTAACTGATCTGCAGTTCGATTCCTTTTTGGTAACTACAAAGCATTTTCATTCTCTCCTTCGATGTACTTCCAGTAGCCTTTTCCCATCAGGAAATTTGTCATTTTGAATCTCCAAGCATGGAAGTTGTTCTTCTCAAGCTTATCGCTCATAAGCTGACTCATTCCATCTGCATTTCTACAGCAATTCACAACACTGCAAAACACTACAAGCAGCACTTCTGCTTGAACACTATCACACTATGACGTGACACTTCAATCTCAGAAAAACACTGTGTTCGTGTATCAACAATATACAAAATTGCTTGAAATTCTGGATCTGGAATATATGAATGTTGCCGAACACAATGCAAGTTATAGTTTTTGAAACTGACGTGATTTTCTATGGGCTCCACCTTGCGGGCTCGAAATGGAGGTCGAGATGGCTCCGAAACTTCGATCTGACAAAAACAAGTGACCCTAAAGGGATAACTCTTGAAAATATTCTCAGGTCTTCTACCTTCATGCCGATTTTTGTAGCAAATAGAGGTCGTTTTTTATTCGTGTTTTCTCCATGCCTTGCCACGTACTCTTCATTGTCGCCTTCTCCATGAGCTCTCTATAGCCACGTTGGCTTGGATACCATGTCACGAGGAAGGAGATAAGGAAGAGAGCTCACACACTCACTCTCACTCTCAAGGAGAAGCACACATACAGATTGAGGCAAGGAAGAATGATCTTCTTCTTCTTCTATTACATAAAAAGGAATGTACAAGAATGACCTAAAAAACAAGAATACAAGTGCAATATATAAAGATTAGTAGATAAGGAAAACACCTAATGTCCGCGAATGAGTGAGCTAGCAAGGAACAAATGTGCCATCACTCTCGGTAGATAAATCTAATAAAACTCAATGAAGTATCCCTGACATATACTGGTGTGACCACTATACATGTCAGAGAACTGAAAAACTGGTATGTGTCATCCTGGATCATCACATGTTGAGCTTGATATCTCAAGAATAGGATCTTCTTGAGTTCATGTATTAGCCAGATTCAGTGGCTAATAAGGAATTTTTTATGGTTTGGTAGAGATTGTAGCAACACTCAGGTTAAGATAGCCTAACTAATTATCACCCTTCCCTTGGAGCATGGTGGCCTTGAGATCATTGACCCTGCTTGTTAGAGCACATCCCTACTTAGCAAGTTTGTTGTTCATGGTTTTCTTCTTGGCCCTAAGCCTTGGAAGGATTTTCTTCATTAGTGGCTCCACCTCTTTGCTCTTGCCAGTGGTGGGTGTTGGTTGCATAAGATCAGATGGATCTTCATGAAGATGAGGCACATGGGCTTCTCATGATGGATTCAAGATCAGTTTGCTTGTAGTATTCTACAATCATTATAGCATTTATGACTTGCTCTTGTTCAGTGCCCGACCTCTTGTATTGACGAGAAGCCCCATCAGCTTATTACTTGGAATCCTCTCATCTACATGGAGAGGGGGTTTATGGTTGGATCTTGGCCTCATGTTTCCTCGGGCGAGTTTGCTAGAGGTCCTAGGTGCAACATGGTCGATTGGCTCATAGTTAGAAGTCTCATGAAGGAATGAACACAAGATAGATGAATGAGGATGTGCATTGCACCTAATATGATTAGGGATGTTGAGGTTGCTATTTGAATGAACTAGGGTACCCATGTTGACCCATCACATGAGTAGCTTGGCTTAGGGCCTTCACTGAGATTGAGGTCCTGATTGCTACGCATGGCATTACCTTGAATGGGATTCTCTTCTTTGAGGTTGGCAAGGAGGGGTACATGAGCATCTCATAGACCCATTCTGAGATCATCGTGGAGTGCATTCTTTAGTGGATTTAAGTGGTTGACACTCATGGCAGAGATTCGCACATTGATTGTAACTTTGCAGACATTTTGATCCATTCCGACTGGTGTCTTTGGGTGTGGAAGTCTCGACCTTTATTTTGCCTTCTTGGGGACCCAGTGGAGTGGTAGTGGTGCGATCCCTTCTCCCCTCTAGAGGTCCACATTATTCCCTTTTCTAGTATTGTGCTTGCTTGGGATGGTTGATCAATCAAATGCATTATCCATTCACTCTTGCTACAACTATGTCTTTGCGGCAAGGTGGGCTCATGGAGGAGTTCCTCTTGTCCTTCTAGCATTAGATTTGGCGTGCTCAGTAGTCTCTTTGGATTTTACTCTTTTAGTGGTTGATAGTCCATAGGATCATTGCTATCGGCACATGATTGAGCTATGGCGACAGACCTTCGAACTACCCAGGTTATGGTTTTCACTTGGAATATCAATGGCACTCCCTTTGGGATTATTGATTGGCACAACAAATTTGGTGGTGGGTGAGATTTCTTACCTAATGGATGGGACCTTAGATCATCACTTGGGGTGCAATTGCTTGGGGCTTGCTTACTCGCCCTACTCTGAGTTATAAGCATGAGGCTGGTACTATGATTATTTTGATTTAGGATGGGTAGTTTGGTACCCCTTAGGATCTTAACATTCCTCCATGGATGTGTGGGGATGATCCCTATTGGGAGATGATCAATAGCCTTACCATGTGGCTTTATATGGAGAGCTAGATGTCGATGCATCTTGAGTGAAACATGGTTGCATGAGTGAGACCATTCAAGACCTTGGCTAGAGCTGATTCACTCATACTCTATTGGGCAACTAGACCAACTTTAGGGTGACTTGGATGGCACATCTCATCAGCAACTTGCCTTTCTCCAACTGTGTAACAAAGGCCCCTTCTTTACCATTCAGCGTGACACTATCTATTAGAGCTACCAATCACTTGCTTGGCTTTGCCCCCTTCCACTCAACTTTTCACTCCTAGGAGCTAGATTTGTGGTAGTTTTGGGTGGTTCTATGGGGTTATTTTTCCCCCTTGTATTTGGTTCATGGTTCGCAACTAGGATTCTATCCCTTTAGGCATTTTTATTAACTAATGAAAGGATGTTTTTCATGGAAAGAAAAACATAGGAGTACTCAACTATGGTACACAAACTCTATCAGAGTTTGAAGTTTGGAACAAAAGGTTAGTTCGCATTCCAGAGACAGCTCTAAAATAAATTAGCCTGGATCAAAGTGTACTTGGACTACCAAACATTACAAAACAACACATGATCTACAAATGTAGTGCATGTCAATTTGGCTAGCCTCGTATGCAACCTTTCACCAAGAAGGGGTCCATACATGGAGACATTTTGGAGCTAGTCCACATTGATGTTTAGGGACCAAGCAAAGAACCATCAATCTTGAGGTCAAGGTATCATGTATCCTTTATTGATGATTGTAGAAAATGTATCATTATAAATTTCATGAATCATAAAGTATAAGTGTTTTCTTGTTTCAAGAAATATATTGCACTTGTGGAAAACCAAATAGGTAAAACTTTGAAGAGACTAAGGTTTAATGGAAGGGGAGAATATTTCTCCCATGAGTTTGACTATTTCCTATAAGAAAGAGGGATCAAAAGAGAAATCACGACCAACTATAGACTAGAGATTGTAGGCATTAAGAGACACAACAAAATCATCTCAACAAACAATCAAAAGTTTGAGAATAGAAGAAGCCAAAAAGGTTTGGATCACTACAATATATGAGCGCATACCAATGCTATCCATATCGACGATCACACCCTAGCATCGGTATGATCATTGATAATGCCTAGAAAAATCACCTTAGGCATATTGACGATCATTTGACTCTCAATATGACCATTTGAAATTGATCATCGGTATACGTTAAGATCTTCGGTATAGGCACTAGTACATGCATTGGTATAGGCATTGGTATAAGCATCAGTATGAGCATTGATAATTTCTTGGAAATTATCAAAGCTCATACCCACACTTATATCAATGCCTATATCAGCGTCATGTTTAAAATATACCGAGACCCAAGAGCAAAACTTTGACATTTTGTGCCTGTTTTGAATTGAGTAGTGCTTCTATCAAACTTGTATGTGTGACCTGAATTGTGACGTGCATTGTCTTGTGCACACAAATCTCTCTCTCTACACATGCACACATTCTCTCTCTCCCTCTCTCTAGATCTCGCATCTTGGTAAGTGATGTGCATACTCTTTTTCCCTTTCTCTTTATCTATTCTCTATGTTTTTTATTTTCTAATTTCTCTTCCCTTTGGTTTCACGTGCGTTTTTTGGCATTCTTTGGAATTTGATGAGCGATGACATTCATTAGGCTTTGACGAAAGTGATCCAAAAGATTACATAGATGTAAGTGATTGTTTTGTTCTTTATTGATAGAGAGTGAGAAAGAGAAAGAGAGAGAGAGAGAGAGAGAGAGAGAGATGAAAGAGAGAGAAATAGAAAATGAAAGAGAGAGATCTAGAGATAAAGAGAGAGATGAAAGAGAGGGAGTGAGAGAGAGAGAGAGCGAGATTAAAGAGAGAGAGAGAAAGATGAAAGAGAGAGAGAGAGAGAAAGAGACAGAGATAAAGAGAGACAAAGAGAGAGAGATACATACACATACTCATGTTTATGCATGCATACATACACACACACATATACACACACATACACACACATACATACACGCACATATACACATGCATACACATACATATGTATACATACACATATACATACACAAACATATGCATACATACATCCACACACATACATACACACACACACATACATACATACATACATACATACATACATACACACACACACATACATATATATATATATATATATATATATATATATATATATATATATATATATATATATATATATATATATATATATATATATATATATATATATATATATATATATATATATATATGTATATATATATATATATGCAAACATATGCATACATACATTCACACAGATATGTACACACACATACATACACATATACATACACAAACATACACATACATACAAATATACATACACAAACATATGCATACATACATTCACACACATACATACACATATAATATTACATACACGCATGCATATTACATTCTCACATACATATTACATACAGAGATGCATATTCATGCATATGCATGCATGCATACACACATATACATACACACTCACATACATATAACCACACACTCACATATATACATACACACTCACACCTATACACACCCACTCACATACATATTACATACACACATGCATATACATACACACACTTATATGCATACACACATGCATATGCATACATATATACACACACATATATATACATACATGTATGCACACATATCCATACTTATATGCATATACACATATACAGACATAATACATGTACACATACACATGTATATACACATGCATACACACATATACACACATATACACATATACACACATAATACATATACACATACACATATATATATGCATGCATACACACATATACATGTTTTAGGTCTAGGTCTCTAGGATTAGGGTTTTAGGCTTTTTACACATGCATACACACATATACACACATAATACATATACACATACACATGTATATACACATGCATACACACATATACATGTTTTAGGTTTAAGTCTTTAGGATTAGGGTTTTTAGGTTGTTTACACATGCATACATACATATACACATACACACATACACATATATATACACATGCATACACACACATACATGTTTTAAGGCCTATTCAAGAAAAATGGGAATTACACAGGATTTTGAGACAATTCTTTGTGTCCCAATGTTTTACTTTTTGACTCATTCACACACTAGAACATGTTATTATCCCTTGATTGGAGTATATTAAATTGATAATTTATTATTAAGAATAATTATATTGTAAATGGTGTAACAAAGTTGGGCTCAAACTTAAGAAGTTAACATATTAAGTAATATAAATGGGACTTGAATAATTCCCAAATTTCTTGAATAGGCCTTTTTTAGGTATAGGTTGTTAGGATTAGGGTTTTAGGGTGTTTACAAATGCATACACATATACACATACACATGTATATACACATCCATACACACATATAGATGTTTTAGGTCTAGGTCTTTAGTTTAGGCTTTTAGAATTTATACAGACATGCAATAAAAATATGTAATTAAATATATAAAAAATAGGTCTTTAGTACTTTTAGGTTTTTACATATATATAATCAAATATTTAAAAAATAGGGTTTTAGGTTTTTTTATATAAAAAATAGGATTTTATTATAGATAAATAAATGTGAAAAGAGCTACTATTTTAAATATATAGATTAAATATCTATAATTAAATATATAATATCAACATATATAATCATATATTTATAAAAGCTAGGAAAAAGTACAATATATAATCAAATATATATAAAAAATAAGGTCAGGGTTTTTAGGCTATTTACACATGCATACACACATATACACATGTACACACATAATACATATACACATACACATATATATACAAATGCATACACACATATACATGTTTTAGGTCTAAGACTCTAGGATTAGGGTTTTAGGCTTTTTACACATTCATACACACATATACACACATGATTCATATACACATACACATGTATATACACATGCATACACACATATACATGTTTTAGGTTTAGGTCTTTATGATTAGGGTCTTTAGGCTTTTTACACATGCATAAATACATATACACATATGCACACATAATACATATACACATACACATATATATATACACATGCATACATACACATACATGTTTTAGGTCTATGTCATTAGTATTAGGGTTTTAAAATTTTTACACATGCATACACATATATACATACACATATAATACATATAAACATACACATGTATATACACATGCATACACACATATACATGTTTTAGGTCTAGGTCTTTAGGATTAGGCTTTTAGGTTTTATACATACATACAAAAAGGATAAATATATATATTTGTTGATATATTTAGGTAGTGATGTGTGTGAACACACTAGGACCAGCCGGGCACTTCTTTCCCTCTTTAGGAGGTTCTTTTCCCCCATCTTGTATATATGCCTATTGCCCTAACGGGTTACTTATCTTTGTACAGTCTAGTGGTAATACATTCAGTATTGTGCGTTGTGCTGCGAGCTTCTTCTTCCTCCTTGTGATGTTCATGTGCTTCCGTACATGCCTAACTCCAAGAATTGGTATTAGAGTAGGTCGTCGCTTCATCTAGGCGTCATCAACACCCCTCTGATCATAGTCTTAGAATCGCACAAAATTTGGTATGCATACTTAGGGCGTTTTAGAGACCAAAATAACTTCACTTTGTGGTGCCAAGATCGCAATTTGAGCTTGTTTCGGCCTCCAAACACACTATCTTAGCGCTTGTATAGGCTATTTTGTCTTTTTGTGCCAAAGATATGAACTAGTTTTGGTTCACCAATATAAGCATCTCAAAGTTTGCTACAAGTTTAGCAAAACTCGTCATGGTAGTTCTGTTCAACTTTTTTAGATACAGTAATTTTTTTGCATCAATGTATTTTAGTTAGTGGCCATGACTGAAAGCAGCGATGTACTTCGTATGTTGGTTGTTGAGGATAAGTTGGATGGTACCAATTATCCGTTGTGGGCTTATATGATGCATCATGTATTGGTTGCAAAAGGAATGTGGAATATTGTGTAGGGTGTTGAAAGACGTCCTCTCACACCTGAAAATATACGTACTATGAATAGAGGTATTGCAAATACAGGTACTGAAGCTGATGCAGATGGCATCGACAATGGTGATATTCTGCAGATTCCTATTGATGTTGCTATTCCTGTTGCACCTACTGTAGAGCAAATTCATTGGGATGGTAGAGATGCTCAGGCAGGTGCATTTATAGCTTTGTCTGTCACATTATTCCTCACATTCACTCTTGTAGAATAGCTAAGGATGCTTGGGATACACTTACCACATTCTACCAGGCTAGGAATGAGGCTCGTGTTACTTACCTCCGAAAATAGTTGTGGAGTGAGCACATGAATGAAGGTGATTCTATGGAAATTTTTTTGATAAAGATCAAGGATTTGAAGGAACAATTGATTTTTGCTGATGAACTCCTTCCTGACAGTTCACATGTGCAGACTGTTTTGAATGGTGTTCCTGATTCATACTAGAGTTTTGCTTCTACTCTTTGTTTGATGATGAAGGGCAATCCAAATGCCTTAACATTTGAAGAGTTAGTTTCCGTTCTATTATAGGAAGATCAGTCTAGGCAGAACAAGTCTATTATGCATGTTGAAGATCAAACTTTCCTGGCTAGTTAGAAGGGCAAAGGTAAATGGAGCTCATCTACTAGTAAGCAGAAATATGCAAATGCTGCACATTCAAAGAAGGAAGACAAAGATGAGAAGAAATTAAAAAATAGAAATTATTTTGCAAATACTGTAAAGCAAATGATCATGTCATTAAGAGCTGTCCAAAATTGGCTGCTAAAGCGGCAAAGAAGAAAGAGGCCAGAATGGTTTTTGCAGAGGCCTCTACACGGAAAAAAGAGTCTGCTAATCTTGTGCAGAATGAAGAATGGGTGTTTACTACTGTTTGCAGTTTTTACCCATCTTCTTATGAGTAGTGCATGTCTGCAGTAGACTCAGATGTCTGGTACTTTGATAGTGGGGGGACCAAACATATTACCTCGCAACATAGTTTCTTCTCTTCACTCGAGCTCGTCCCTACAAGGGATACTGTCACATACACCAACAACTCCTCTTATCCTATCATAAGAGTTGGTAAGACCATTTTGACTATTGCTTATCGTAGTTCTTTCACTTTGTCAGATGCTTTATTTGTGCCAGGGATCAAGAAGAATCTATTATCAATTTCTGCATTAGCCAAGATTGTGTTGGTTGTGAAATTTGTTGATGAGAGATGTATAGTTCATGATCTGTCAAATGGCAATGTCATTATTGCTTATGATATTTTATGTCATGGGATATATAACTTCATAGACTATGAAAGATCTGTGAATGATTTAGCATGTGCAGTACATGATTCTCAGGCTATGTCAAATGCAAAGCTTTGGCATGCATGCTTTGGTCATCTGAATTTTGCTAGTTTGATACACCAATAGAAATCTAAAATGGTGTCCTCTTTTCCCAAACTTGAGGCACCCATTAAAGATGTCTATGAAGGCTGTATTTTGGGCAGAATGCAGCATTCCTCATTTCCAAAAGATGGTTTTGTTTCAGCTACTCATAAATTGAAGCTTGTTCACAGTGCTGTATGTGGTCCTATGCAGACACCCTCTTTTGGAAATTATCTTTACTTCGTGACTTTCATTGATGACTTTTCTTGGCATGCATGGGAAGCATTTTTGGCTGAATGTGGGATAAAAAATCAATGTACACTACCATATACACCTCAATATAATGGAGTTGATGAATGAAATAACAGGTCACTCATGGAGATGGTAAGGTGTATGGTCATTTACCACATAGTTTCTGGCTTGAGGCCATTATGTGTGCAACATTTGTACTTAACAAGTGTTCCACTAAAGCACTGTAGCCTATAACTCCATATGAGGCTTGGCATGGTTGCAAGCCATCTGTTGCTCATCTACATGTTTCTGGTTGTTTGGCACATGCATTAGTGCTTGAAAAGCATCGCAAAAAATTGGATGATAAAGTAGTAAAATGCATTTTTGTTGGGTATAGTTTTGAAAGCAAAGGCTATCATCTGTATCATCCACAAAGTAAACACATTCTGGTCAGCCGTGATGTTATTGTGGAAGATGCTATTCAGCCCTTACTTTCATGTACTAAAGAGACATTTGTTAGCTCCAAAGACATGTATGATACTTTGCTACCCCTTTTTATAGGTGGACAGTCTAGTGTTGGTCCTAAATACACAACTTCTCATCCTTTGCAGGTTTCATGTGATGATGCAGATCATTCCATTTCTAATGCAGATTTACATGATGCATTTGTTCATGAGAGAGCTGATATAGAGAAGGCAAAAACTATGCCAAAATGGCTGGTGCGCACTTTGCGTGATAACAAATTAGATGCACCTCTATCATATCGTATTCCTTCATGCTCTCATAGTGACTCTTTTGCATCAGATTGCTATGCTATGGTTGTGTCTAGTATCTGTGATGAGAATGAGCCTGTTTCATTTGATGAAGCATAAAATTCAAAAAATTGGATGGCTACTATGCAATTTGAATATGATGCTATAATGAAGAATGGTACCTAGTGTTTATATCACTTGGCTCCTGGCAAGAAGGCCATTGGCAGTAGGTGGGTTTACAAGCTTAAGTTTAAGCCTGATGGAACATTTGACAGGTATAAGTCTAGGCTTGTTGCAAAGGGTTATGCACAGGAAAAAGGCATTAATTCTGATGAGACCTTTCCACCTACATGCCTTTTGACTATTGTCCATAGCATATGTGCACTTGCAGCCCATCATGGTTGGAATGTACATTAGTTGGACATTAAAATTGCATTTTTGAATGGTGACTTGCATGAAGAAGTGTATGTTTTTCAACTCCATGGCTTTGTGCAGAAAGGGCATGAGAACTAGATGTGCAGGTTAAAGAAGGCATTATATGGTTTAAAGCAAGCACCACGTGCTTGGTATGAAAAGATACATGCCTATCTAATTGCATATGGTTTTGAGAACAGTCCCACTGAGAGCACCTTATATGTTAAGTGTGCTATTGATGTGCTTCAGATCATTGTTGTCTATGTTGATAACATGCTGCTCACTGGTCCTATTGAGAAGCATATTGTAGATTTTAAGGTTGACTTACATCCCTCATTTGAGATGTCTGATTTGGGGCATTTGCATCATTATTTGGGCATTCAATTTATGCAAGTTGATGGTGGAATGGCTTTGTGTCAAACGAAATATTTGATACATTATTGCAACATTTTGGCCTTGAAGACTATAAGTCTATTGCCACTTCTATGGAGATAGGTTTACAATTGAGTTTTCATGATGCTAAAGATGCATTTGATGTTGTTCTCTATCAACAGGCTATTGGATGCTTGATTTACTTGTGCATTACTAGGCTAGATATTCAGTTTGTTGTCTCACAGATGAGCAGGTTTATGCATTGCCCAAGTGTCAAGCATTGGCAGGTGGTTAAGCACATCTTTCGCTACTTGAGTGGTACACAACTACTTGGATTCTTTTATGCCAAGGGGGGATCACTATCGCTAGATTTGCATGTTTTTTCTGATATTGACTTGGCTGGTTGCTATGACACTTGTGTGTCCACTAGTGGTTTTTGCTTCATGCTTGGTAGCTCATGTATATCTTGGTTGATCAAGAAGCAGCCTACTATGGCCACTTCCAATTGTGAGGCTGAGTATAGGGCAGCTTTCAGAGCGACTATTGAGTGTGTGTGGCTCAGATGCCTTATGGTTGACTTGGGTGTTGGTCAGTCTTCTGCCACCACCATCTTCACTAACAGTGAGAGCACATTGTTGTTGGAAGAGATGGATGGATACCTCAAAGAAGTGAGGTGGTACTACCAAAACCTGCTTTGTACTACCCTATTTCACTTCAAGGTTATGTAGTAGGCCCTCTTAGCTTGCAAATGACACCAAATAAGTACCTATGTACTTTGGAGTTGATGCTTCAAACAATCAGATCAAAACAGATAACTTTGCAAATAGCTAGTGATAAAAAACTTGCTATTTTGGTCTTGACACCTACTAGATCTTTTGCTCATTGCTCCTAGTACAGTAGCAATTGATCAAAATCCTTTTGAGGGTATCTAATTAGCTTAGATAGCTAATGATTAAAAATGAAACCATCCAAAATGATGAACTATGTACTGAGCAATCAATTTAACAATCAAGAGCTTACCCCCAACTTTTTAGGGACTGAGTAGAGAATGACCAGAGAGCACTTCAATGCTGATTTCTCCAACTTGGCTGAAGCAAACGCCTTCAAAATTTGCCAGCGTGAAGTATGTGAAGAGATGGATAGGTATGTGCTTGAAGATGAAGAGGTGTTGCAAAATCCTTGATTTACACGAGCCAAATGAACTCCAAGAGTATGTGGTGGGCCCTTTTAGCTTGTTAATGGATGTATTAGACACCCTATTTACCTTGGAAGATCACTCTAAAAAAGATAGATCAAAATAGATAAGTTAGAGTTAGCTCAGAGGTGAAGAACTTGCTATTTTGGTTCATACACATGTCCAGTGTTTTGCATAAATCTCTGAGCACAGCAACAATTAGCTTAATTCCTCTTGGGGAAGTCTAGTTAACTTAAAGAGCTAACTTTCAAGAGTAATCTCATAAAAAATAATGAACCACACACTGAGAATGATGTCAGCTCTTGGAGGTCTTCACATAGGTCTCTCTAACCACGACTAAAACTGCCATCTATTTATAGTTGAGTTTGGGAGGCTAACTTCCCTCAATCACTCTCCAATCAATCAGTGATTGATTTGATTCTCTATCTACCACAAATCACAAATTCGTGGCTCTTCTTTCCCTTTTTGATCAAGTGGACTCAACCACTTAAGATTCTTTCACTTTTACATTAAGTAAAGTCTTCAAAAGTTACAAGAGGTAGTTCACAAGTGAACTTTACATCGTCTTCATTTTAAGGCTTCTTCTATGACTTTGTGGGACTCAAGCCAATACTTAGGCTTGTCATAGACTTGCTCCAACAGCTCACCCTCAAGCCAAGTATGCTTGAGGTCTTCAATCTTCCAAGATTACCTGTAAACCAATCATAGCCTTGAATTTGCAAAGCTTTGTACCATCCAATGCTTTGGTTAGAATATCTGCACATTGTTGATAAGTGGACACATATGATATTTGAATCTCTTTGCTTAGAACCTTCTCTCGTACATAGTGATATAGAACTTCAATATGTTTAGTCCTTGCATGAAAAATAGGATTAGCAGCTAAGTGAATAGAACTCATATTGTCACAAAAAATAGTTGGAGTTCCAAACTCCAATCCAAGATCTTTGAATAATGTCTTCATCCACATAGATTCTTGTGTAGCTATGGCAAGACCTCTATATTCAGCTTCAGTAGAACAGAGAGCAACTGTGGGTTGCTTCTTGGATGACCATGAAATAAGCTTTGAACATGCAAAGGTAAGATAACCTGAAGTGCTCCTTCTAACTTCTTTGGAACCAGCCCAATCTGCATCAAAAAATAGCTTCAAACCTAAATCAGATACATAAGGATAATAAAGTCCTTCATTTATGGTTCTTCTGAGATACTTGAGAATCCTTGTGGCAGCATCTATGTGTGGTTTCCTTGGTGTGTGCATAAATTGACTTAGCACACTCACACTGTAACATATATCTACTCTTGTCAATGTGGCATAGTTGAGAGTACCCACTAGACTTTGATATGATGTGATGTCCTCTATGAGTTCACCTTCACGTGAGCTCAATTTGTGATTGACCTCCATTAGAGTACATGCAATCTTACAATCTTGCATCTTGAATTTTGCCAACATGTCCTTAATGTACTTTCTTTGAGTGAGAAACAAACCATGATCTTTGTAGACAACTTCCAAACCTAGGAAGTACGTAAGTGAACCCAAATCAATTATCTTGAACTCTTCTCTCATCTGATCTTTGATCTTCTTCATACCATCTGCATCATTTCTTGTTAATATAATATAATCTACATATACACATAAGTAGATGACCTCAGAGTTACTCTTTTTGATAAAGAGTGAAGGATTTGCCTTGCTTGGTTGAAAGCCTTTGTCCTACAAGAATATAACAAGCCTAAAATTCCAAGCTCTTGGAGCTTGCTTGAGACCATACAATGCTTTGTTAAGTTTACACACATAATCAAGATAAACTGGATTCTCAAAACCACGTGGTACTGCCATATATACCTCTTCTGTTATCCAACCATTCAAGAATGCATTCTTTACATCTAGTTGAAGTATCTCCCAATTCTTGGAAGAGGCAATACTAAGCAAAACCCTAATAGTAGGGATCTTTGCCACAGGAGAGAAGGTCTCCTCATAATCAATTCCCTGAGTTTGTGCAAAGCCTTTTGCTACAAGCCTTGCATTATACCTGTTAATGGAACCATCAGAATTCTTCTTGATTTTATAGACCCATCTTGAGCCTATTACCTTCATGGATGAAGTCTTGGGCACCAAATCCCAAGTGTTGTTTTCCTCAAGTGCTTCAATCTCTTCCTTCATTGCATGCTTCCATTTTGATTTTGCTTTGGCCTCTTCAAAGGATGATGGCTCCTCTTGGTTTATGTCCTGTGCTATGTAGATAGAATATTTAGTTACTAATGAGGTGTCAAACCCATACCTTTCTGGTTTTTTATTTTCCCTCATACATCTTCTTAGGCCATGATGTGATGATTCTGCCTCATGTCCAAGTTCCTGCAGTTTTGCTTTACCTTTAGACTTCCATGCTTTGATCTTTTCCATCTGAGATTTGCCATCATCTTCTGAGGTGTCTTGTTCTTCAATCTTTGGTTGTTCTCTACCAAGCTTTGGAAAATCTTCTTCAAGATCATATGGTAAATTGACCTTCCTGCATGAATCTTCATACCATGAATTGTTTTCATCAAAAACTACATCTCTGCTTACCAAGAATCCTTTGTTGGTAGGGTTGTATAACCAGTAACCCTTTTGATTGTTGTCATATCCAATAAATACACACCTTTCTGCCTTTGGATCCATCTTGCCTCTAACCTGTGAAGGAACATGAGCAAAAGCAATACATCCAAAAATTTTACAATGATCTAAGCTTGGTCTTCTTCCATTCCAAGCCTCATATGGAGTCATCCCATCCAGGGATTTTGAAGCCAACCTGTTAATCAAGTAAGTGGCTGTAGATACAGCCTCAGCCCATAGATAATTAGGTAAATGCTTTTCATTTAACATGGACCTTGTAGCTTCAACAATTGTCCTATTCCTCCTTTCTGCCACTCCATTTTGCTCAGGAGTGTACCTTGTAGTTACCTCTCTTTTGATTCCTCTTTCTTGAAGAAAAGAATCAAACTCATGGGAGAAGTATTCTCCCCCTCCATCTGACCTTAGCCTTTTTAGTGATTTACCTGTTTGATTCTCCACAAGAGCCAAATATCTTTTGAAACATGAAAAAACTTCATCTTTGTGTTTCATAAAGAATAGGATAGTCCATCTGCTGCAATCATCAATAAAGGAGACATAATACCTTGATCCAGATATTGAAGCTTCCTTGATAGTATAAACCAACACCAAGAGATCTCCATGCATATAACCTTTCTTCATGAATGGTAACCTGTGAGACTTTCTGAATTGACATGCACTACACTTATAAATCATATGTTGTTTTGACAAATTAGGGAGTCCAAGTACACTTTGGTCCCTGCAAATTTGCTTTAATGACCTTTCACCAATATGTGCTAACCTTTTGTGCCATACTTCCAATTATGTGAGTGTCTGACTACCATAATTAAAGAGAGCAATGTTTCTAGTGTCTTGTAATTAAAATGTGAACAATCTACCTATCCTTTCACCTTTTGTAATTCTTCTGAATCCCTGACTTGGATCTTCAACAAATGCTCCTGCTTTTGTGAACCTGACTTGCAACCCTTTCTCTACTATCTACCCAACACTTATCAAATTCTTTGTAATGGTAGGGACATAGAGTACCTTACTGAGTAGGTTGATGTTTCCATCAGGTGCTTTGACATTGCCTATTTTCTCCACAGGATGTTTTGTGTCATCTCCTGTTTGTACCTCATGCTTGTTCCTTGGATCTTCTAAATCTGATAGGAGTGCCACATTTCTTGCCACATGATTTGAACAACCTGAATCTATGTAGAAAACATGCTCATCAGATTTACCTTGTGGCATAGCCATGTTCATGATCAATAATGAATCCTCTTTGTTTGAGTCTTCTGTGTAGTTATTGAAGTCTCTCCTTCCTTTGTAGCCTCCTTGATAGTTTGAATGATTGTAGTTGTTGTAGTTGCCATCATAATTGTTGAACCTTCCTCTTGAGTAGCCATAACTTCCTCTATTGTATCCTCTGCCTCTTTGATTCCTGGAATTCCTAAAGCAATTTTCGGCTGTATGATTAGTTAATCCACAAATAGAACATGAGTTGGAGTCTTGGGATCTTCCCCTGCCTTGTCTACCTCCTCTTCCTCTACCTCTGCCATGTCTTCCTCTACCTGCATAGTTAGCTTGATATGTACCTGCTTCATCATCCACTTTCCTTGCCTTTCCTTTGTTATCTTTGGACTTGCTTTTATCAGTGTATAAAGCTAAAGATTGATTACCTTTAGAGCTTTCTCCATTTTTGATAAGCTTTGCCTCTTGAGTAAGTAGTTGTCCAATGAGTGTATTGAAATCAGGTACATGCATGTACAAATCCATAGCTGTGGTGAATGCTTCCCACTTGTCATCTGCCTTCAAGCCATTGATGACCTGCCTTACAATTTGCTCTTCATCTATTACCTCTACATTGCTTCCCAACTGATCTGCTATGTCCTTGAGCTTTGTGACAAAATCAATCACATTTTGTTTGGGAGCCTTCTTGAGAGTTGTGAAATCCAGCCATAGTTAATGCTTCCTAGATTTGGTACTTGAAGAGAAGAAGGCTTCAAGTGCATCCCACACTTCCTGAGATGTCTTACAACTTCTAATGTGAGGCAACAAAAAATCTGAGATAGAGTTGAGGAGATAAGACCTTGCAAGTGCATCCTTGGAGCACCATGTGCTCAATCTTTCTTGCTCTTCTTGTGTTGGTTGACTTTTGTTCCTGAAACTTGGCATAACTTCATCTCCAGCCACATAACCATATAAACTTCTACCTTGGAGATAAGCTTCCATTCTTAATGACCAAGTTGAGTAGTTACCTCTATCCAATTTTTCAATTGATGAAGGAAATCCATCTGCCATGTTGTCCAACCTTGCTCTGATACCACTGTGAAGAGATGGATAGGTATGTGCTTGAAGATGAAGAGGTGTTGCAAAATCCTTGATCTACACCAGCCAAATGAACTCCAAGAGTATGTGGTGGGCCCTTTTAGCTTTCCAATGGATGTATTAGACACCCTATTTACCTTGGAAGATTGCTCTCAAAAAGATAGATCAAAACAGATAAGTTGGAGTTAGCTCAGAGGTGAAGAACTTGCTATTTTGGTTCATACACATGTCCATTGTTTTGCATAATTCTCTGAGCACAGCAGCAATTAGCTTAATTCCTCTTGGGGAAGTCTATTTAACTTAAAGATCTAACTTTCAAGAGTAATCTCATCAAAAATAATGAACCACACACTGAGAATGATGTTTAGCAAGTGATGATATCATCCCGATTTTCACTGGCTGCTACAGTAAAGAGACTAGTGAGCAGAAAAATGAACATAACTCACGATTTAAGAATCCAATGATTTTGAAAATGTGTATAGTTATACTAGACAGTAAGATGAATCTAAAAAGCTTTAAATCATTGAATTTGAATAAACACACACTGAGAAACAGCTTTGACAAGATGAGTAAAAAAGTCGGGTACCTGACAGAGAAGTGAAAATGAACAGACAGGGTTGACTTCAACTAACCATAACTGACGATTGAAACACCCAAATTCAATGAAAATTTCTGAGCATATAATAGACTTATAGAGCTAGCCTTACTAAGTTAAATCACTGAAAATGATGCACCAAGCTCAGAGAAACCATCTCTGCAATCTGACTAAGAAAACTGAGAGATATGGCAGTGAGTAGTACACTTCACAAGAACATGGAAATATGAACTCAAATGATCATGAAAATGAAAGTATATTGATTGTACATTACAATGGACTTACTGATACATATGTGTGCCTTGGAATCACACCTTGATATGGCATAAATCTCAGCTCTTGGAGGTCTTCACATAGGTCTCTCTAACCACGACTAAAACTACCATCTATTTATACTTGAGTTTGGGAAGCTAACTTCCCTCAATCACTCTCCAATGAATTAGTGATTGATTTGATTCTCTATCTACCATAAATCACGAATTTGTGGCTCCTCTTTCCCTTTTTGATCAAGTGGACTCAATCACTTAAGATTCTTTCACTTTTACATTAAGTAAAGTCTTCAAAAGTTACAAGAGGTAGTTTAGAAGTGAACTTTACATTGTCTTCATTTTAAGGCCTCTTCTATTACTTTGTGGGACTCAAGCTAATACTTAGGCTTGTCATAGACTTGCACCAACAACGTAGACTTTGATTTGGTTCCAACAAGCTATAGAACATTAAAAAATGATGGAGAGATCACTAAGATATGATCAAGCAAAGATCACTATTTTGAGTAGTCATAGCAGAGATGTAAACAAAGTTGATCAATGAAATGTATGTATTATAAAACATTGTTGTACAAGATCGTTGGCATAGAAATGTTGCCCAATGATAGTGGGATGAGTAGGCTATGGGGTAAACTACTCAACTCCTACAAATTATCTATGGAAGAGCTCTCTAGGAGGCCACATGCCCGCGAGTATTACAATCACTTTTTTATAGTGAGTTCATCATCCAAATTTGGATTTGAATTCAAATTTGGCTTCATCTAAAAGTAACTCCTATGATTAAGGAGTTATTCTCTCTTGAGAACTAGTCTCTTTATTCTCGTAACTCCACAAAATGAATGGGATTACAATATTCTCTCAAGAACTTATCTTTTACAAGTGGTAAATGATCTAGCATTACAAGCAATGGTTCACATGCTTTAGTAATTGGTTGCACATATTTCCTCTCAAGCCTAGCCAAGTGTGAAGGCTTGTGTACTTGCACCAACCATTGCCAGCTGCGAGGAACCCTATGTTCCATGCTCACACTAAGCACATTGAGGCGCATTATCATTATGTCAGAGAGAAGTTCTTTCCTAGAGATCAGCTTGGCATATGTTCCCACACAGGAGAACATTACAGACCTTTTCACAAAGGCTCTACCTAGGGAGAATTTTGAAGCTTTCCCCAAAGCTTTGGGCTTAATTCCTTTTGTGGATTGATTCCAGATAGCTTGGCACTTCCTTATACATGAGCACCAGCTCCTTGTTCACCGCATCACTCCTAGGGGGCATTTGTTGATATATTTAGGTAGTGATGTGTGTGAACACACTAGGACCACCAAGGCACTTTTTTCCCTCTTTCAAAGGTTTTTTTCCCTCGGCTTGTATATATGGCTATTGCCCTAATGGGTTACTTATCTTTGTACATTCTAGTTGTAATACATTCAGTATTGTGTGTTGTACTCCGAGCTTCTTCTTCTTCCTTGTGCTATTCGTGTGCTTCTGCAGATGTGTAACTCCAACAATAATTAAATATATAAAAAAAGGTCTATAGGAATTTTAGGTTCATCACATATATATAATCAAATACTAGTGTTTTAAATATATAAATTAAATATATAAAAATAGGATTTTAGGGTTTTTTATCAAAATAAATATATATAATTAAATACATAAAAATAGAGTTTTAGGTTTGATATTAACATATATAATCATATATTTATAAAATTTAGAAAAGAAAAAAAAATATACATAAGAAAAAAAAAATTAAAAAGAAAAGACGTAGTGTTTTAAATATTTAAATTAAATATAAAAATAGGATATTAGGTTTTTTATTAAATTGAATATATATAATTAAATATATAAAAAATAGAGTTTTAAGTTTAATATTAACACACACACACACACATATATATATATATATATATATATATATATATATATATATATATATATATATATATATATATATATATGCATACACACATATACATGTTTTAGGTCTAGGTCTTTAGAATTAGAGTTTCTAGGTTTAATAAGAAAAATTAGGCTTTTAGAATTAAATGTTCTAACATGTCCACAATGTACAAGATGGCATCTTTGGATCCAGAGGAGAGAATGGCATGTCCTTGCACTCAGTGCAAGTATCAAATCTATCAAAAATGATGGATTTGTACTCCACATTTTAGAGAATATGGATCCTTTGATAAAAATCATCTACAAAACCTATGCTACCAACTATGTTTGGTCAACTATAACATCCCACCATGGCTAGCCACAAAAGAAGGCCATTGATTATTAGCTATTATTATGCCTGGTAAGTATAAGTTAAAAAACATGGATGTGTGGATTGCAATACTTGTGGAAGATCTTCACACTTTATGGGATGGGATTACTATGCGCGACATGTCTCAACCTATAAGAAGATGAGACATGTGAGTGCAAGGCATACTTATGTGGATGATGCATGATTGGCCCGGTTATGGTGAATGTTCAGGTTTATCGATTTTGGGTCATCATGTCCCCTATGTAGACCACGACTCGAAGCATGCTACTCAAAAGCACTTCGGAAAGTTGTCTATGAGGGACATCATAGATATTTGCCTCATGGACATGTTTTATATGAAGGGAAAATTAGCCAACAAGTGCAACACCAAATCAAAGCAAGCGATTGGAAGCATTTGTGGGATTTAGTTAACACAAGTCGTTGGCATGAAACAAGGTCAATCTTTCACAAACTCCCTTATTGGAGTGAGTTATTAATCTGTCATTTGGTAGACCTGATGTATCTTTTCAAGAATGTGGGAGAGATTCTCTGGAAACCTTTGATCGAAAAGAAAGAAAGCAAAGCACAAAGGGAAGACTTGGAAGAGTGACATCATATGCAAGAGTTGTGGGCAATTACTAAGCCCAAGGGAACAGTGTCGCTACCAAAATCTCCTTGGGTGCTTCACAAGATGGAAGAGAAACAAGTGAAGAAGGTGATTTCAAAGTTTCGGACACCTATTAGATGCATGAGGTATCTAAGGATTTCCGTCACATGAAACGACAATCTCCGAGGGCTCAAGTCTCATGATTGGCACATGCCTTTATAGTTTGTGCTCCCTATAGCTTCAAAAGATTGCCTTTTGGAGGATGTGCAAACAACCATTTATAAAATCAGTTCTTGGTACAGTGGATCTCTTCTAAAGAGATAAAGAGAGAGCATAGAGAGTGCAAAACTCAATGTTGTAGAGTCTGTGTCTATAGTAGAGAAATATTTCCCCACAACTATTCTCACAATTGAGATTCATTTACTATTCATGTGGTTGATGAAGTTGCAATAGCAAGAATTTTCCATAGTCGATGGATGTTCTTCTTAGAGCGCTTCATGAAGACATTAGAAGGGTTTGTTCGAAAGAGAGCATGTCCAAAGGGTAGCATGATGGAGGGATGGCTTGTACAAGAGTCTCTTGTATTCATAACAGAGTTTTTATGCATGTGAGACCTAGAAATGCCTTGCTTATGGAGCGATGATTAAGGTGTTCATCTCGTAGGCAATGAACCTCGAGGTAAATGGATGCAACTTTGACAAAGAAGGCAACAAACTTTTGCATCATTAACTTTGAGCCTTTGCAGAAGTGTTTAGAGAGGCATGAGCTTGCCAAGGAGACAAACGGAAAGGAAAGAGATTAGTTTCGAAAGCATCGTTCCACTCAATTTTTGCCTCTTTTGGAAAGTCTTCAGTCTCTTCCACCCTTTGTAGTGAGCAGATGGCTAGATACAAAAGTTTCACAAGCAAAGATAGTGGGTGGAGGTATCTCTGAAGAAGAGGAGGAACTTGCAAAGGGATATGATTGGAAGTATTCTAAATGCGGTGCACTATAGTCTCATGGATGACACTTTTGGATCACAAAAATCGACAAAAATAGGTCTAGTTTTGATAGTAGGGTGATGTTGAACTTTTTCCAAAAAAAGTAGAGTTAGTTCAAGAGACGATAATGCTCAAGAAGGCCAACTCGATTATTGTGGAGTGATCCAAGATATCTTGAAGCTATCCTTCAGGAAGTTTGATTACTTTCTTTTTTTATGTGAAATGGTTCAAAGTAGTCATCTCTGAAAGAAATGCAACAGTGAGGTAGGATACAAGTGGTTTGCTTGAAGTAGACTCCACAAAGCTATGGGTAGATGAAATAGATACATTTGTGCTTCCCGAACATTGTGAGCAAGTTGTTTTTATGTCAGGTTCGAAAGAACAAGAGTGGTTATTTGTTTTACAAGTCTCTCCACATAGTACAAAAAAATTATGAGAACATAGATGTAGAATAAATTCCATCTGTAGTGGACTCTGAGATTCATTCGGTAGTCAAAGAGGAAGAGATCATTGTCCAAGATGAAGAGGACTTTGAAGAAGACGAGATACACAATGAAGTAATAGATAATATGTTGTATGAGAACAATGATCAATAAGGAGCTAGCATACTATTATATGGAGTCAATGAATGGAGGAGGTGTGAACCACCTCTTAGATCCATTTAGATGGATTTACACATGAGTGCCATGTGGCACCCATGTGTAGCTCATAGGACTCATTTAATAATTGAGAGAGAGTAAAATGGAGTACGTACGCGCGGCTGGGTGGCAGAATCAAAAAGCATCTCCGTGTGAAGGTTTGCGGGCGCATGAACTCTGAGAGAAAGGTCCTCGTGGGTTGTACATAGTGAGGGGGATCATGGGAGAGTGCAACATTGGTATCGGTGCCAGGCTAATCATCAAGCCAAGCTGACACGCGTGGAAGAAGACGACGGACCAGCAGCGCTCACGCGAAGTAGGAAGCCGGCCAGCAACGCTCACGCATTTAGAGAGAGAAGTCCTCTGCTCCTTCTCCTCATCCCCTCCTCTTGGATGAACAAATGCTTCTTCAAGTGGCTTACTTATAGAGCTATTTTGTCCTCTCCAAACTGCACATGTGGGATAAAGCGCCTCCATCGACGTCCATTCCTGAGAATTCGCTGAGAAGACTAAAGGGAAGTGGAAAAGGAGGTAATAAGAGCAATTCGAGTTTTTTTTAACAAGATTGGAAAGAGAAAAACTATATTATGATCAAGAGATTGGGGAAAATCTTGATGGACATATGTAATATGGGCTGTGCAGATGGGGTATGGGTCTTGGGTTGATTCGAAATAGCTTCAGTCCCTCAGTTTTGAGCTTCTCAAAGTCATCCATTCATGAAGATGAGTTCTTTCACTTCCTACCCTTGACCTACCCGGCTTCTCCGCACCATAGCTTCCTCATATCATATCGGATTTTAAAAATCTTGGTCATGTTTTGAAGCTAGACTCTTAAGCTTTGCTCAAAAACCATCGGTGTTGGATTTGAAGGAGACTTGCCCCACGAAAATCTCTCTGCAATGCTTTAGCAGGAACTATGCGGCCACTCTTGGGCCTAGTTTTCGTCATCCGGAGTCCAAATTCACTTTTTTCACTTGGGATAGTCTCAAATTCTTCAAATGCAGGTGCTAGGCTACATTTCTTGGACTGGCGAGGATTGTCACATCTTTGAAGTTGCTCAGTTTCACTCAGTTTGCCCGGTTGGGGTTATTCCCACGTGCTTTTGGTGTTGTTTTGGATGGTCTATGGTGTTTAGAACCTTCTCGGACCAACCGGATATTTCCAATTTTCGTTTGGGCCTGGCAAGAGGTCAAAATCAGCGACCTAAAGCTTCAAAGATCTCTTGGATTACGCTTCCGCAACTCAACTTTGTAACAGGGAAGTGCTCTTGTGATATATTTCTCTTCTTCTTGCATATTTGAACTTTACTTCTATTCATTTTCATATACTCTAGTTAGCAAACGGGGGAAGGGTAGTAAAATATGGAAACTAAAGGCAAATAAGTAGTTGAAACCACTTCTCCATTTAAAGAGCAACTAGAGGATCCTGATTCTAGAATGGAAGAAGTAGAATTAGGGCAAGAAATAGAAGAGAACTTAGAAGATAAAGAGCCTTCACAGGAAGAATATACTTATGAAGAACTTATAGATGAATTTGTCACTCGTGACCAATTCATAGATTTGAAAGAGCAAACCCTTAAACTAGAGAAAGATATTGGTAGCATCACATCTCTTATAGAGCAGCTTAAGTCTCAAATGATCTCACTTGAGACTAGTGTCACCTCTTTCCTAGCCAAGAAGGAAAGAGAGACCCCTCCTATTCCTCTAGAGCTCACTAGGAAAGATACTTCTCTTCCTAGTGAGCATAAAGGAGAGAGCTCTAGGGAAGCTCCCCTCCTGAAAGACTTGAAGCCACCTACCTTTACGGGGGATGACCGAGATAGGAACAAGGATGCAATCTAAACTTTTTTACAAAAGTGGCATGATTTGCATCAATTGAAGGGCACCCCACCTGAGTACCGTGTGCTAGAGGCGAGTCTTTCCCTCGGCCCACGTGCTTATAAGTGGTGGATGAGACTTAAGGAGGCGAACTCTATCCCTACTGATTTGGACTCAGTTTGAGACTCTTTTTCTAAAAGAGTTTCTTCCTGAGAATGAGGAGGAGAGGAATTGGGATGAGTGGGATAGGATTACACAGAGAGGTAGGACTCTTTCGGTCTACCTATCCCACCATAGAGAGATCATTTTGAAACTTAAGGGCTTAGATGATTTTCAGAAGACCAGAGGGTTTGTTAGGGGCTTGGACAAAGCCATAAAGAGTGAAGTCAGAAGGAATGCGCCTAAGACATTTGAGGAGGCGATCAAATACGCACAGATCTATGAGGACCATAACCGTCCTCAATATACTCCTATGGAGACGGATCAGCCCCTCAAGCCTCTTAGTACCACTAAATTTAACAAGAAGTTTCCTTTTGGAAAAAACAAAGTTTTTATTAAAAAACAAAGATCACAAGGGCCTAGGTTATCCACAGATCAGTTTGAGAAGGCCAAAAGGGAGAACCTGTGTTTTAGGTGCCTATCTCCTAGCCATTCACAGTGGAACTATCCACTCAAGAAGGGGGAAGAAAAGAAGAAGGGACGAGAGTCTAGTACGGCCCCTGAGAAGGTCAAAAAGGCAGTCCACCTAGTGCAGACCCTTCCTATTCATGGCAGCTCTAGCTACAAGGGAGTGGAGGTGATGCACGAGGATATAGAGCACACCTGTTGTTTGACCCAGTCATTGTGGTCACCACGGTTTGGACCACATGACCTAGTTAAACTGCATGGTAGTGTATACGGGACCAGGGTGCAGGTCATGACAGATGACTCTGCCACTCATAATTTTATAAACTATGCTTTGGTCAAGAAACTAAAGATTCCCTAGCAGCCTAGTGCACATAAATACATTGTATCTATGATGCAAGGGCAAGATAAAAGAATATGGGATACTATGGTATCCAATTTGGAAGTCAAGATGCAGGACTATATAGATTATATGGACTTCCAAATTATGAACATGGAGAGGACAGATTTAGTCTTAGGAAGAGAGTGGCTATGGGGGTTGGGAGACACACTTAAATGCAGCTATCAAAACAACACACTCGAATTTGAAAAAAATGGAAGTAAAGTTTGTATTCAGGGAGAGAGAGATGTACCTAGTGCACCTCTCATTTCATCACTAGAGTTGTATAGTCTCTATTATTCTCAGCATGTATAGGACATCTTTTTATTGTATAGTCATGATATGGAGCATTGTATAGATAGCTCATCTGATTTATATTTTCATGCTAGGAATGTAAATATGAACAGGACTTTCTACTATTCTTTTTTGCAAGAGTGTGTGGTTAAAAGTTTTAAGGATCTTACGTTTGAGTATAGAGATGTTTTTCCCACTGACTTACCTAGAGGGCTACCACCTGAGAGAGGGGACATCGACCATGCCATTGAGGTTGTTACTAACACTAAGCCTATTTGCAAACTACCTTATAGGCTTAGTGTTTCACAGCATGAGGAGGTTGAGAAGCAATTGCAGGATTATTTAGATAAAGGCTTCATCAAACCTAGTAACTCACCATGGGCATCGCCAATGCTCCTAGTTAGAAAGAAAGATGGCTCTATGAGATTATGTATAGACTATAAAGCACTTAATAAGGTAACTATCAAAAATAGGTTTCCAATGCCTAGATTGGAAGACCTATTTGATCAGTTCATCAAGCTAGGTATTTTACCAAGCTTGACCTTAGATCAGGATATCATCAAATCAGGATTAGGGCAGAGGATGTCCCTAAGACTGCATTTAGAACTAGATATGGGCACTACGAGTTTTTGGTGATGCCTTTTGGTCTCACCAATGCTCCTGCCACTTTCATGAAGCTCATGAATAGTGTTTTACGGCCTTATCTAGGACACTTTGTGGTAGACTTTTTGGATGATATTCTGATCTATAGTGCATCAAAAGAGCACTTGGAACACTTGAAGAAGGTATTTCAAGTGCTAAGGGAAAATTCACTCTTTGCTAAGGAGTCAAAGTGTGAATTTTTCAATACAGAGGTTAGATACCTTGGGCATATAGTCTCCCAGGATGGAATCCAGATGGATCCTGAAAAGGTAAGGGCTATTATGGAATGGCCACATCCAAGGAACCTGGAAGAGCTGCAGATCTTCCTAGGTTTATCAGGTTTCTATCGAAGATTCATTAAGAACTATGCCAAGATTGTTGTCCCAATGACGGAACAGCTTAAAGGGAAAGGGAAAGCCTTTCATTGGGGAGATGAACAGAAGCAAAGTATGGAGAAGTTGAAAGTAGCAATTGCTACAGCTCCACTTTTACATATAGTAGATCCCAACAAACCATTTGTGGTTGAGACTGACGCGAGTGACTTTGCCATAGGAGCAGTTTTAGTTGAGGATGGTACACCAGTAGCTTTTGTGAGCAAGAAACTAGAACCGGCTTAGAAGAATTACTCCGTCTATGAGAAGGAGTTGTATGCAATAGTCCATGCTTTGAAGAAGTGGCATCATTATTTATATGGTGCCAAAGTTATGCTAGTGTTTGATCAAGAGAGCATTAAGTGGCTCTCTAATCAAACAGACCTTAAAGGTCCTAAGGCCCGATGGGCAGGGACCCTTCAGGAGTTTGATTATGAGCTTAGGTAAAGGAAGGGAAAGTTTAATGTACTGGCTGATTCACTTAGCCGCATGCCTATGCTCAATGGACTGAGTTTTACTCAGATCACTAGTGAGCTACTTGAGTCCATTAGAGGGAAATGTAGGCTTGATCCTGCATATTCCGACATTTGGGAAGCCATAGAGAATGGGGATTGTGATATACGGGTTTCTAGTGAGGATGGAGTATGGACGGGTACTCAAGAAGGATTCAAGTGGAAGAATTATAGTGTCCATGATGGATATCTGTTATATAAAGGAAAGGTGTGTGTCCCTAGGGATATTGAGATGAGACGGCATATTTTATATGAGTGTCATGACACACCTAGTGCAGGACACCCAGGAGTTAACAAGACTTATAATCTTGTTAAAAGGCAGTTTTATTGGCCTGGACTTCATAAGGACGTCCTAGAGTATGTGCTTAAGTGCAACAAATGCCAGGTCAACAAAGCTGAGAGGTTGAGGATTGGAGGACTACTCCATCCATTAGATATTCCTAATGGGAAGTGGGAGAGTATCTCCATGGACTTTATAGTCGGATTACCTAAGACACAGAGAGGGCATGACTTAGTCTGGGTAATTGTGGATAGGTTAACCACAATGGCTAGGTTTATTCTGACACGTACTACAGTGAAGACCCCAGAGTTGGCTAGACTCTTTGTAGAGAACCTATACCAGTTATATGGTCTTCCTTTAGACATAGTTTCCGATCGGGATAGGAAGTTTACTAGCCACTTTTGGAGAGCAGTATTCAAAAGGTTGGATACAAAACTTAGCATGAGTACGGCCGAGCATCCACAGTCGGATGGGCAAACAGAGAGGGTTAACCAAATCCTAAAGGATATGCTTCGAGCATATGTAAATGAAAGGCAAACTAATTGGGAAGAGTACTTACCTATAGTAGAGTTTGTATATAATAGTGCCAAGCACTCTTCCACTGGGCATAGTCCATTTACACTTATGTATGGGTTTCATCCAAGAGCTCCTTATGCAGTGGATTTGCAGAATGAAAAAGTTCAAGCTCCAAAGGACTTCTTGGAAGAGATGAATGATATGCTTAGGCTTGCTAAGGACAGCATTAGGAGAGCTCAGGATAGAGCTAGAGCCTATGCTGACCCTCAAAGGAGAGATATCAACTTTGAGGTAGGAGAGGAGGTCTATCTTAGAGTGGTCTGAAACCATGAAGACGGGACCTTGTCCAAAACTATCTCCTAGGTATTGTGGACCTTTCAAAATACTTAAGAGAATAGTAAAGATGGCTTATTGGCTCCAACCTCCAGAGAACAGTCAAATCCATCCAGTTTTTCATGTTAGCAGACCTAAGAAAAGGCTGGGTGAATCTGACAACCTCATTCCAGATAGTGAGGTAGTAGAGCCTATTTCTGTTCAATCTATTCCACATGAGCCTGAGAGCATACTACGCACTCGAGAGAAACGGACGAGAAGTCACTTGTATACAGAGTCTTTAGTAAAGTGGAAAGATAGTTCAGAAGATAGTGCTACATGGGAGCGGGTTAGCACCCTTCAGAGATGGTTTCCTAACTTTAGAATACCTTCCCAAGAGTCTTCTTAAGGGGAAGGATATGGGGAAACAACACGGAGACAGGACCATGTAATTTTATGCATGGGGATTTAGTGGGAGTACTATTCCATTGATTATCTCTTTCTATTAGACCTTCCAATACCATTTTTTAAACACAAAAATGGAATTAAGGGGAAGGAAATGTTATATGGAGTCAATGAATGGAGGAGGTGTGAACCACCTCTTAGATCCATTTAGATGGATTTACACATGAGTGCCATGTGGCACCCATGTGTAGCTCATAGGACTCATTTAATAATTGAGAGAGAGTAAAATGGAGTACGTACACGCGGCTGGGCGGCAGAATCAAAACGCATCTCCGTGTGAAGGTCTGTGGGCGCACGAATTCTGAGAGAAAGGTCCTCGTGGGCTGTACAAAATGAGGGGGATCATGGGAGAGTGCAACACATACCAAGAGATCTAGAAGTTGCCAATGTAGAGATAGATATCCTATGTGCATCAGATCTCCAAGATGATGCTAGAATAGAGGATAGATATCTCCAAGAGGATGCTAGAATAGAGGATTTCTGAAGCAAATACTTGTACATACTGATTTGTGTTTATATCTTTTGCTATGTTCTTTTGTATAGTACTATTTCTGTATATTACCAATATTATCGCATGCTAATTATTTGAGTTTTTTCGTTGCAAATCATGATGGGAGACAGTCGTTCCATCACACCACATTCCATGATAGAGGAGTAGTCCTTGGAGTTCATATCTCTGGTACCTCCTGCATATATGGCCATTGCATCATAGTACTAGATTGCTCGTGGTGGCAATGCCCCCCCTCACTCCTGCTGGCCTATGACTCCTACCAACCTCACTCCTATCGGCATCACTCCCATGGACATCACTCCCCCCGACATCACTCCTACAGATGGGGCTACTCTTGTCGAAGGTACCTCTCCTAGCTTTATGGCTCCACCATGACTGCCTTATCAACCATCCCCTAGTGGCTCTAGTAGTTGACGTATGCCTTCGACACCTCAGCACGATACAGGTGCTAGCCCATCTCGTCTCAATCGAGTTCGTGCTCTAGAGGAGGACATTCTAGGAGTGGATCTACAAGTGGCTTTGGACGAGGTGGACGTTGTGGAGGTAGTGCAATGAACATTGTATCTCCCACTTCTACCCCTAGAACCAGTACCTCAGATGTAGGCATGCCACATGGAACACCGCATACATCTTTGGGGTTCTCATGACCATGAGGACTCCAAGGTATATAGTATACGTGATGGAGCTCTAGTGATGGATGTAGCTGGAAAGGTCATGTGTCAATGCATACGATAGCTTTGCTCCATAGATTTTGGATACTCTATCATGTTGAAATGGAGTGAATAGGATAAATATCGCAAAAAATTATATCGCAGAGATGATCTATCAGGAGTACCGACTAGCACAGGGACATCCTATTGTCAGCTGAGAGTGGATTCAGCACATGGCACATGAGGTTATGTCCCATCGACAATCCAAGGGTCATGATGGTTTCAGAGCAGGCTTATCAAAGCGTGTATGGTTAGATGCTGAGGAGTGGGATATGATTTGCGATAAGTAGCATAAGGCTCCTTGATCGATATCACTAGCAGCGAGATGTAGAGGCCACGTGTCTAGATACGATCGGACCATCACATTTGGCTAGCGAGAGATATGACACTATGCATCACAAGTTTGTAAGTATCATTTTGATTATTGAATTTGTTTGTGTTAAGCACATCATGTATGTTCATCGAACATTTTGCATATTTGTTGTAGGAGTTGGCAGTGGGTCATCTGCCGACACAAACTGAGGAGGCTTATGGATATCGTCATGGATTGGTTGGGGACACGGTGTGGTCATTTCATGGGAGCATCTAAGATGAGGTGAGCTTATAAACTTGGTTTGGTGTTCTTAGTTGTTGTTTGTAAATATCATGTCAAGTTGTCTCATTTCATGAATGTTCTTTGTTGCAAGCATGCTAATATAGATGTTTTGATCCCTCTAGGCATGTGTATGGTAGTGGTGGGCCATAATTTTGTATTTGGCTCATATATGGCAGTGGTTTGCTAGACTTTTTTAGTTCCTATATGGCAATGCTTCGCCACATTTTGTATTTGGCTCATATATGGCAGTGATTTGCCACACTTTTGTACATGCTTCATATATCTCTTTTGTACATGGTTCATGGTTTATTCTACTCATCTCTTTTGTGTCCGACATTGTTTTGCTTTATCAAATCATTTTTTGGTTGCCACTATATTACATGTCACATATGCTTGGTTTTTTGAGCTGAGTGTATTTTCTTTTGCTACACAAGAGCATGGTAATGTTGTTGTAGCAAGAGACAACACACTCAGCCCAAAAAAAACGTTTGCAAGTATGATCGTCAGTATGAACGTCGGTATGACCAAAGAATTATCAATGCTTATATCAACATCTATATTGACACTTATACCGATGCCAACATCGATGCCTGTACTGGTGCCTATACTAGCGCTTTGGTACCGATGCATATGTCGAAGTTTAGTTTACATCAATTTCGAGGCAAAATGCTGCCCATGCATTTGCCTCCGTAGAAGCCTTGGTATACCCTTGATATGTTGTAGTGTATATAACACCTCATTGGTCAATAGACATTCTATGAATTTATACTTGAATGAGGTGAATTTACTAACCATGAATTTATACTTGAATGCACATGCATACGAATTCGCTAAAAATTTTGGCAGCATAATAGTGCAATTTTGAAAACCAAAAAATTTACGACAAGCAATTTCCATGATATCGATGCCGACAGGCACAATCTATATACAAATAGACCGAAAGGGGAACTCTGATAAATAGAGATTTTTCACCTCGCTAACCTACAAGAAAATACTTATCTATCCTTGCAAAGAAGAATACATGCACCGTAAAATATGAATCCATGTCTTAACTACACGTATAATGTAGGTGCTATGCAAAATTGCATGTCCCATATGTAATTTGATGCAAAAAGAGAACAATGATGCATATAAACTGACAAGAGACTTATCTGGAGGTCCAAAAAATAATTTGTAGGTGTGTGTAAGTCCACCCCTCATCGGAATAGTGTGCCAATACTCTTCCAAGAATTGGTACTTCAAAACAATGCTCGGATGAGGATCATTGAGGATGAATGGGTAAACTCCAAGCTTTGAAGATTATTGAAAATGAAACTAAAAGGGGTGTTCCAACCACTCTATAGAGAGGCTTTGAAAGTGTTTTCCATAGCAACAAAAATTTCTTAATTTGGAGCCTGGATGCTCTAGTTATGGCCCAATATGTAGAATTATGTAGTGGTAATTTAATAAGCTTTGGCTATGGCTTCTAAAACAAACTTCGAAATTCATTCATAAGTGCCTCTATGTAATCTTTTGCCCAGTGATGGATTCACATGCTGCTTGAATTATCCCACATAGACTGTAAAAGTGCGAGGTACTACATATGCAGCCACAGGTTTAGCTCAATCCACATTAAAAAAACAAACATGATGAATGCTATGTCTAGCCTCCTCGCAGGCTAAAAAGCCACGCAGCATGGGGTTGCGCATGCGAATTTGGGGCAGCACTGAACATGCCATGGCTAGAAGAGCAAACCATGTTCGTGAACACGTAGTTCATGAGCCACATCATCTACAGAGGCGACAGTAGTCTAGTAGGATGACCACGGATGGCTTTAGAGGGGATTCACATAGGCGTATGAGATGCGTAATTTGTTTAACAAAGCATCATGCACGTATTGTGAACCCAAAGAGAAAGAGCCTCCAAAAAATTCAGGCACCTAAGGGGGTGATGCTTCAGAGGGGGAGTACCTGAATGCAGGAATCTCCTCCTTCTAATCTAGAGGGGGGGTTCCTATAGGCTTGCCTGCTTACGCACAAAAAGCAAATTCTTTTGCTCTCTACTGGTACAAAACGACAAGGATGACCACACTCCAGGAGCCTCAAAAAATATGATGCCCACATACGTAGAAGACAATGATGAAGATCAGAAAATCAGGTGACAAAGAAGAAGATGATGACCAAAAAATCTCACACCACATGCTCTAATGAATGATTCTATCAGAGCATGTGTATTTATAGGTAATTTATATTACGTCCTGAATTAGAAGATACATGAGGGCCACACTTTAAATAACATGATTTTGCTTTATTTATAAAAATCATAATTTTCTATTTTTAAAGCAATCTATTATTTTTTTACAAAAATTACTAAAAATATTATCTTCTAAAAATATTCTTCTAAATATCTCCAAAAATATTTGAATAAATCCACGCATGTTCACACCCTCATGGAACTTCACCTGCAAAATCAAAACACAAAACACATTAAACCTCAAGGCATTAAAATCCATTTAACATTCCAATATTCCATATAGTATAACAATATCAAGAATGCTTTCTTGAATGGATGGATCACAGAAGAGATATACATGGCTCAACCTCTTGGGCTTTAAGACTCAATATCTTGAATAGGTTTAAGATTGAAGAGAGCATTATATGGACGAAGGCAAGCTCAAAGAGCTTGCAATCATAGATTGTTCACTTAACTACAAGACAAAGGTCTTTTGGTGAATAAGGCACAACCTTCTTTGATCATCTAAAGGCAAAATGGAGAAATTATATCTCTATGTATATGTCGATGATACCATTGTAACAAGTAATGTTGTTGAAGGCATGCTAAAAATCAAGCATCAAATGAAATAAGAACTTAATATTAGTGGTTAAGGGTAGCTAACATACTTCCTTGGATTGGAAGTCATATGTACAAAGCATGGTATGTATGTCACTCAGAGAAAACACATCAAAGATATGCTTACAAAGTTCAAGATGGAAAATACAAAGCCCGGAGATACAACTATGAAAGTGGATTTTAGTTTTAGTACACATGAAAGAGAAATCACTAAAGATGTGCCAAACTATCATAGCCTATTTGGAATTCTTAACTATGCTACTCTCTAAAGACTAGACATCAGTTATGGTGTGAGTGTTTTGAGTCAATTTATGCAATAGCCTTAGAATTCACACATAGAGGTAGCCAAAAGAATACTCTCAAGTATCTCAAGGAAGCAATGAATGAAGGATTATTTTATTTTTATACCTTTGATATAGATATTAATATTTTTTATAGGCACATTGGGCAAGATCAAAAGATGATAGGAGAAGTACATCATGATGTCTTTTTGGTCATCAGAGAAGAAACCTATTGATACTCTCTCATGTATAGAAGTTGTATACAGAGGATTAGCCAATGTGACTCAAGAAGCTAAGTAGATTATGGCACCATATGTGTATTTCAGAATCAAGGCTTCGGTTCTTGATACATTTGTTGATAATATGAGATCTTTATATCTTGCAAAAAATCCAATCTACCATGCAAGGACCAAACACATTGAGGTCCACTACCATTTTGGAGGGAGAAGATCAGAAGTAAAAAAACAAGCTCTCATACATCTCAACACAACAACAATGTGCAAGCATCATAACTAAAACTGTGGATGAAGTAAACTTAAGTAGATTCAAATCAATGATTGGACTTTAGAAGATTGCACAAGAATAAAGATACAAGCATATTAGGCTTGAGGGGAACTTGTTGGTACATATGCACTTCAAGAGTGATTATATCTTTCCTCATAGCCATAGGAGTCCTCCAAAACCTCCAAACATTGTATTTTACATACCAATACATATACTTGAAGTGTCATCATCATCTTTGAGGTACTATGTATTGTTGATTGCCTATTGTTCAAGTATGCTAATTTCTCACAGTCATTGAAGTGGATATATGGTCTCAAGCTCACAAACAATGCATGCATCATAAAAATAACATCCCTATGAAAGTTTGTATGCAATGATTCAATCATTGAAGCTCTGTGTGTTGAGAAATGAATCATTTTTCATGATTGTCTATACACATTTCCTTCTTCCTAAGATATCAGAATCACACGTGTGACTTCTTAGGTATATTTCTCTCATTCTAAGCATCATAAATTTATTCTATAACTTAGGATAACGCAAACACCTTATATTAGAAGCTCTACAAAATGATTTAGCTCAATTCATGGTAGGTAAAGAGCAATGTGCATTTTTTGAGTGCATTCTTCCATAAAAAGAAGCCTTTCTCTTCATGCTCATAATTTACAAATAGTCTATCTTACATAAACTTTTGAGTACATTGCTCCAAAGTACTATGATCATTTCCACATATCATAAACTTTTGAGTACATTGCTCCAAAGTACTATGATCATTTCCACATATCAGTAGCAAGCTTAAGAAGCCTTTTAATGTGTCAAAGCAAGAAAGAGACAAGTCTAGGGCAGGTTTCTTGCAAAGACCCACTCATCTTTATACTCTTCCATCACCTCGTCAAAAGACATCCCTAGAATGTCTTATTAATGACTATAGAACCTTCATTTTGATCGTGGCATAAAACCCTATATGTACGATATTCATTTCTTTTAGTGACTATTGATTAGTCAATCGAACACTTAGTTTTTCGTTATTTTGCATAACCCTTTCTTAAGCAACACTTTTTGTTTTTCTTTAATCATTTTCATCACTTAAGTGAAAGTTCGTCTCTTTAGAAACTTGGGACTTCACTTAAGCAACATTGTTTTTCTATATTTGCCTTGCTAAACGGATGACTTTTGAGTGCTGCTTAAGTGAGCATTCTTATTTTATGCGATTGCTCATCCTTTATGTGATCCTAAAGTTTCCTTTCAAAGGACTTTATCGGTCCTCATTGCAATTTTGTTTTTTTAGAGTACAATGAATTGAAAACACACTCACACACCCAACCTCGTAAGGTAGAAGCACTCATCTATGAGAAACTTATAGATACATATCTAGTCAAGATTTGAATTCAGGACTTCTTCTTAGAGACTCAAGACGTCAAAGCACTTCGCTATGCAAGCTTGGACATCGTTGCAAACATTGTTCAATGCATTTTACAATGAAAAATGCTTTAACACATCACGCACCGTATCTCTCATAATGCTGGCACTTTAAAATAGTTATTAAAGTCGTCGTTATTCCATCATGAGAAGCACATCCATTACAATAATATGTAGGATCTTTTTTTTGATCCGCTTGACATCCCAAGCAATGATTCCTATTGTTGCAGAGAAATGCATACATAAGAAAAAAATTATATGCACTTATACCTTTCCGACTGCACTATAAAAAAGATGAATATTTATCTCGAAAAATGACCCGTCAAGGTTTCTGACCGTGCCATATATGACATTCTCTCTTGTTGTGAAGCTTGATGTGGATAAAATGGCAGTAAAATTCTTTAAAACAATCTTAACTTTCCATATTTTTTACATCATATGCGTTTTGATCTCGAAGCAGAGCATATACACATGACAACTATCTGCACTAGAGTCTAAGCTCACATAACCAAGTGGTTTGACACGTTGAAACTTAAGGAAGAAGTCTCTGAGTTCAAATCTTGGCTGGACATGTATCTATGAGTTCCTCATATGGGTGCCTCGAGGTTGGGTGTGTGAATGTGTTTTCAATTCATTGTACTCTAAAAAAAACTATCTACAGGTGTTGTTCATTCACTCTTAGGCACGTGTTACAGAAAAGTAGAAGAAAAGTACTCCTTCAATGTCTGATGAGAACTATCGTTTCTGTCGTTCAGACCAATTTATGAGATGGTGAGAGTACGGATCACGTACATTTGTTGTACGATCATGACTTATCTTGGTCGTTTCAAGAAAAATCTTGTTTCGGTGATTGCCATGTCTGTGTTCCGGAAATCAAACAGCCCATAGCAATGAGCATGCTATGGCCTGTTTGTTCAATCTCTGGAGCAGAAGCAATGCGAATCGGACAAAGGGGAGGCGATCATGCAGACATATGTCGTGAGAGCAGTGCGTATCTTCTCCACTCATGTGGCATATCCATCCGATCGGCATAATCTCTCCTTTCGTAGCGCCTCCGGATAGCTACCTACGTTTCTTCCATAAATTTCCTCGCCACACCTCTATTTGCATCTACAGCTAGATTGAACTTCCCTAGTGAAGAAACACCATTGTTGTCAGCCACTCGGCCAAGCATGCCGGACGGCACTCTCGGTACGCCACATAACTTCTATGTACTCGTTTATTCTGTGAAATAGTGGTATAGACAGATGACTTCCCGAATAGGGAAGCATGAAGAAACGCCTATGCGTTATGGTTGGCGGCACACAAATCGTTTCTCTGATAGTGTGGATTGTGTTTTGACAATGAGCAGGTGCTCTAGGCAAAGCATCGCTGGGAATCGGTGTGTGCCTGGTAGCTGCTGTAGCTGGAATCTTTGTCGAGTACTTCTGTTTGCGAACCGCTTCTCCTGTATACTGCGTATGCCGTGCTGGCGATACCTCTTCCTTGGAGGAGTCCACGCGATGTCTGACAATCCATCTTTACATGAAAGGCAAGCACGCACATCTGTTGATTTGAATTCTTTCTCACTCGTCCGCTATGTAAATGCAGCTAGATCCTTTGTAGGTGAAGCATTGGCTATCCGATTGATACTCGGAGACACATCGATAAACGTTTTCCTGTCAATGGACCTTTAGACAAGGGAGTGGCCTATGAAGCCGCCGATCAAAGGGTTTATTCTGATATACAAACGTAGGGCGAAAATTCATATTCTGGGCTTATTCTGATACACAAACGTACAAAGACAACATTAACCGCTGAGTACGTTAGTAGGCCCATCAACGTCCTTAGAATGTCCTTCTGCGCTTCAAATGTTAGATTCTTCAGAATGCCCTAATTCTGAGGGATTTCTATCAGACCGAAGCGATCTTGCTTAATCATACTTAATCAGAGATACTTAATCATACTTAGTCAGAGATACTTAATCAGAGAAGCCAGTCCAACCTTAATAGCGCAAAAATCTTTAGACCCTTGCTTTGGGCTTGAATTGCTACATAATTCAGACTATCCTTCTCATAAGATATTGGCGTCAGACAAACATACATCTTTAACTTCAATCATGTCTACTTATGCGTGCTAGAGAAAGACTCGTCGTGTCTGAGCAGTAAAATCTGAATCTCAAGCATATCGTAAGACATTGTCGTGCAATTCAAGTGCTGCGCAACATTGTGCATGCCCTATTTCGGTGGCTTTAACATCAGCTCAACATGACCTACAAACGCATGCCCGTACAACTGTTTTCGCGGCGTTGCAGCTGAATCTAAACTGTGTAGAATTCTACTCTTGACATGAAAGAAACATGTTTTACCAGTTAACGTATGCAAAGATAACAAAATTTCTCAATAACGAAAATGCATAAATTTAATGCTAATATGAGCTGCGTCTTGGCGCAAGGCACACGAAGTGATAATGATCAATTAAGCAACAAGAAGTGGAACGATCGTAGGCGTGCATGCATGTGGGCTGTTTTGGGGTTTTTTTTCTTAATAAAAGGAAGTTCGGCCATAGCCTGTTTTGGGCTTTTTCTCCTTCATTCAAGCTTCACATTAATCATTTCCGCGTTATTAATTAATCTGTTTTCTAATGCTCAAACGGTTATCTTCAAGAAGATGCTCGATGCTGTGCTGATGCCATGGCTTTTACTGTGCATTTTTGCAGTACCCTTGATTGCAGTCCACCTTATACCTTTCATATTGATGCCATTCAGCATGTGGGTTTGCCAAGAACATGACTCCACATTGAGGTCTATGGGCGCAAAAAGCCCTACACAAATGGTCCGGGGTTTGTCTTATATCATGGTTTCTATCGCCGGTGAAGTTGGATGGCATGTCCATCAGCAATGGTTTTATCATGTACGTAAATTTGTGCATTGGTTATCGTCTTTAACTACATTTATAGTACATCTATATATTCAGTATTCCATTTATAATACTACAAATACTAACAATGATTTGCAATGCAATACAACAAATACTAACAATGAATTGATTCGACCATTTGCTAATTGTCTATGGGAAAGCTCTGTTAGTAATGCGTAGTTCATTTCTTTTCATTCTAACAGTATTTTATTTTCTTGATCGTTCTCACTAAGCATAATGCTTGTCGGAGTCATTTGCATGGGAAAACCGTTGATGCAGAAAACTAAATGGATGTAAAATTCCTAGCCTCATACGTGACAGGAATTACCACTTTTTTCAACATGTTAACGACAGAAGTTTACAGCTGCCCGTTAAGGATTAAACTGTGTAGGACTATTATTACTACTACTACTACACACACACACAGATATATATATATATATATATATATATATATATATATATATATATATATATATATATATATATATATATATATATATATATATATATATATATATATATATATATATATATATATATTCTCCAAGGTGATGATTTCTCACGCTTTAATATGACTGTCCTTGGAAATTGATCTTATGATTTTTGGATGATAGGAAGACTTCGACATACTCAATTGTTTCTTCTATGTATTCAACACTCTTGGTGCGACATATTGGGCATTGGGTGCGCGAAATAGAGATACAGAAACCTCAAGCTTTGATGTTTTTCTTATGTTGTGCACACCTCTCACAATCATAGCCTATGGTTACGGAGCTTATGCGACATCTCAGAGCATGCCTGGAGCCTCTAAAGTTCCAATTTATCTGATTATGACTTATCAGTACGTGCTTTTGTCGTGGAGATTATTCAAGGCAAGTATTAAATATGTATGAGAACGATAATCATGTTCTTAATCACACACAGATTTATCGCATGCACAATGGTGTACTACTTTTGGTTTCCGTACGCTACACTCATCACTTATTTTTCTACTAAAACTGGTTTGAAAAATTCATTCTCATAAAACCTGCCATTGTTTTTTGCTTTTGGAACATAGTTGCTCAATGGAGATATCAGAGTAGGCCTATTTCCTGTATGTTCAATTGGAGTAAACCTGTTTTTCGTCTTCCTGCTTTCAATGAATCAAGGGAACACGTTTTTGAATCCATTGTTCCAGTAAGTATTCATTACCCAAACACTGGATCTTCTTAAATGCACTTTGTTGAAGATTTCTTTTACCACTTCAATACTTAAAATTGCGCTTCTGTGGAGATTTCTTTTATTACTTCAATGATTTAAAATAATGTAATTGGATGTGTACAGCATTTTGCATGATGCCGCCGGAACAGAAATGGGGGTTCTAATTATCACACTCCTTTTGTGGACTCATGCGAAAACATTTAATCGGCATGCAGATTAAAGGAAAAGGCGGAAAAGATATTATGTGGGTTAGTTGTTTTTGTGAGATTACAAGCGCTCAACAACAATAAATTCATGTCGTGCTCTGAATGCCATGGACAATACATTGTCTTGATCTCGGCGGTGCTGTACTGTTTTTTTTTTTTCAATATTTATGTAAAGAACTTATATACCATTGTGTTCTCCTTCCAAGGATTCCTCATTGTGATAGTCTACACAATGAGCTGTCAATTGTTTCTCTTTCTTAATCTAATGTTATTTTACTATTGGTATTGTTGATCTATATTTTCAATCCCACTCCAAATACATACATACATGTTGGAATTCAAGAATCAACATTAGCCAACTAGATAGAAAGCATGAATTAATTTAAAGAGTAACATAATTTAAACTCTTGAACTACAAACGCACATAATTTTTGATCAATTAGTTTTCTTTCATAGTTAGATTGTAGTCAATTTTTTTGATTGGAAGCTAATTGCTAGACTACGAGGAAACTTTTGAATACTATAATTATCACCTTTTTGTATTCATAATTCATTGCATAGTTAGAAATTCCCTAATTCATTTTGAATCTATTTAATATCCTTTCACTTTCATTGAGTGGCTCATAAACTTCACTATCAATGTATTTTCTCTTCCATTTGGCATTTACATGCTCTTCGATATTATCTCTCAACTTGTCTTCACGTGAATGGTTAGCTTTTTCCATGCTTGATTTAATTTCAATTCCAAAATGCACTTTATAGAGTACTTCCCTTTCAATATTACTTCCATGTTAGCCACAAATAGATTCCATCCTCATTTGTTTCTTGATAGAGCACAAGCCATATATGAGTGAAACTGCAACTTTATACCCACCATTAGGAAAAAAGGTGAACCCTGCATGAGTCTTTTAGCTTAAGGAGTGATTAGTGATGGACCAATCAGAAGAGGGTGGTGGCCACAGTCTATACCCTATAAAATACTAGGCTGAAATGGGAAGAGGGAACAAGATTCCTCTATGTTCAGGGTTGTCTTCTAGAGAGAGAAGAAATCTCCTAATCAGGTTGGGCCCAAAAATTCAAAATTTTTAAAAAGTTGTAAAACTCATCATAATACCATTAAATGACCTCCATATCACTTTTCAGGGTCAAAAGTGCTATTTTTGACTTCTAATTCAAAATCCGTGCATGTTTTTGAGCTAAAAAAGTGACTTTTTTCAAAATAACTCAAAAAACTCTACTTTCCCTCTTCAAACTCCCATTTTCATACCCAAAACCCAAAAAGTCATATTTTTCACCTCTATTCCCTCCATACCATAGAACAGAAGCGTTGTTTCTCCTCCTACCATTCTCCCAACTTCTGCAGCAATGACAACAACTCTTAATCCCATGGAAACCTCTAGAGCTCGTAGGAAACCAAAAGACGAAGTTCACACAATGACGTGCCACAACATCAAAACAATGGAAGGAAGTTAGCTACCATAAGAGTTTTGCAAAGGTGCATGGGTGTACATGCAGCCATCTGAACTTGGTCATCATCATGTTCGAGATCGTGGAAATTTGGATCTTCATTGGAAAGGTAAGCTCTTAGGCTTCAAGCAGCAAACACATGGTGGGATGGTTGCTATTGTACAACATGTCTTCACAGTTTCAACCGTGAAGTTAGAAAACTCCAATAGAACTAGATATCCAATCCATTGTGAGTATTTCTATTTTTTCAATGCTTCGTGGTGTTAAATGTCTTAATTACTCGTCTCGTATGTTTTTCTTTGTTACAGTCATATTTCCTACTAGTTTAGTGGAAGAGCAACCACTTCATAGTCTTACAGGAACTTTCAAAGCATTACATGCAGACATTGGGGCATCAGTGTTTCCAGATGTACCTCCTGCTAAACTTATTCCTGAAAGGATCTTCTTTTACACCCACAAGTACATTGTTCCTTCTAGAGATGGTGAATATGGAAGGTTGGAGATTATCAAAGTTGACTCTCTTCTTATTTTAGAGTGGCCAAAACCTGATTTTTGGTCCATATCATCTTTCAAGAATAAGATGGTGATGGACATACATAACTCTTTGAAATTCACGCGAGTCTGTAGATCAATAGGTCTTCATTGGACTCTACCAATCCCACTGCTTTGTTTTCATATTTCAAGGCATTCCTTTTGTAGAAACTCCTACAATGTTCCTATGTAAAGATAGTACATACAAGGTAGTAGAAGGTTTGTTAGGGGAAAACTAGGGTTATGTTGAAGGATTGTCAAAAGGGGATAGATATCATTGTAGAATTGGTGACACAGGTATAGGGTATCGCTATTTGAAACATCACACCTCTTTGTACATTAGATTTTATTATGATCGTTGGATGTGTACACTATGAGAGTGGATACCTTTGCAAAGCTCTGAGGGATCTTTAGTGTGAAGTTACCAAACAATGATATGGAGGTGGTTTTAGTTAATCAACACTGGAACTTGGCTAACTTGAGAGAACTTATCATGGGATATGATGATCTTTATCGTTTCAAATTTCAAATATGAGGGAACAAGGTAAGAGTTGTATTCCATATATACATATAGATATATATATATATCTTATTCTATCACTATTGTTCATGATTTCAAAATGTTTTACTTTTTTATGAATTGTCCATAGATTGGAAAGAGATTGGAAGACAAATTCAAGGTTCTTGTAGATTGGAGCATGGATGGAACTGAAATTTCATTGTCATAGCTCTTTTTTGTAAAGATATCGTGAAAATTGTAAACAAACCTATTTTCGCAATGAAAATATTTTCACATTTGCTTCAAGGATATTTTGGCCACATTCGACTTGTATCTGTACATTCTCAAGGTTTTTCTTGAAAGACCATTCTTATTGTTTATTTTCTTTGATGTGATCTCAAATGTCAAAGTTTTCCTTTCCAAGACTCTTATGTTTTAATTTAAGGAAAAGTCATTTCTATGAAAAAGTGGGACCCATCACTTAAAAATTCTAGAAAAGTTATAAATAGAAGTCCTCTCTCCTCATTTCTCACTTTTACAACTACATTGAGTGATAGAGCAGTCCGCATTTGCAAGCTATGGCTTCCACCTCTGTACCTACTAAGAGCACACGCCACAAGTTTCTAGAATTTTTGGAGGATTCAGATTATAAAGGTCAACATTACCTATATGATCTTCTCTCCAAGGTTCTTGATCTCCATGTGAAGTATTTTGATGGCGATGCACCACAGTGCGCTCTCCTTATCGAGAGCTCCACGACGATATGCTCGGAGTAGAAAACCGAGCTCCTAAAGGCCGCACGTAGTACTCCGCACAGAGGCTGTAGAATACACAGAAAAACACAGTACACAGGGAGCACGATGACAGACTTCTTAGGTCTTAAAAATGCGGTCGAACTTGCAGACTGTGACTGACCAGACCACTATATGTTTTATTAAAGAACATATACAAAGAAGTGTCTGGTGGCCATTTGGTCTTTCACATGGACACTAACGGTAACAATCTCCCACTAAAGGCCAATATGGCCAGAGTAACTATGGGAGAAAAATAAAGAATGATAAAGAATACCTGAGTGTAAGTATACAAACTATACCTCCCACTTGATGGGCATGTTACACAGTATACAAGTGACTGCGTAAGATGAAGAATCAAGTAACCCCCATCAAGTGACAACAGTGTCGAAAGCTATCATGTGGTAGAGCTTTAGTCAAAGCATCTACAACGTTATCTCGAGTGTGAACCTTCTCAAGGATAATGCGTTCAGTGGCTAAGCAATCTCTAATGAAGTGATACCTCACCTCAATGTGCTTGGTCTTTGCATGATAGCCCGGATTCTTAGCCAAAGCAATGGCACTCTGACTATCACTGAGCAAGTGAGGTACATGCTGAGATAAACCCATATCACAAGCAAGACGAGAAAGCCACAATGTGTTGGAGCAAGTCTATGACAAGCCTAAGTATTGGCTTGAGTCTCACAAAGTCATAGAAAAAGCCTTAAAATGAAGACTATGTAAAGTTCACTTGTGAACTACCTCTTGTAACTTTTGAAGAGTTTACTTAATGTAAAAGTAAGAGAATCTTAAGTGGTTGAGTCCACTTGATCAAGAATGGAAAGAGGAGTCACAAATTCGTGATTTGTGGTAGGTAGAGAATCAAATCAATCATTGATTGATTGGAGAGTGATTGAGGGAAGTTAGCCTCCCAAACTCAACTATAAATAGATGGCAGTTTTAGTCGTGGTTAGAGAGACCTATGTGAAGACCTCCAAGAGTTGCGCTTTATGCCATATCAAGGTGTGATTACAAGGCACACATATGTATCAGTAAGTCCATTTTATTTTACAATCAATATACTTTCATTTTCATTATCATTTGGGTTCATATTTCCATGTTCTTGTGAAGTGTACTACTCACTGCCATTACTCTCAGTTTTCTCAGTCAGCTTGCAGAGATGTTTTCTCTGAGCTTCATGCATCATTTTCAGTGATTTAACTTGGTAAAGTTAGCTCTATAAGTCTACTATATGCTCACAAATTTTCATGTCATTTGGATGTTGCAATCTTCAGTTATGTTCATTTGAAGTCAACAGGGTCTGTTCATCTTCACTTCTCTGTCAGGTACCCGACTTTTTGACTCATCTTGTCAGAGCCATTTCTCAGTGTTTACTTATCCAAATTCAGTGATTGAAAGCTTGTGGGATTCAGCATATTGTCTAGTATAACCATACAAATTTTCATAATCAGTGGATTCCTACATTTGGAGTTATGTTGATTTTTCTGCTCACTGGTCTCAAACTGTAGCAGCCCGTGAAAATCAGGATGATGTCATCACTTGTTAAAACTCATTCTCAGTGTGTGGTTTATTATTTTTGATGAGATTACTCTTGAAAGTTAGATCTTTAAGCTACCTAGACTTCCCCAAGAGGAATTAAGCTAATTGCTGCTGTGCTCAGAGAATTATGTAAAACACTGGACAGGTGTATGAACCAAGAATAACAAGTTTTCACCTCTGAGCTAACTCCAACTTATCTGTTTTGATCTATCTTTTTGAGAGTGATCTTCCAAGGTACATAGGGTGTCTAATACATCCATTGGCAAGCTAAAAGGGCCTACCATCTACTCCTGGAGTTCATTTGGCTAGTGTAGATCAAGGATTTTGCAACACCTCTTCATCTTCAAACACATACTTATCCATCTCTTCACAGTGGTATCAGAGCAAGGTTGAACAACATGGCAGATGGATTTCCTTCATCAATTGACAAATTGGAGAGAGGTAACTACTCAGCTTGGTCATTAAGAATGGAAGCTTATCTTCAAGGTAGAAGTTTATATGGTTATGTGGCTGGAGATGAAGTTATGCCAAGTTTCAGGAACAAAAGTCAACCAATACAAGAAGAGCAAGAAAGATTGAGCACATGGTGCTCCAAGGATGCACTTGCAAGGTCTTATCTCCTCAACTCTATCTCAGATTTTTTGTTGCCTCACATTAAGAGTTGTAAGACATCTCAAGAAGTGTGGGATGCACTTGAAGCTTTCTTTTCTTCAAGTACCAAAGCTAGGAAGCATCAACTATGGCTGGATTTCACAACTCTCAAGAAGGCTCCCAAACAAAATGTGACTGATTTTGTCACAAAGCTCAAGGACATAGCAGATCAGTTGGGAAGCATTGGAGAGGTAATAGATGAAGAGCAAATTGTAAGGCAGGTCATCAATGGCTTGAAGGCAGATGACAAGTGGGAAGCATTCACCACAGCTATGGATTTGTACATGGACATACATGTACCTGATTTCAATACACTGATTGGACAACTACTTACTCAAGAGGCAAAGCTTATCAAAAATGGAGAAAGCTCTAAAGGTAATCAATCTTCAGCTTTATACACTGATAAAAGCAAGTCCAAAGATAACAAAGGAAAGGCAAAGAAAGTGGATGATGAAGCAGGTACATATCAAGCTAACTATGCAGGTAGAGGAAGACATGGCAGAGGTAGAGGAAGAGGAGGTAGACAAGGCAGTGGGAGATCCCAAGACTCCAATTCATGTTCTATTTGTGGATTAACTAATCATACAACTGAAAATTGCTTTAGGAATTCCAGGAATCAAAGAGGCAAAGGATACAATAGAGGAAGTTATGGATACTCAAGAGGAAGGTTCAACAACTACCATGGCAACTACAACCACTACAATCATTCAAACTATCAAGGAGGCTACAAAGGAAGGAGAGACTACAATAACTACACAGAAGACTCAAACAAAGAGGATTCATTATTGATCATGAACATGGCTATGCCACAAGGTAAATCTGATGAGCATGTTTTCTACATAGATTCAGGTTGTTCAAATCATGTGGCAGGAAATGTGGCATTCCTATCAGATTTAGAAGATCCAAGGAATAAACATGAGGTACAAACAGGAGATGATACAAAACAGTCTGTGGAGAAAATAGGCAATGTCAAAGCACCTGATGGAAACATCAACCTACTCAGTAAGGTACTCTATGTCCCTACCATTACAAAGAATTTGATAGGTGTTGGGCAGATAGTAGAGAAAGGGTTGCAAGTCAGGTTCACAAAAGCAGGAGCATTTGTTGAAGATCCAAGTCAAGGATTCAGAAGAATTGCAAAAGGTGAAAAGACAGGTAGATTGTTCACATTTGAATTACAGGACACTAGAAACATTGCTCTCTTTAATTATGGTAGTCAGACACTCACAAAATTGGAAGTATGGCACAAAAGGTTAGCACATAATGGTGAAAGGTCATTAAAGCAAATTTGCAGGGACCAAAGTGTACTTGGACTCCCTAACTTGTCAAAACAACATATGATTTATAAGTGTAGTGCATGTCAATTTGGAAAGTCTCACAGGTTACCATTCATGAAGAAAGGTTATATGCATGGAGATCTCTTGGAGTTGGTTCATACAGATGTATGGGGACCTAGCAAGGAAGCTTCAATATCTGGATCAAGGTATTATGTCTCCTTTATTGATGATTGCAGCAGATGGACTATCCTATTCTTTATGAAACACAAAGATGAAGTTTTTTCATGTTTCAAAAGATATTTGGCTCTTGTGGAGAATCAAATAGGTAAATCACTAAAAAGGCTAAGGTCAGATGGAGGGGGAGAATACTTCTCCCATGATTTTGATTCTTTTCTTCAAGAAAGAGGAATCAAAAGAGAGGTAACTACAAGGTACACTCCTGAGCAAAATGGAGTGGCAAAAAGGAGGAATAGGACAATTGTTGAAGCTGCAAGGTCTATGTTAAATGAAAAGCATTTACCTAATTACTTATGGGCTGAGGCTACAGCCACTTACTTGATTAACAGGTTGCCTTCAAAATCCCTTGATGGGATGACTCCATATGAGGCTTGGAATGGAAGAAGACCAAGTTTAGATCATTGTAAAATTTTTGGATGTATTGCTTTTGCTCATGTTCCTTCACAGGTTAGAGGCAAGATGGATCCAAAGGCAGAAATGTGTGTATTTATTGGATATGACAACAATCAAAAGGGCTACAGGTTATACAACCCTACCAACAAAGGATTCTTGGTAAGCAGAGATGTAGTTTTTGATGAGAACAATTCATGGTATGAAGATTCATGCAGGAAGGTCAATTTACCATATGATCTTGAAGAAGATTTTCCAAAGCTTGGTAGAGAACAACCAAAGATTGAAGAACAAAACACCTCAGAGGATGATGAAGAATCTCAGATGGAAAAGGTCAAAGCATGGAAGTCTAAAGGTAAAGCAAAATTACAGGAACTTGGACATGAGGCAGAATCATCACATCATGGCCTAAGAAGATCTATGAGGGAAAAGAAAAAACCAGAAAGGTATGGGTTTGACACCTCATTAGTAACTAAACACTCTATCTACATAGCACAGGATATAAACCAAGAGGAGCCATCATCATTTGAAGAGGCCAAAGCAAAATCAGAATGGAAGCATGCAATGAAGGAAGAGATTGAAGCACTTGAGGAAAACAACACTTGGGATTTGGTGCCCAAGACTTCATCCATGAAGGTAATAGGCTCAAGATGGGTCTATAAACTCAAGAAGAGTTCTGATGGTTCCATTAATAGGTATAAGGCAAGGCTTGTAGCAAAAGGCTTTGCACAAACTCAGGGAATTGATTATGAGGAGACTTTCTCTCCTGTGGAAAAGATGCCTACTATTAGGGTTTTGCTTAGTATTGCCTCTTCCAAGAATTGGAAGATACTTCAACTAGATGTAAAGAATGCATTCTTGAATGGTTGGATAACAGAAGAGGTATATATGGCACAACCACCTAGTTTTGAGAACCAAGTTTATCCTGATTATGTGTGTAAACTTAACAAAGCATTGTATGGTCTCAAGCAACCTCCAAGAGCTTGGAATTTCAGGCTTGTTTCATTCTTGCAGGACAAAGGCTTTCAACCAAGCAAGGCAGATCCTTCACTCTTTATTAAAAAGAGTAATTCCGAGGTCATCTACCTATGTGTATATGTAGATGATATTATATTGACAGGAAATGATGCAGATGGTATGAAGAAGATCAAAGATCAGATGAGAGAAGAGTTCAAGATAAGTGATTTGGGTTCACTTACCTACTTCCTAGGTTTGAAAGTTGTCTACAAAGATCATGGTTTGTTTCTCACTCAAAGAAAGTACATTAAGGACATGTTGGCAAAATTCAAGATGCAAGATTGTAAGATTGCAGGTACTCCAATGGAGGTCAATGACAAATTGAGCTCACATGAAGGTGAACTCATAGAGGACATCACATCATATCAAAGTCTAGTGGGTAGTCTCAACTATGCCACATTGACAAGAGTAGATATATGTTACAGTGTGAGTGTGCTAAGTCAATTTATGCACACACCAAGGAAACCACATATGGATGCTGCCAAAAGGATTCTCAAGTATCTCAAAGGAACCATAAATGAAGGACTTTATTATCCTTATGTATCTGATTTACGTTTGAAGCTATTTTCTGATGCAGATTGGGCTGGCTCCAAGGAAGATAGAAGGAGCACTTCAGGTTATCTTACCTTTGCAGGTTCAAAGCTTATTTCATGGTCATCCAAGAAGCAACCCACAGTTGCTCTCTCTTCTACTGAAGCTTAATATAGAGGTCTTGCCATAGCTACACAAGAAGCTATGTGGATGAAGACATTATTCAAAGATCTTGGATTGGAGTTTGGAACTCCAACTATTTTTGGTGACAATATGAAATCTATTCATTTGGTTGCTAATCCTATTTTTCATGCAAGGACTAAACATATTGAAGTTTATTATCACTATGTACGAGAAAAGGTTCTAAGCAAAGAGATTCAAATATCATATGTGTCCACTCATCAACAATGTGCAGATATTCTAACCAAAGCATTGGATGGTACAAAGCTTTGCAAATTCAAGGCTATGATTGGTTTGCAGGTAATCTTGGAAAATTGAAGACCTCAAGCATACTTGGCTTGAGGGGGAGCTGTTGGAGCAAGTCTATGACAAGCCTAAGTATTGGCTTGAGTCTCACAAAGTCATAGAAAAAGCCTTAAAATGAAGACTATGTAAAGTTCACTTGTGAACTACCTCTTGTAACTTTTGAAGAGTTTACTTAATGTAAAAGTAAGAGAATCTTAAGTGGTTGAGTCCACTTGATCAAGAATGGAAAGAGGAGCCACGAATTTGTGATTTGTGGTAGGTAGAGAATCAAATCAATCATTGATTGATTGGAGAGTGATTGAGGGAAGTTAGCCTCCCAAACTCAACTATAAATAGATGGCAGTTTTAGTCGTGGTTAGAGAGAACTATGTGAAGACCTCCAAGAGTTGAGCTTTATGCCATATCAAGGTGTGATTACAAGGCACACATATGTATCAGTAGGTCCATTGTATTTTACAAGCAATATACTTTCATTTTCATTATCATTTGGGTTCATATTTCCATGTTCTTGTGAAGTGTACTACTCACTGCCATTACTCTCAGTTTTCTCAGTCAGCTTGCAGAGATGTTTTCTCTGAGCTTGGTGCATCATTTTCAACGATTTAACTTGGTAAAGTTAGCTCTATAAGTCTACTATATGCTCACAAATTTTCATGTCATTTGGATGTTGCAATCTTCAGTTATGTTCATTTGAAGTCAACAGGGTCTGTTCATCTTCACTTCTCTGTCAGGTACCCGACTTTTTCACTCATCTTGTCAGAGCCATTTCTCAGTGCTTACTTATCCAAATTCAGTGATTTAATGCTTGTTAGATTCAGCTTACTGTCTAGTATAACCGTACAAATTTTCATAATCATTGGATTCCTACATTTTGAGATATGTTGATTGTTCTGCTCACTGGTCTCAAACTGTAGCAGCCCGTGAAAATCGGGATGATGTCATCACTTGTTAAAACTCATTCTCAGTATGTGGTTTATTATTTTTGATGAGATTACTCTTGAAAGTTAGCTCTTCAAGCTACCTAGACTTCCCCAAGAGGAATTAAGCTAATTGCTGTTGTGCTCAGAGAATTATGTAAAACACTGGATAGGTGTATGAACCAAGAATAGCAAGTTTTCACCTCTGAGCTAACTCGAACTTATCAGTTTTGATCTATCTTTTTGAGAGTGATCTTCCAAGGTACATAGGGTGTCTAGTACATCCATTGGCAAGCTAAAAGGGCCCACCATCTACTCCTGGAGTTCATTTGGCTGGTGTAGATCAAGGATTTTGCAACACCTCTTCATCTTCAAACACATACTTATCCATCTCTTCACACAATGCTTCCTTATAGGCCTCACTTGTTGCAACATACTCTGCTTCTGTGGTGGAAACAGGTGTACATTCTTGAAGACGAGATCTCCAAGAGATAGCACCTCTAGCAAAATGAAAAATGTACCCTGATATAGACTTATGATTGTCTACACAATCGGCATAGTCAGAATCTGTGTAACCAATAATGGATGCTTTCCCTCTACCTAAGCATAGACACTTGTCCTTAGTGCCACTCAGATATCTCAAAATCATCTTGACCGCTTCCCAATGTTTCTTGCCAGGATTAGACATATATCTGCTCACAACTCCCACTACAAATGCAATGTCTGGTCTCGTAGCTACCATAGCGTACATGAGACTACCAACAGCAGACTGATAAGGAATTTTGGTCATGAATTCCTTTTCCTCATCTGATTTGGGGCAATCATCCTTGCTCAATTTCACATATGTGGGTAAAGGTGTACTCAATGCCTTACCACCCTGCATATTGAACCGGTGAAGTACTTTGGATATGTACTCACTTTGAGACAAGTATATGCATCTTTTACTCCTATCATGAGTAATGTACATGCCAAGAATATGTTTGGCATCCCCCAAATCCTTCATATCAAATGTCTGACTCAACTTCTTTTTGAGAATTGACAAATCATAAGAGGACTTCCCAGCAATCAACATATCATCGACGTAAAGTATCAAGCATATCAAGCTACCATTAGAGCATCTCTTTGTGTAGAGACAATGATCCTCATTGCTTCGAGAATAGCCTTGGGACTTCATAAAAGCATCAAACTTTTGGTACCATTGTCTAGGAGACTGTTTAAGTCCATACAAGATCTTCGTGAGCTTACAAACTAGACTTTCCTTGCCAGGAACTACATAACCCTCTGGTTGTTCCATATAGATCTCATCTGTAAGATCTCCATGCAAGAAAGCTGTTTTCACATCCATTTGGAATAGCTCTAAGTCCTCCATTGCAACGAATCCAAGCAACATGCTCAAAGTAGTCATCTTGACCACTGGAGAGAAGATTTCCTCAAAATCAACACCATGTTGTTGCTTAAAACCCTTTGCAACAAGTCGTGCTTTATATTTTGGAGAAGCACTATCTGATGTGAATTTCAGCTTATATACCCATTTACATGGTAAAGCTTTCCTGCCCTTTGGCAAAGGTACTAAGTCCCAAGTACCATTCTTGTGAATAGAATCCAACTCACTCTTCATGGCACGCTCCCACTTGACGTGATCCTCTGTCTGCATAGCCTCTTTGTAGCAAGAAGGCTCATCGGCATCTGTTAGCATAACAAAATCTAAACCTGGAACATATCTATTTGGTGGATATGAGACACGTGCAGAACGTCTCAATGGTTGCTGAACACGAACATGTGCAGACTGATCTGAATGGACATTCTCTTGAACATCCCTATGTGGAGCATTTTTATGCATGCTAACCGGAGGACTAGTATCCTCAAACACCACTCGTCTCACTTCAACCTCCTTAATGGGTTGTTTATGCATCTTAGACTCATTAAAAATGACATCACAAATGGTAGACCTGGCCATTTCATCTAGCTCATCCCAATCATCTTCATCCATGTCAGCAGGCTTCTTTGAAATCCCATTTATTGGCTTCCATTTCCTCCTTTGAATCAGCACATCTTTAATTTGATTCTTCCATAGAGCAAAGTTTGTGCCATCAAATTTTCGGATTTCAAAATGGTCTTTGCCCTGCAAGTTATAGCTCCTCCTCAGAACACTAGCACTAGACCCTGATCCACCGGATGTGCCTGAGACCTCCGATGCCATGATGGTAGAGAACTGAATAGAATGATAATGGAGCTAGAGGAGTCCAAACACCAACAAATAAGTGTATCAAGGAGTAAATCGACCACTGTATAGTTGACTAAACCAGAAATTTGAAGAAATATTGCCAGAGTATCCTCTGCAAAATTAGCATATGACCAATGTCAAAGTATCATAAAACTGCAAGTACTGACATGTCTACCTGCATAGTGAATCACTGACTCCATTGAATATAATCAGTTACCCAATAGAAGTCAACTAGGCTTATCGAGCACCTATGAACAACTATCATACATCTCCTATGGAGAGGCTGGGTAAGTCTTCCACCTGCATCACCGAAGAGACCCCGACATCTGGGTGTCTCCCAGTTAAGAAAACCTCACCACGACCCTCTTTATTGTTGGTGTATTAAAACACCACAAGAACTAAACTAATGTGGTATTAGAAGACCTCCATAACCATCATTAGCTTAGCAATACACTCAATGTGAATCTTCATCTTTGAACTTAGTGAAAATCAAAATTTCACTTCACAGAAATCTGCGCCTTTTCTTCAAACCTTCAATCTAACCTATATTAGCTTGATCTTTGCAAATTCCTTTGATCATTTACTAAGGAAAGTTCTTGCTAATGCTAAGTAACATATAACAAGCAAAACTTTCAAGTACTAACTTCAAAATCTTCTGAATTTGCTCCAAACTTTTCACTATGTCTGAAAACTGGAAATTGACTTCATCGATTTGACATACCTTCACTGTTAAGCTGATTTCTCCGAGTATGCGACCCGTTTCTTAAAGATTTTTTGAACAAATGTATTTGAAGATAGTAGCTTTAAAATGAGCTATCACTTACTAAAAACTTTACAGTATACTTCGAGATCTGACCTTAAGAAGTTCAGGTAAATGTGCGCCAGAAAAGTCGTAACTGTCAACTAACTTACACAGTCATGTGAAATCACTTGGAACTCAATGTACAAGAGGAATTAGTTTTAATCCTTCTACACAAACATATGTTGTATATCAGAGAGGATGTGTACAAATTGGCTTAGCCTAATTTTGATCATAGCCATGGAAAACTCTCTCACACTCAGAAGTTTTTCCTGAACATCTCTCTCAGAAAAGACACGACTTTTCTCTACTCACTCAAATTACAAAATTGAGTTCTCTCTACATGTTTTTTATCTCAAATTAACTTATTTACCTATGGTTTACATTCTCCTAGACTTGAACTCGTAAGTTCTGAAGATCAAACGAAAAACTAGACTCTAATTTGCACTAATTTACAATAGTGAAATTGTCCCTTCACTTAGGCTTAATTTTCTGTATATTTTTTCTTCACTTCTCCTTTCCTTCTTCCTTTCTTCATATGTCTTCATATATCCATGCCTAATTAGTGAGTGAAGCCCCAACAACTCCCCCTCAATCACTAATTAGCATGCTTTGATTTCTTCACATAGTCTTCTTCTCTTTTATTCCTGCCATCTCCTTGAACCTACTTGTCTTCACTCCATCCAAGCTCTTTGTCATAATATCTGCAATCTGATCTTTTGTAGAAGTATACACCACTTCAATCTCTTTCTCCATTACCTTTTCTCTGAGAAAATGATACTGTATTTCTATATGCTTTGTCCTTGCATGAAATACAGGATTTGCTGCAAGATATAATGAGCTCATATTATCTCCATGAATGATAGGTATACCTTGATCAATTCCCAAGCTTTTAAATAATGTCTGCATCCATATTACTTCTTTTGCTGCTTCCACAAGTCCTTTGTACTCAGCTTCTGTTGATGATAAAGCCACTGTATGTTGTTTCTTTGAACACCAACTCACAAGTTTATCTCCAATATATATCATGTAGCCATGAGTAGATTTTCTATCATCCTGACTTCCTGCCCAATCTGAATCACTATAGGCTCTCAATCTTATATTTGATGTAAAAGGATAATACAATCCTTCTTTCAAAGTCCCTTTGATATATCTAAGAACTCTTTGACCTGCAATCCAATGTGGATCCTTTGGACAATGCATGAATTGAGAAAGAACACCCACTGCATAACTAAGATCAGGCCTTGTTAGTGTAGCATAAATTAAACTTCCCACTAAAGATTGATACTTCCTCATGTCTTTGAACTCTGCACCATCATATCTACTGAGTTTATGATTGACCTCTAGTGGTGTTGATGCCTCTCTGCAATTCTCCATGTTAAACTTCTTTAGAGGATTCAAAAGATACCTTTCTTGTGATACATATATGCCATGTTCTGCATAAGTGATTTCCATTCCAAGAAAATATGACAATTTTCCTAGATCACTTATCTTGAATTCCCTCTCAAGTAACTTCTTCACCTCCTTGATTCCTTCATTTGAGGTACCTGTAATTATAATATCATCTACATAAATACAAATGTAGATCATACCTTCATCTGTTCTTTTGATAAGTAAACTTGCATCTGCCTTTGAACTTTGATATCCAAGATCATTAAGATACTTTACAAGTCTATAATTCCAAGCTCTTGGAGCTTGCTTCAAACCATAAAGTGCTCTTCTCAGCCTGCAAACATAATTTGGAAACTTGTGATCTGCAAACCCTTGAGGTTGCTCCATATAAACCTCATCTGATATATATCCATTCAAAAATGCATTCTTAATATCCAATTGACTCAATGTCCATCCTTTTGATGCTGCAATGGCAATGATTGTCCTTATGGTTGACATTTTTGCCACAGGACTGAATGTCTCATCATAATCTATGCCAAAAGTTTGAGCATAGCCTTTAACCACCAATCTGGCTTTGTATCTGGCTATTCTTCCATCTGCATGCTTCTTAATTTTGTAAACCCATCACTTTCTTACCATTAGGCTTTGGAACAAGTTCCCAAGTTTTGTTTTCTTCAAGTGCATCATACTCTTCCTTCATTGCTTCTTCCCATTGTCTCTTACCCTTTGCTTCATCATAGCTTTGAGGTTCTTCATCTTCCTTAACCATGTAAGCATAATTTTTCTGAGTCAAGTAAGAAGTATCATAGGAATACCTTGTAGGTTGCTTCCTCATTCTGGTTGATCTTCTTGGTTCACACTCTTCATGTATATCTGGATGTACTTCTTCATCAAATATTGGTCCATCTTCATTTCTTCTATATGATCCAACTCTTGATGTGCTTGCTTGCATATGTTCTTCATCTCCATCTATCTGCATATGTGACTTACCTCTTGCACTCCTTCTTATCTCTTCTTCAAATGTTTCAAGGTCACAATCTTTATCTGCATACAACTCTTCTGTTCATCAAAGGTCACATCTCTGGAAACAATAAAATGTTTAGTTAAAGGACTCCATAGCCTATAACCCATTTGCTTTTCATCATACCCAATAAACACATATTTTTCTGCCTTTGGTTCAAGCTTATGTCTAAGTTGTGATGGCACATAAGCATAGGCAATTGACCCAAACACTTTACAATGGTCAAGTGTTGGTTTCTTACCCCACCAAGCCTCATAAGGGGTCATACCATTCAAAGCTCCACATGGTAGCCTATTCACAAGGTATGTAGCTGTATTTACAGCCTCAGCCCAAAGATAATTAGGGCAATTCTTTTCTTTTAACATTGCTCTTGCAAATTCAACCAATGTTCTATTTCTCCTTTCTGCCACCCCATTATGTTGAGGTGTATACCTGCAAGTTATCTCTCTCTTGATACCTGCATTCCAGAGATAGTCATTAAACTCTTGGGAGAATTATTCTCCCCCTCCATCAGACCTTAACCTCTTGAGTTTTTGACGTGTAACTCTTTCTGCATAAGCATGAAAATGTTTGAAGGCTCCAAATACTTCTGATCTTTCTTTTAGAACATAAAGGGTTATCCACCTTGTAGCATCATCAATAAACAAAACATGATACCTAGATCCATTTATTGATCCTTCTTTTGTTGGTCCCCATACATCTGTATGTATGAGTTCAAGCAAACCATCATGCTTGAAACCTTTCTTCTGAAATGGTAGTCTGTGTGCTTTTCCCATCTGACAAGCTTCACATTTGTATATCATATGTTGACTTTTCACATTTGGTAGCCCCATTACAGATTGGTTCTCCACCATAGTTTTGATTCCTCTTTCATTGAAGTGTCCCAATCTCTTATGCCAAAGATCTAACTCTGTAATTACTTCATCACCATGTGTGATTAGGGCTTGACCAACATTTCCTTGCACTTTGAGAGTAAAAAGTCTACCTTCCTTCTTACCACAAACAATGGGATTGTATGCATCCTCTGGATCTTCAACAAATACTCCTTCATTTGTAAATCTGACTTGAAAACCTTTTTCCACTATTTGTCCAACACTAATCAAATTCTTTGGTATTGTTGGAACATACAAAACATTTGTTAACAAATCAGCTCCACTCCTGCACTTCACTTTTCCAATTGAATGCACATTATGTTTTGTATTATCACCTGTTTGTACTGTATGACTTGAATTGCCTTCTTCCAATTCTGACAATAATTCTATATTACCTGACAAATGATTTGAACAACCAGAGTCAATATAAAATACCTTGAGATCCTCCTTCTCTGATGAACTTATTGAATTCATCATCAATGTTATGAATGTCATTTTGTGTATCATTTGCATAATTGTAATATGTGGTATTGTAAGACTGATTCTGATTCCAATTTCTTCCACCACCTCTACCAAAACTTCCTCTTGAATTCTGTCTTCCTCTTTGAAATTGATTCTGAAATCTTCCACCTCTTCCTCTGCCATTGTTGTTTTGATTTTGACTTGATCCTTGTTGATTATGCCAACAATCATATGCTAGATGATTGCTCAATCCACAAATCCAACATGTCTTCTTGTTATTGTTCTGATTACCTCTACCTCTTCCATTTCCTCGACCTTTACCTCTGCCAATACCTCTTCCTCTTGCATAATTTGCTTGAGTTGTTGACTCTTCTTCATCCTTTGCTTTGCCTTTATCTCCTTTCTTCTTGTTCTTCATGTACATTACAGAACTTTGTCCTTTGTCTCCATCTGACTTCAAGTCTTGCTCAAATGTGAGCATCAATCCAAGTAATTGATTCAATTCTGGCACATAATGATTTAATGAGAGTTTTGTTGAAAGTACAAAGGGCTTCCATCTTTCATCACCTCTTAACCCTGCAAGTAATTGTGCTATCAGCCTATGATCTTCAATATCCTCATCAATAGATCCAAGGCTATCTGCCAAGTCCTTCATCTTAGTGACATAATCACTAATGCTCTGATTTTGCTTTTTCTTGAATGTGGTGAACTCTGACCATAAGCTAGCTTTCCTAGCTTTAGTAGTGTTTTGGAAGTGATCCTCCAAAGCATTCCAAATGTCTTCAGCTGTTTCTAAACCTCTGATATGTGGTAACAAATGATCTGTAATAGTGTTATATATATAAGCTCTTGCACTTGCATCTCTCTTCTGCCATAGCTTCAAAGCTTCTAGCTCTTCCTTTCTTGGATGACTCTCATCTTCAAATTTAGGCTTTTCTTCTTCACCTGTCACATATACCATTAGGTCCTTACTCATAAGTAAGGCTTCCATCCTCATCACCCGAGCAGGGTAATTATCTCTGTCCAATTTATCAATGGACACATGATCTGCCATAGTATTCTTGCTTCTGCTTCAACCTGTAAGTATAAAGTTAAAGAATGATACCTTTTGTAGACCTTTACCTTTGGAAGTAACTTTGAAATAATCTTCTGATGACTTTTATTTGTTAAACACCTCAGTTTCCACCTTCTTTGATAAAGAACTCTTCAATTCTTCTTGTATCTGCTCTCCCTTTACTCTCGAGGACCTTATCTGCTCTGATACCACTTGTTGGTGTATTAAAACACCACAAGAACTAAACTAATGTGGTATTAGAAGACCTCCATAACCATAATTAGCTTAGCAATACACTCAATGTGAATCTTCATCTTTGAACTTAGTGAAAATCAAAATTTCACTTCACACAAATCTGCGCCTTTTCTTCAAACCTTCAATCTGACCTGTATTAGCTTGATCTTTGCAAATTCCTTTGATCATTTACTAAGGAAAGTTCTTGCTAATGTTAAGTAACATATAACAAGCAAAACTTTCAAGTACTAACTTCAAAATCTTCTGAATTTGCTCCAAACTTTTCACTATGTCTGAAAACTGGAAATTGACTTCATCGATTTGACATACCTTCACTGTTAAGCTGATTTCTCTGAGTATGCGTCCCGTTTCTTAAAGATTTTTTGACCAAATGTAGTTGAAGATAGTAGCTTTAAAATGAGCTATCACTTACTGAAAACTTTACAGTATACTTCGAGATCTGACCTTAAGAAGTTCAGGTAAATGTGCGCCAAAAAAGTCGTAACTGTCAACTAGCTTACACGGTCATGTGAAATCACTTGGAACTCAATGTACAAGAGGAATTAGACTTAATCCTTCTACACAAACATATGTTGTATATCAAAGAGGATGTGTACAAATTGGCTTAGCCTAATTTTGCTCATAGCCATGGAAAACTCTCTCACACTCAGAAGTTTTTCCTGAACATCTCTCTCAGAAAAGACACGACTTTTCTCTACTCACTCAGATTACAAAATTGAGTTCTCTCTACATGTTTTTTATCTCAAATTAACTTATATACCTATGGTTTACATTCTCCTAGACTTGAACTCGTAAGTTCTGAAGATCAAGTGAAAAACTAGACTCTAATTTGCACTAATTTACAATAGTGAAATTGTCCCTTCACTTAGGCTTAATTTTCTGTATATTTTTTCTTCACTTCTCCTTTCCTTCTTCCTTTCTTCATATGTCTTCATATATCCATGCCTAATTAGTGAGTGAAGCCCCAACATTTATCAAATGTAAAAGGCTTTATGCAAAGAATGTAACCGCTATATCAATGACCACATGGACGTACATAAGCGGTATCCACAGAAGCGTACATGTTGTGTATGTGCTCAATATATGCAGTAAAATAACTCTAAAAGGCTGAATACATAGCCCAAAAACTAGCCAATAACACCTGCAAGTGTTTGTCAACTCTGATGTTTTAAGCTTAAAAAACCTGCATAAATTTGCAGCGGCTGCTCCCACCAAAATTGAAAACCTCTCGAGAAACCTGTAGTTTTACGAGTGTGGCCGAAAATACAACCCCAAAGGTTGATATTTATTTTCTAAGAAGTACAAGATTACTCTTCTGGATGTTCTTGGACCTGTGTGAAGAGAACTATGTGCGAAAGTACTCCAAAAATGGCTCCAAAAGACACCCCAAAAAAGCTTCAAAAATAGGCTTTGAAAGCAAGGAATGAAGCTTTGAGGGACCAAAACTTGTTGAAGGTAATGTCAACCTTAGTCTTTCCCCTTCTTCAATCACCACAAGAGTGTAGCTTAGTGTCAAGAGATTGCCATGGTTAAGCGAGCTCTGGGGGGAACAGTACTGGGATGGGTGACCTCCCGGGAAGTACCGGGAACCTCTATATTCCTTGATCGTAGAGGTCTTGCCTCGCGCGTAGCCAACGGTGCCAACAGTGACTTTGGTGACTTGGAAGATAAGGTATGCCAAGGTCTATGCCTTGGTCGCCACCTTAGTCGTAAGCCTTAGAGAATCAAGGCTTCAGTTCTTGATACATTTGTTGATAATATGAGATTTTTATATCTTGCAAAAAATCCCATCTACCATGCAAGGACCAAACACATTGAGGTCCACTACCATTTTGGAGGGAGAAGATCAGAAGTAAAAAAACGAGCTCTCATACATCTCAACACAAAAACAATGTGCAAGCATCATAACTAAAATTGTGGATGAAGTAAACTTAAGTAGATTCAAATCAATGATTGGACTTTAGAAGATTGCACAAGAATAAAGATACAAGCATATTAGGCTTGAGGGGAACTTGTTGGTACATATGCACTTCAAGAGTGATTATATCTTTCCTCATAGCCATAGGAGTCCTCCAAAACCTCCAAACATTGTATTTTACATATCAACACATATACTTGAAGTGTCATCATCATCTTTGAGGTACTATGTATTGTTGATTGCCTATTCTTCAAGTATGCTAATTTCTCACAGTCATTGAAGTGGATATATGGTCTCAAGCTCACAAACACTGCATGCATCATACAAATAACATCCCTCTTAAAGTTTGTATGCAATGATTCAATCATTGAAGCTCTGTGTGTTGAGAAATGAATCATTTTTCATGATTGTCTATACACATTTCCTTCTTCCTAAGATGTCAGAATCACACGTGTGACTTCTTAGGTATATTTCTCTCATTCTAAGTATCATAAATTTAGTCTATAACTTAGGATAATGCAAACACCTTATATTAGAAGCTCTATAAAATGATTTAGCTCAATTCATGGTAGGTAAAGAGCAATGACACTACAACAGATCGATGGTATACCGAGGTTTTTATCGAGGGAAATGAACGCGGTTTTATTTGTCGGGACATCGGTGTAAAGCTCGGTATGTGCGTTGGTACCAAAATGCCGGTATAAGCATCAGTATATGCGTTCGTATAAGTGTCGGTATATGCATTGGTAATACCAACACCCATACCAGCGCCCATATCGAGGATTCTGTTGAATGTACCATTGTGTACACCGTCGCCTGTTGGGTGTACCGACGCTTATTTTGATGATATTACTGGGAGTACCGTCGTGTATACCGACGACCATACCTGCAAATTCTTTTTTGGGTAGAGTTTGTTGTCTTTTGTTACAGCAACATTACCATGATGTTGCTTAACAAAAGACAATACACTCTGCCCAAAAAAAATCGAGTACATGTGATGTGTACTCTAATGTCAACCGAAATATGATTTCATGAAACAGAGTATTATTGGACACAAAAGAGATAATCAGAATGAACCATGAACCATGTACAAAAGAAGTTATATATTTCAATAATGAAGCATGCACAAGAGTGTGGCAAACCACTGTCATATATGACGCTTTTACAAAATGTGGCAAAGCAATGCATTGCCATATGAAAATCAAATACAAAATTTTGGTGTTCCACTGCCATACACATGCAAAGAATGTTCCATATCAACAGTCCTGCAACAAACAACATTAATGGAATGAGATAAATTCACATAAAATTACAAACAAGTAAAAAACAAGTTTATAAATTAATGCTCCCATGAAACGACCGCACCGCATCCCTCCAAGTCCTCCAATAGTGCAATCAACCCATGCCGATATCTGTAAGACTCCTCCGTTCGTGTTGGAGCATGACCCATTGCCAGCTCCTGAAACAAATATACAAAAGATTAGAGGAACATACATGAGAAATTTAACACAAATAAATTCAATAAACGAAATGGTACTTACAAACTCATGACGCATCGTGTCATATCCGCCGCTGCCCAAACGTGACGGTCCAACCGTATCTAAACGTGTGGCTGCAACATCTCACTGCTGGCGATATCGGTCAGGAGTCTGTTGCGGCTTGTCACGAATCACGTCTTACTCCTCAGCATCTAACCATATAGGATTTGGTAAGCCTGCTCTGAAAGCATCACGAGCCTCGGATCGTCGATGGGACATAACCTCACATGCGGTGTGCAGAATCCACTCTGAACTGACAAAAGAGTGTACATCGGTTGGTTAGAACTCCTGATAAATTGTCTGTGTGATATAATTCTTCGATCTTTATCCTGCTCACTCCATTTCAGCATGATAGAGTGTCCAAACTGGATGGAGCAAAGCTGTCGTATGAATGCACGCATTGCTTTGCCAGCCGCATCCATCACCGGAGCTCCATACACCTTGGAGTCATCATGGTCATGAGCACCCCAAGGTGTACCTAGTGTTCCACGTGGTGTACTGTGTGGCGTACCTACATCTGAGATACTCATCCTAGGTGTAGAAGCGGGCGACACAACGTCGGTCGCACTGCCTCCACAACAGCCGCCTCCTCCACCTCTAGACCTACCTGTAGATCCACTCCTAAAACCTCCTGCTCCAAAGTGTGACCTCGATCTACGAGAGGGGCCAGAACCTGTATCGCGCTAAGGTGTCGAATGCACATATCTACTAATAGACCCAGTAGGAGATGGCTGAAAAGATGGTCATGGTGGAGTCACAAATCTAGGAGACATACCTCCGACGGGAGTAGCACCACCTGCAGGAGTGACACCGGCAGGAGTGACACCGGCGGGAGTGACACCGGCAGGAGTGAGGCCAACGGGAGTGAGGCCGGTAGGAGTAAGGCCGCTAGGAGTGAGGCCAGGAGGAGTGCCACCAGGAGCGATCCAATATTATGATGCAGCAGGCATATACGCAGGAGGGACCTGAGAGATGAACTCCAAAAACTACTCCTCTGTCATGGAATGTGGAGTGATTGGAGGATTGTCTCCCATCGTGCTCTGTAATAAAAGAAATCAAATAATTAGCATGCGATAATAAAAGTAATAAAGAGAATAGACCAAAAAAAAACAAAAATTAGTACGTACAAGTGTTTTATTCGAAAGTCCTCTAGTCTAGCATCCTCTTGAAGATCCGATGCACCGAGAATATCTATCTCTATATTGATGGCTTCTAAATCACTTGCTATGTTGGTTTCTTCCCGATCATCGTCTATTGCTTCGTCTTCTCGAACAATGACCTCTTCTTCTAGAACAATGATCTCTTCCTCCTCGACTATCGAATGAATCTCTGAATCCACTAGAGATGAACTTTCTTCTACATCTATGTTCTCAAAAATTTCTCTACTACGTGGAGCGACCTGTAAAACAAATAGCCACTCTGGTTCTTTTGAATCTGGTATAAAAACAACTTGCTCATAGTTTTTGAGAAGTACAAATGTATCCCTTTCATCTGTCCATAATCTTGTGGAGTTGACTTGAAGCAAACCGCTTTTATCCCATCTCATTGTTGCGTTTCTTCGAGAGGTGACTACTTTGAACCATTTCGCATCAAAAACAAAGTAATCAAACTTTCTGAAAGATTGTTTGAAGATGTCTTGAATCACACCACAATAATCTAGCTCACCTTCTAGAGCATTATCATCTCTTGCACTCGCTCTAATTTTTTGCAAAAAATTCACCATCACTCCACTATCAAAAGTAGACCTATTTTGATCGATTCGTGTGATTCGAAAGTGTTGTCCATGAGACCATAATGCACTGTATTTAATATACTCCCAATCACATCCTTTTGCGAGTTCTTCTTCTTCTTCAGAGATATCTTCACCCGCTGCTTTTGCTTGTGAAACCGCTGTATCTAGCCATCTACTCATTGGAAAAGGTGAAAGAGGTCAAAGACTTTCTGGAAGTAGCAAAAATCGAGTGGAACAATTTCTTCGAAACTGAGCTCATTAGGGGAAAAAATGAACCCTGAATGGGCCTTTTAGCTTCAAGGCTGATTAGTGATGGACCAATAGGATGTGAGCAATGGCCATAGTCTAGTTCACTAATCCCCTAGTCTAGACATAGGGTTCCCTTGTTTTTGTGAGGTCAAACATGGTATTGAAGGATGGAAACCACGAGTTCTCCTTGATATGTGGTTTTCAAAGCCTCATCTTTTAACCACAACCCTTGGATTTATGTGAAAATCTAAAGGCTGTGATTAAATCACAATTAAATAATCGGATTCAATCTACACCATTGGATGAAGCAAATATCTAATGGTTGGCTTTAAATTCATAAAGGTAATTATTCTGTCGAATATCGATCGTTGATTAGATGATGCATCCAAGGGTTTATATTTGTTTTTGGCACAAATTCAAAGATTTTTTGTCCTTATTTGCCAGGCGTGGGCGCAGCCGATCGCAGCCGTTCAGTTGTGGCTCCATCAAGTGGTTGTCAAGCCTTGACTTTGTGATCCATTGGATCCAAGGAGAATCGAATGGCTCCAATTAACCTGCGAAGTTTGACGACGTAACTCCCGGAGTGCTATTTTGTCCTTTTCTGCCAGTAATACTCCCGAACTGCACCTTTCGTTTGTCGTTTTTTGCCAGTAAGACTCCACACATGAGTCATTAAAGAGGGCAAGTTTTGTCCTTTTTTGCCAGAGATTTCCATCCTAATCCTCACCGTCCATGACAAAGATCGAATGGACAAGGATCTCCATGAGTCCCATCAGACTGAGCATAGTTTTGAGAAATAATAATTTAAGAAGAAAAACTACTAGTAGTTTTTCATGGGCACCTAATCACGAAAATTAATGATCTTAATCCCATTCGTTACAAGGCCCAAATGGGGCTCATATTTTCCCCTAATGTCTTTCCTTTGCATTGATCATTGAGGTCCTCCCTCGCGCGCAACCAACGGCGCCAACGGTGACTCGGATGACAAGGTATGCCAAGGTCTATGCCTTGGTCGCCGCCTTAGTCGTAAGCCTTAGAGAAAGCGTGGGGGGGGGGGGTGCTCGCTTCGCTCACACAAAAGGAACAAAGCTTTTGCCTCCAACTTGGTACACAGTACACAGGGAGCACGATGACGGACTTCTTAGGTCTTAGAAATGTGGTCGAACTTGCAGACTGTGACTGACCAGGCCACTATATGTTTTATTAAAGAACATATACAAAGAAGTGTCTGGTGGCCATTTGGCCTTTCACATGGACACTAACGGTAACACCATGGAACCGTGCAAATGAATGCCGATGCTTTGGAGGAGCTACTTCAATATATGCAAGTTCATATATTGCGTTTCTCCATCAAAATACCACCATATGATGGAACCTGGGTTCCATGTGACCTTCTCACCTACATTCACAAAGGTGATGAGGCATTTGCAAAACGATTGAAATGGTTCCATGTAATTGCAGAGGAAGCAAGGCACCTTCTTGATGGAATTGTGCCACTTATAAGGAAACGCAAGATGGGTGCAAAATATCTATCATTCATTGCTGCCACAATTTTCTTTGTTAATGAGGAACCAGAACCAATTCCTCATGTAATCCCTCATCTTCTTACAGCTGGTTTTATCGATGATAAAAAGGAACCACCTCAAGAACCCTTGAATCTCCTATTAGAGAGAGAAGCTATTGAGAAAACTTATCCTCTTGGTGTGGATGATAAGTTGAAAGAAGTGCCTAATCCATCCACCTTTTCGGAGCCAGAAGCGACTATTCCAGAGGTGGAGATTGAAACTTTTTCAGTGGTTCTTGTCGAGGGACAAGAGTATTTGTTTTTACATGATGTAGAGAAGGCATTCGGGCTACGGCTCGATGAATGCTTAAGTTTGTTTTGTACTTTGTCAAAGTGTCCTTTGGGAGTACCTCTGACTTGTTGGAGAAAAAGTGTTTGCCATTTGGTGACTTAGTGGCTGACACATTAAAATTGGTTTGCAATGACATACTTACAAGTGAACATCAACATATTACAGAAGAACATTTTAGTGATGCACAAGAAAGGATATTGGAATCAGAGGTTCCCGCCTCACCAGTAATTGAGCAGAGTGGGATGTCCCACTCTAGCATTAATTTGCATCTTCAAGAGAGAGGAGAAGAAGAAGATAGAGTTCAAGATGTAAAGATCTTCAATTCATGTCATTCATTCTTACAACCACATGCAGCTACTAATCATAAAACTTTGTGGAGGTGATTGAAGTCGACAAGTTTGCAGCAAGGAGTGGAGGTGATCGAGTGGCTCGTGGAGGTGGCTCATCCCTTGCAAACTACATTGGGAAACTTCCCAAAGAACATTTTGTAATTATCCATAAAGAGTTCAGTCCTCAGGCCCACTTCATGACATGATGTCTAAAGGCCTTAAGTAAATTGCTTTGTTTATTAACCATTACACAGGGGCGGAATCCCTTGTAACTACAACCTTAGGTTCCAACTTCCGTGGAAAGGTCTTAGGTCAAATAGGTATATCTCTAGGTCTAGGAGTTAGAAATGTTGATGAAACACCAACCTCAATTTTGACTTACACCCTACCCATCGATTTGGAGCGTCGAAAGAGAGTCATTGAGAAACTCAAAGCCACAGATGTAAACAATTGAATTAATATCAAATTTTCACTTTGCTTTATTTACAATTGTCTCAAGTCTTTCTTTTTTAGTATATTATCTGAAATTTGTTTGGACCTGCATGTAATGTATTGAGCATGACTTCTTTACCCTCATGTAAGGTCATCTAGGGCATTGGGAGACCAAATAAAGCCCTGCCATAAAAATGTGGGGGAGGGCCCTGCAAAATGTTTGCAAGGCCTTCTCCCATGTTTCTGTGGCAGGGCTTTATTTGGTCTCCCAATGCCCTAGATGACCTTACATGAGAGTAAAACTACACTAAATGCATGTTTTCAAGAATGAAAATTTTCTAAGTTTCAAAATGGTGTGCTCATATGTTTCAAAGATATGTTTTTCATGTATGTGTAAGACAATAGTTACGCAATATAGCATAGGAGCAGTAGCAGAGAAGATAACAGATATAGGAGAATCTCAACAATTTTTCTACTAGCAGCAAGTACAAAGATGATGGCGTTGTCCACCCATGCACTCTCAAGGTAAAGCTTAAATGGTGATCTAGACAACTCTAGATAGGGAGATACAAGGTAGAGATATGCTAGCTCAACTCAATGTCTCAGGTAGTGCAGAAGTCATGTATATATAGGATCATGGATGGCCTTCCGTGGACGGCTATACATGGGTGGTAGAGCGTGGGCAGCCACCACCCGCGTAATTGCCATACACAGCTTAGACCAGTTGAACCGACCTAACAATTATAAATGATTTGTGACTCCCAGAGGGAATATTCCATGGAATATTCCTGTTGGCCCCTTGGACCCCCCAGTCAGGGCTGCTCAGCACTGCCCCGGACCCCACAATTGGGGACCCTGGTAACTCCCTTTCCTTACAATACCTTACATGGTCCAATATGACCTTCATCCAACATGCAAGTTGGGATTCCCATCAATTGGGTAATGCACGCTTAGCTTCTCGTCAAAATGGGGGCCTTACAAAATGTGCATACAATCATGAGAGGTAGACATTGATCATATACTAACACCCCCCCTCAATGTTTACCGATGATAAATCAAGTAGGTCTTGGTCCTATGCCCATCTCTCGAAGATGCCTGTTGAGCTGCTCTCTTCCAAGTGCTTTAGTGAATATGTCAGCACAATTTGCCTCTGTTGGGCAATATTCTAGCTCCACAATTTCATCTTCAATTAGCTCACAAATGTAATGGTATTGTACTTCTATGTGCTTGGTGCGAGCATGAAATATTGGGTTCTTTGCAATAGCCATACAACTTTGATTATCACACTTGAGTATAGTCGCCATATTTGATGGAAAGCCTAGATCTGCAAGAATTCTCCTTAACCAGATTGCCTCACAAGAAGCAAAACAAGTTGCTTTGTACTCTGCTTCAGTGGAGGAGAGTGCAAGAGCTTGTTGCTTCCTACTTACCCAAGAAAATATTCCTGAACCAAGTGAGAAATAATATCCAAATATTGATTTTCTAGAATCACAATCTCCAGCCTAATCTGAATCACAATATCCTTGAAGTGTATCACCTGTGGTATACAAAATACCAAAATCCAAGGTTCCTACAATGTACCTTAGAATTCGCATTCCAGCATTCCAATGACTCTCCTTAGGTTTTTTGGAAAACTTGCTTAACACTCCAACAACATAGCAAATGTCTGGTCTAGTGTTGCACAGAAAAATAAGACTTCCAATGAGCTTCCTATACTTCTTAGCATCTACATCAGGCATGTTATCATCCATAGATAGCTTATGATTTACCTCCATAGGTGTGCCAGTTGGTTTGCAGTCCATCATTCCAAATGCCTTGAGAATTTCTTTGGCATATTTTTGTTATGAGATGAATATGTCATACTTCAATTCCCATATAAAAATGGAGTAGACCTAAGTCTGTCATTTCAAACTCAGTTCCCAAGCTGATCCGAGTTTGATTGATGAGTTCTTGATGATCTCCTCTAATGATCAAATCATCTACATATACAATGACAACAACTAGCTTGCTATCCCTTTTCGTTACATACAAGTTAGCATCAGAACTACTTCTTTCAAAACCCATATTTTTTAAAAAATTATATATCCGTTGGTACCAAGCCCGTGGAGCTTGCTTAAGTCCATACAAAGCTTTCTTCAACCTGCAAACTTTATTTTCTGAATTGGGCACCTCAAATCCTAGTGGTTGAGATACATATACCTCCTCCTTGAGGTGACCATTCAAAAATGCAGATTTGACATCCATTTGGAAAATAGGCCAGGCCTTTTGTGCAGCTACGGCAAGTACTGTACGAATAGTTGTCATGTGTGTTGTTGGTGCAAAAGTTTCTTGAACATCAAATCCTTCGATCTGTTAAAAACCTTGTGCAACTAATCTTGCCTTATACTTTTCTAATGTTCCATCTGCTTTATACTTAGCTTTCCAAATCCATTTAGTACCTATTACCTTCTTCTTTGGCGGCAAGTCGACTAGATCCCATGTATCATTTTCTAGTATACTATCATACTCAGACTGCATTGCCTGTTAAAGTATGATCAATGTCTACCCCTCATGATTGTATGCACATTTTGTAAGGCCCCCTTTATGAGGAGAAGCCAAGCGTGCATTACCCAATTGATGGGAATCCCAACTTGAATGTTGGATGAAGGTCATATTGGACCATGTAAGATATTATAAGGAAACGGAGTTACCAGGGTCCCCAATTGTGGGGTCCGGGAATATTCCATGGAATATTCCCTGTCGGAGTCAGAAATCATTTATATTTGTTAGGTCGGTTCAACCAGTCTAAGCCGTGTATGGCAATTACGCGGGCGGTGGCCGCCCACGCCCTACCGCCCATGTATAGCCGTCCATGGCAGGCCACCCATGATCTTATATATACATGACTTCTGCACTACCTAAGACATTGAGTTGAGCCAGCATACCTCTACCTTGTATCTCCCTATCTAGAGTTGTCTAGATCACCATTTAAGCTCTACCTTGAGAGCGCACGGGTGGACAACGCCATCATCTTTGTACTTGCTGCTAGTAGAAAATTGTTGAGATTCTCCTATATCTGTTATCTTCTCTGCTATTGCTCCTGTGTTATATTGCGTAACTATTGTCTTACATGGTATCAGAGCTGTAAGGTTCGAATAGCTTGAGAAGTATCATTATTTTAGCCTACTAGCAGACTAGAATATCAGTAGATTATTCGAGTGATTACATGATGGCTTCATCGTCGAACACTAGTCTTGGTGCTTCACCTAATGTTAATGCTGCACCTATTCGAATTCGTCCACCTGCATTCACTGAAGGGAAGCTGGATGGAACCAACTATACACTCTGGAAGTTCAAAATTTCTGCAATTTTGGACTCCTATGAATTACTTGACACTGTCATGGGACCGATGGGATTGGATCCAGAGCCTATACCAGTTGAAGATCCAGCAAATTCAAGATTGATGATTCAGCCAGATCCAGATCTTCTACGAGCTTGGAAGAGGCGGAATGCTGATGCATTATGTGCGATTGTCACTAGTGTAAGTGATTCTGTGCTTACTTTAGTTCAACATACTACTAAAGCACATGAGGCTTGGGGCATATTGGCTCGACAATATGAGACCAAGAACCACACTAGGATACAGAATTTAGAAAATCAGTTGGCAAATGAAAAGCATTCTGATTCTGAAAAGGCTGAAGATTTTATCAAACGGATAAAGCATCTTCAAGATCAATTGGCTGCAGTTGGTGTTGTTATAACACCAGAAGAGCTAGCTCGAAGATCTGTACGTGTTCTTCCAGCAAAGTATGATGGATTAGTAACAGCCCTTAACACTCAAGTAAGGCCAACTCCTCTTACATTTGAAGAGTTTTGTGCCATGCTTTTAGAAGAAGAGATGCGGCTGAAGAATCGGCAAAGTACAACTGATGCTGCATTCTCAGCAAATGCAAAAGGTAAAGGCTCTTCAGAGGGATCAAAGAAGAAGCCAAAGAAGAAAAAGTTCACAGGAAGTTGCTTCTATTGTGAAAAGAAAGGCCATGCCATCAAGGATTGCAGAAAGAAGCAAGCTGATGAACGGAATGGGACTGTAAAATCATCATGGAAGAACAAAGAGTCTGCAAACAACACAGAGCTGGAACTTTGGGTAGCTATTGAAGAGGTATGTTCATCTGCTCAAGCTCGTGTTGATGAGCCATGGATTTTAGATAGTGGAGCTTCTCGCCATATGACTAGTAAAAAGGATTGGTATAGTTCCCTAGTGCCTCTGCGGGAATCCATCAATGTAGTGGTGGGAAACGACTCCAAGTGTCCAGCTGAAGGAACTGGAACCATCTCTTTTATCACTTCTCCAGGTGTTGAGAAAAAGTTATCCGATGTTCTCTATGTACCTACACTCAAAAGAAATTTGTTGTCAGTTTCTGCAATAACAGATCGTGGACTCGAAGTTCACTTCAATAAGAGTGGTGCGGAAATCATGGATTCATCAGGTAATGTTGTAGGTAAAGGCACACGACGGGATAGCTTGTATGAGTTAAGTGCTTTAACTGCTACAGAAGATAAAGATGTAAGCAGGTTATGGCACCAACGATTTGGGCATCTCGGATTTGCAGTTTTGAAGGAGATGCAACGAACAGGGATGGTTGCTCATTTGCCTGCATTTTCAGAGTTGCAGGAACCTTGTGAAGCTTGTATGATGGGCAAGCAACAACGAAAGGCATTTCCAAGAGAGACCAGCAATCGATCTCAAGCTCCTCTAGAGTTGGTACATGCTGATCTCTGCGGTAAAATGTCTACACCTGCTTTAGGAGGATCTTTCTACTTCTTGCTATTAGTCAACGATTATAGTAGAAAGATGTGGGTTTATTTCATTCGAGAGAAGGCTGATGCTTTTGAAAAATTTAAAGTGTGGCATAAGTATGTAGAAAGTGAATCAGGAAGGAAACTGAAGAAATTTAGAACAGATAGAGGAGGTGAATTCTTGTCAACAGAATTCAACAATTACTGTAAGGAGCATGGTGTGAAAAGGCAACTTACCACAGCTCATACACCTCAACAAAATGGCGTTGTTGAGCGCAGGAACAGGACAGTAGTTGAAATGGCTCGTTGTATGTTAAAGGCTCAAGACATGTCTGATTCATTCTGGGCAGAAGCAGTCAATACAGCAGTCTACATCCTCAATCGAAGCTACACAAAAGCTCTGAAGGGGATGACTCCTCAAGAAGCATATTCTGGTAAAAAGCCTTCAGTTTTGCATTTCAGAATTTTTGGTTGTTTCTGTTATGCACATATTCCTGATTCAACAAGATCAAAGTTGGATTCAAAAAGCAAAAAGTGTGTCTTCCTAGGATATAGTGAAGAGTCTAAAGCATACAGGTTATGGGATCCTCAGGCAAGGAAGATTTTTGTCAGCCGAGATGTGGTGTTTGATGAACGACCACACTTAGTAGAAGATAAAGGTAAATCTACTATCTCATCAAACGGAGAAATATCTCACCTTGTGCCTATCAAAAGATAGGTTAAAGTTGAGGAGGAGGAAACATCTGATGGAGAAATTTCCTCAATAAAAAGCCAACCAATTGTAGCTGCACAGCGTAAGCCACTACCGAAGTGGGCACAACAGCTCTTTGATGATCACAATCCACATGTAGATGCACCAGAATCATCATCGGATGGATTACGAAGATCAAAGAGAATAGAGGAGCAAAGAAGAGCCTCAGAACACATTGTTAACATGGCTCTAATGGCAGATATCATGGGTTCGATAAAGGAACCTACCACCATTGAAGAAGCCATTGATGATCCAGATTGGAGAGCGGCAATGCAGTCTGAGTATGATAGTATACTCAAAAATGATACATGGGATCTAGTCGACTTGCCGCCAAAGAAGAAGGTAATAGGTACTAAATGGATTTGGAAAGCTAAGTATAAAGCTGATGGAACATTAGAAAAGTATAAGGCACGATTAGTTGCACAGGGTTTTTCACAGATTGAAGGATTTGATGTTCAAGAAACTTTTGCACCAACAGCACGCATGACAACTATTCGGACGGTACTTGCAGTAGCTGCACAAAAGTCTTGGCCTATTTTCCAGATGGATGTCAAATCTGCATTTTTGAATGGTCACCTCAAGGAGGAGGTATATGTATCTCAACCACCAGGTTTTGAGGTGCCCAATTCAGAAAATAAAGTTTGCAGGTTGAAGAAAGCTTTGTATGGACTTAAGCAAGCTCCACGGGCTTGGTACCAACGAATTGATCATTTTTTCAAAAATATGGGTTTTGAAAGAAGTACTTCTGATGCTAACTTGTATGTAACGAAAAGGGATAGCAAGCTAGTTGTTGTCATTGTATATGTAGATGATTTGATCATTACAGGAGATCATCAGGAACTCATCAATCAAACTCGGATCAGCTTGGGAACTGAGTTTGAAATGACAGACTTAGGTCTACTCCATTTTTGTCTGGGAATTGAAGTATGGCAAAGGAAGGATGGCATTTTCATCTCACAACAAAAATATTCCAAAGAAATTCTCAAGGCATTTGGAATGATGGACTGCAAACCAACTAGCACACCTATGGAGGTAAATCATAAGCTATCTATGGATGATAACATGCCTGATGTAGATGCTAAGAAGTATAGGAAGCTCGTTGGAAGTCTTATTTTTCTGTGCAACACTAGACCAGACATTTGCTATGCTGTTGGAGTGTTAAGCAGGTTTTCCAACAAACCTAAGGAGAGTCACTGGAATGCTGGAATGCGAATTCTAAGGTACATTGCAGGAACCTTGGATTTTGGTATTTTGTATACCACAGGTGATACACTCCAAGGATATTGTGATTCAGATTGGGCTGGAGATTGTGATTCTAGAAAATCAGTTTCTGGATATTGTTTCTCACTTGGTTCAGGAATATTTTCTTGGGTAAGTAGGAAGCAACCAACTCTCGCACTCTCCTCCACTGAAGCAGAGTACAAAGCAGCTTGTTTTGCTTCTTGTGAGGCAGTCTGGTTAAGGAGAATTCTTGCAGATATAGGCTTTCCATCAAATATGCCAATTGTACTCAAGTGTGATAATCAAAGTTGTATGGCTATTGCAAAGAACCCAGTATTTCATGCTCGCACCAAGCACATAGAAGTACAGTACCATTACATTCGTGAGCTAATTGAAGATGAAATTGTGGAGCTAGAATATTGCCCAACAGAGGCAAATTGTGCTGACATATTCACTAAAGCACTTGGAAGAGAGCAGCTCAACAAGCATCTTCAACAGATGGGCATAGGACCGAGACCTACTTGATTTATCATCGGTAAACATTGAGGGGGTGTGTTAGAGTATGATCAATGTCTACCCCTCATGATTGTATGCACATTTTGTAAGGCCCCCTTTATGAGGAGAAGCCAAGCGTGCATTACCCAATTGATGGGAATCCCAACTTGAATGTTGGATGAAGGTCATATTGGACCATGTAAGATATTATAAGGAAAGGGAGTTACCAGGGTCCCCAATTGTGGGGTCCGGGAATATTCCATGGAATATTCCCTGTCGGAGTCAGAAATCATTTATATTTGTTAGGTCGGCTCAACCAGTCTAAGCCGTGTATGGCAATTACGCGGGCGGTGGCCGCCCACGCCCTACCGCCCATGTATAGCCGTCCATGGCAGGCCACCCATGATCCTATATATACATGACTTCTGCACTACCTAAGACATTGAGTTGAGCCAGCATACCTCTACCTTGTATCTCCCTATCTAGAGTTGTCTAGATCACCATTTAAGCTCTACCTTGAGAGCGCACGGGTGGACAACGCCATCATCTTTGTACTTGCTGCTAGTAGAAAATTGTTGAGATTCTCCTATATCTGTTATCTTCTCTGCTATTGCTCCTGTGTTATATTGCGTAACTATTGTCTTACATTGCCGCTCTCCAACCTTGATCATCAAGGGCTTCTTCAATGGTGGTAGGTTCCTTTATCGAACCCATGATATCTGCCATTAGAGCCATGTTAACAATGTGTTCTAAGGCTCTTCTTTGCTCCTCTATTCTCTTTGATCTTCGTAATCCATCTGAGGATGATTCTGGTACATCTACATGTGGATTGTGATCATCAAAGAGCTGTTGTGCCCACTTTGGTAGTGTCTTACGTTGTGCAACTACAACTGATTGGCTTTTTATTGAGGAAATTTCTCCATCAGATGTTTCCTCCTCCTCAACTTTAACTTGTCTTTTGATAGGCACAAGGTGATATATTTCTCCGTTTGATGAGATAGTAGATTGACCTTTATCTAAGTGTGGTCGTTCATCAAACACCACATCACGGCTGCCAAAAATCTTAGTTGCCTTAGGATCCCACAATCTGTATGCTTTAGACTCTTCACTATATCCTAGGAAGACACACTTTTTGCTTTTTGAATCCAACTTTGATCTTGTTGAATCAGGAATATGTGCATAACAGAAACAACCAAAAAATCTGAAATGCAAAACTGAAGGCTTTTTACCAGAATATGCTTCTTGAGGAGTCATCCCCTTCAATGCTTTTGTGTAGCTTCGATTGAGGATGTAGACTGCTGTATTGACTGCTTCTGCCCAGAATGAATCAGGCATGTCTTGAGCCTTTAACATACAATGAGACATTTCAACTACTGTCTTGTTCCTATGCTCAACAATGCCATTTTGTTGAGGTGTATGAGCTGTGGTAAGTTGCCTTTTCAAACCATGCTCCTTACAGTAATTATTGAATTCTGTTGATAAGAATTCACCTCCTCTATCTGTTCTGAATTTCTTTAGTTTCCTTCCTAATTCATTTTCTAGGTACTTATGCCACGTTTTACAATTTTCAAAAGCATCAGCCTTCTCTCGAATGAAATAAACCCACATCTTTCTACTATGATCGTCGACTAATAGCAAGAAGTAGAAAGATCCTCCTAAAGCAGGTGTAGATATTTTACCGCAGAGATCAGCATGTACCAACTCTAGAGGAGCTTGAGGTCGATTGCTATTCTCTCTTGGAAACGTCTTTCGTTGTTGCTTGCCCATCATACAAGCTTCACAAGGTTCTTGCAACTCTAAAAATACAGGCAAATGAGCAACCATCCCTCTTCTTTGCATCTCCTTCAAAACTGCAAATCCGAGATGCCCAAATCGTTGGTGCCATAACCTGCCTACATCATTATCTTCTCTAGCAGTTAAAGCACTTAACTCATATAAGTTATCCCGTTGTATGCCTTTACCTACAACACTACCTGATCAACCCATGATTTCTGCACCACTCTTATTGAAGTGAACTTTGAGTCCACGATCTGTTATTGTAGAAATTGACAAAAAAATTCTTTTAAGTGTAGGTACATAGAGAACATCAGATAAATTTTTCTCAACTCTTGGAGAAGTGATAAAAGACATGGTTCCAGTTCCTTCGGCTGGACACTTGGAGTCATTTCCCACCACTACATTGATGGATTCCAGCAGAGGCACTAGAGAACTATACCAATCCTTTTTATTGGTCATATGGCGAGAAGCTCCACTATCTAAAATCCATGGTTCATCAACACGAGCTTGAGCAGATGAGCATACCTCTTCAATAGCTACCCAAAGTTCCAGCTTTGTGTTGTTTGCAAACTCTTTGTTCTTCCACGATGATTTTATAGTCCCATTTTGTTCATGATCATCAGCTTGCTTCTGCAATCCTTGATGGCATGGCCTTTCTTTTCACAATAGAAGCAACTTCCTGTGAACTTTTTCTTCTTTGGATTCTTTTTTTATCCATCAAAAGAGCCTTCACCTTTTGCATTTGCTGAGAATGCAACATCACTTGTACTTTGCCGATTCTTCAGCCGCATCTCTTCTTCTAAAAGCATCGCACAAAAATCTTCAAAAGTAAGAGGAGTTGGTCTTACCTGAGTGTTAAGGGCAGTTACTAATCCATCATACTTTGCTGGAAGAACACGTACACATCTTCGAGCCAGCTCTTTTGGTGTTATAACAACACCAACTACAGCCAATTAATCTTGAAGATGTTTTATCCGTTTGATAAAATCTTCAGCCTTTTCAGAATCAAAATGCTTTTCATTTGCCAACTGATTTTCTAAATTCTGTATCCTTGTGTGTTTCTTGGTCTCATATTGTCGAGCCAATATGCCCCAAGCCTCATGTGCTTTAGTAGTATGTTGAACTAAAGTAAGCACAGAATCACTTACACTAGTGACAATTGCACATAATGCATGAGCATTCTGCCTCTTCCAAGCTCGTGGAAGATCTGGATCTGTCTGAACCATCAATCTTGAATTTGTTGGATCTTCAACTCGTATAGGCTCTGGATCCAATCCCATCCGTCCCATGACAGTGTCAAGTAATTCATAGGAGTCCAAAATTGCAGAAATTTTGAACTTCTAGAGTGTATAGTTGGTTCCATCCAGCTTCCCTTTAGTGAATGCAGGTGGACGAATTCGAATAGGTGCAGCATTAACATTAGCTGAAGCACCAAGATTAGTGTTCGACGATGAATCCATCATGTAATCACTCGAATAATCTACTAATATTCTAGTCTGCTAGTAGGCTAAAATAGTGATACTTCTCAAGCTATTCGAACCTTATAGCTCTGATACCATGTAAGACAATAGTTACACAATATAGCACGGGAGTAGTAGCAGAGAAGATAACAGATATAGGAGAATCTCAACAATTTTTCTACTAGCAGCAAGTACAAAGATGATGGTGTTGTCCACCCATGCGCTCTTAAGGTAGAGCTTAAATGGTGATCTAGACAACTCTAGATAGGGAGATACAAGGTAGAGATATGCTAGCTCAACTCAATGTCTCAAGTAGTGCAGAAGTCATGTATATATAGAATCATGGGTGGCCTTCCGTGGATGGCTATACATGGGCGGTAGAGTGTGGGCAGCCACCGCCCACGTAATTGCCATATACGGTTTAGACCAGTTGAACTGACCTAACAATTATAAATGATTTTTGACTCCAAGAGGGAATATTCCATTTACCATCACGTCGGGGGCGCTGCCCCCAGACCCCCACTAGGGGGCCCACTGGCCCCTTGGGACCCCCGAGCTAGGGGGCCCGCTGGCCCTCTTGGACCCCCCAGCCAGAGCCGCTCACCGCTACCCCGGACCCCATAATTGGGGACCCTGGTAACTCCCTTTCCTTACAATACCTTACATGGTCCAATATGACCTTCATCCAACATGAAAGTTGGGATTCCCATCAATTGGGTAATGCATGCTTGGCTTCTCATAATGGGGGCCTTACAAAATGTGCATACAATCATGAGAGGTAGACATTGATCATATACTAACAATATGTATTTGGAAATTCATAGTGCAAGGTATAGGGAGGTCAAAAGTTGTCCATCTTCACTCCTCATGACCCTTGATGTGAAAATATGGCATTTTAACAAAGAAATAAGCCCTACCACAGAAACGTGGGAGAAGTCCCTACAAAACGTTTGGAGGGCCTTCTCCTGCATTTCTATGGCAAGGCTTGGTTTTAGCATTAAATCAATATACAATGACCAAAATGACAAGGTAAGAAAACAATCACTGATATATGAGAGATTATCAACAAGCAAACGCATGGAAATGTATAATGACTGCTCATGTTTCATTCTAAATAATGAGATTATAAAGAGAATGGAGGAGAAGTGCTCATGTTTCATTGAAAATGGCAATATTTACAAAAAATCTCTTGTCTGTAGAGACCAGTTACAAAACTTAGCTACAATCACCCCTAATTCTCCTAGCTAACTGTATGTCGTTCAATTGTATAGTGACTCACTTAGCATGGATGGCACATAGGTTGGAATTCTTGAGCATTGATATCAAATATGCTTCAGTTGCCATGCGATTCATCAGAATCGTCATCAGAAACTACCTCTTTGTGAGCACGCTCCTTCACCCTTGTCTTTGTTGGTCTCTTTGGTGATGGAGGATAACCACAGAAAATTAGCACACACTTCCCTATGCAAAAACCGAAATCTAGAGGGACAAAAGATGGGAGAGGCCAAGAAGAAGATGATGACCAATACATTGAGCTCTATGATGAGTTTGTTACACAAAAGCAATTCAATGACGTCAAGGAACAAACCCAAAGGATAGAGACTATCATGGGTAGCATGAGTTCTCTAATAGAGTAGTTAAACATCGAGATGGTCTCTTTGGAGACACAAGTCATCTTTTTCCTAACTACAAAGCAAGAGAAACTCTTACTCTTCCTCATACATGAGATGGCTAGGAAGGAGACTTCCCAACCTAGCATACATAATGGAGAAATTTCTAGGGAGACTTCCCTTTTGGAATACCTTAAGTCACCAACCTTCATTGGGGATGACTAAGAAAGAGAAGTGGAATGACTTGCATCATCTAAAGGTCACCCCACCTCACTATCATGTGCTTGAAGTGACTCTGTTGCTTGGCGTGTGAGTTTATAAGTGGTGGATGAATCTCAAGAAGGAAAACTCCATCCCTATGGACTAGACTAGGTTTGAAACTCCTTTCTTGAAGAATTTTCTTCTTGGAATGAAGAAGAGATGTGGATGGATCATCCAAAGAGATAGAAAATTATGAGTCTACATATCCAATTATAGCGAGATCATCTTGAAGCTTAAGGGGTTTAATGATTTTAGGAAACTAGGGAGTTTGTGAGAGGATTAGGCTATTATCAAGATCTTGCTCATGCACACATATAGGTTATAAATGCTGAAAACACACAAAAACATAGACACACTAGGAGATGAGATAGAATGCAGTATTGAGTACAATCTCCCGCCATGCACTCTATTTCGACAATCCACAGATAACATGTATTTATAGGATCTTTTATTATGTCCAAAATAGTGGTTACATGAGAGTGGCTTCAAAAAGCATGTGTGAAAGTAAAAGTTGGTCTCTTTTGTAGAGAGCCTTTGCTTTTAATAATAGAAATCGTGTTCTACAACAATCTCTATCCTAACCACTAATTTTACTAACTATTTCTAAAAATCAAACCCTCTATGTGGGTTTATTTACAAACTATATAAAATATAAATACGATTATTGATATAAATTAACTCTCCAACAATTCCTTGTTCAAAAACATTCCATAATTCATAACATGCCCCTCAATTGAAAAAGCAACAGACTGCAGTTGATAAAATAAACATAAACATGGATGGCAAGTCACATTTTCCATCACTTAACAAAAAATAAGCATGTTCCATGTAAAAACACATGCATGAAAATGTTCATGGAGACGTTAAATTATTAGGATTATTTATGAGGTGGTGACATAGTCTTTAAATAAGTCAATAAAAGAACATATATTACTAACTATTCAAAATGTTTTTTTTTCAATCATTCATGATCTAGGATATACTCTAAATATTCTAATATTTGTTTTAGGAATTGTAACTAAGTTATGCTCCTACATAGTAAATTCTATGTGTAACTGCATCCTATACAATCAAAGAAAATTAGACTAGTGAAAAGATTGTTGTTGCTGACATGGTTGCTTCAAACTGATCATTGTGATATACAATTGGTGATCTTTCTCCGCATCATGAGCAAACAAAATAGCTTCATAAGTGATGTAGGTTGGCATGAATGAAGCTTTTCTTGAATCTCCTTCTCTAAACCATCGGGATACTTTTTCTTCATAATATTGTTGGAAACATCTTCAAGCAAGTGGAGAAATACTAGGTATTTGTAGAACCGGTCCGTATAGGTTGTAAAGGTATCACCTTCCATCCATGTAAACGTAGCCCACAATTATCAAACATGTAGGTTGAATTATAGGGGTAGAAAAGACTCCTTAAGCTTCTCTTTGAAAAGCCTTCCATGTGTTTGGACAATCTGCACTATGACAAAGGTCATTCCACCAAAGCTGAGCTTTTCCTACTAAATAATTAGTGGCAAATTTGACTTTTTTACTTACAGCATATGTTTCATCAATATAAGAATCATCAAAATGTGATAACCATGAAAGAACTAAAGAAGCATCCTTACGACCATCAAACCGTAGAAACTGGTAATTTTTTACATCAATCTTGGAATGTGTGACATCCGATTGGGCAAAGACAATAGCTTTTACCACCCTCATAAGGTTATCTTCATCAGTTTGCATCTTTTGGAGTACTTTGTCGTGTTGTTGGATCTCTTTCTGAGCGCCTCAAAGTTTGTGCCACAAGAGCTTGAGTTGTTGCTCGAGTGTTACCTCGGGGAGAGGTGACTCACTAAAATCCTCCATGGTGTTCGTAGGTTCCATGAGTATGTAGAGAACAAAACCCTCTTGCTAGATATGTAAAAACAATTTTTGAGATTACTTGAACTGAAATGTAAAAGGAAGGGTTGTTCTTGGGAATTGAAAAAGTAAGAAAGAGATGCAAGTTGTGTTAAATATAAGAAAAGAGAACTAGAGTGACAACACAAATAGATAGTGTAGTGGTAAAGCACTTCCCTTGTGAGGGTGAGATTTTGGGTTAAAGTCCTCCCGCCTTAGTGAATATAAAACTCCTTATTTCCACTCATAAATTAAAATTCGTTCATGCGTAGCCAACGGTTGCCAACGGTCACCAAGGGAGCCTTCGGTGCCAAAGATGCCCAAAGTAATGCCTTAGTTAAGCCTAAGTTCTATGCCTTAGTCAACACCTTGGGGTAAGCCGAAGGAGTAAAAATAGGTGTAAATGTAGGTTCTCGTTCTGGTTCTAGAACTAAAATAGAAATCAGAATTGAAATTGGAATTTGAAATTGGGATCGGAATCAGAATCGAAAATAGAAATCAGAATTGGAATTGGAAACAAAAACCAAAATCGGAAATGAACAGCGAACAATGGACAAAACGAATAGAAACAGACCCCTCTGTAGTGATGCACACAAGGCTCTCATACCACTATTATTAGGATCTTGCTCACGTGCACATAAAGGTTATGAATGCTAAAAACACACATAAAATAAGATACACTAGGAGTCGAGATATACCACAATATTGGGTACAATCTCCCCCCTTGCACTCTATTTCGAAAGTCCATAGAGTGCATGTATTTATAGGATTTTTCATTATGTCAAAAATAGTGGTTACATGAGAGCGGCTTCAAAAAGCATGCATGAAAGTAAAAGTTGGTCTCTTTTATAGAGAGCCTTTGCTTTTAATAACAAAAATCACACTCTATAGCGACCCGTATCTTAACCACTAACTTTACTAACTATTTCTAAAAATCAAACCCTCTATTTAGGTTTATTTACAAACTATATAAAATATAAATCCGATTATTGATGTCTGTCCTTTCACGCCTTTCACGCTCCTCACAAGCCTTCAGCTACTAAAGCAAAAACACCAAAACAGATTAATACATAAATATACTAATACATTATTAATTTAACTCTCTAACAATTCCTTGTTCAACACATTCCATAATTCATAACATAGTCAAGGCCATAAAGAGAGAGGAAAGAAGGAATACACCTAAGATGTTCATGTACACAGATATATATGAGGGCCATAATCTTTTGTATTCAAGCAGAGAGAGAGAGGTATACCTAGTGCACCTCTCATATCATCTTTAGATTTAGATACTTTGCTTAATTTTCAGCATGTACAGTAGATCTTTTTATTGTATACTTTTAATTTTGAGCATTGTATAGGCACTTGGTCTGATGTATATTCTCATGATGGTAATATAAATAAGGACAATAATTTCGACTATTCATTTTTGCAAGGGTGTGCAATTAAATATTTGAAGGATTTAATGTTTGAATTTAAAAATGTTTCTCCCACTGACCTTACTAGAGGGCTACCACTAGAGAGATCCGATATTGACCATGCCATTGAGGTAGTTACTAACACTAAATCTATATGCAATTCACCCTATAGGTTTAGTGTATATCAGCATCAAGAGGTAGAGAAGTAGGTTCTAGATTATTTAGATAAAGGCTTCATTAGACCTAGTAAATCACATTGGGCATCACCAATGCTGTAAGTCAAAAAGAAAGATGGATCTATGAGACTCTGTATAAATTAAAGAGCATTAAACAAGGTAAGAGTCAAAAATAAGTTTCCAACACCTAGGTTGGAAGACTTATTTGATTAGTTACATCAAGATAGGCGTTTCACCAAGCTTCAACTTAGGTTAGGATATCCTCATATCAAGACTAGGGTAGAGGATGTCCCTATAACTGCTTTTAGGACTAGATATGGGAATTATGAGATTTTGGTGATAGCTCATGAATAGTGTTCTATGTCCATATCTATGGTATTTTTAAATGGACTTTCTGGAACATATGCTGATCTATAGTAGATAAGAATAGGAACACTTGGAAGACTAGAGGAAAGGATTCCAAGTGGGATGGAAAAAAATTTCTATTTGCTAAGGAATCAAACTGTGAGGTTAAATATATTGGGCACATAGTCTCCCAAGATGGAATCTAGATGGATCTTGATAAAGTATAGGCTATCATGGATTGGTCACATCCCAAGAACCTCGAAGAGCTTTAGATCTTCTTAGTTCTATCAAGTTTCTATTGTAGATTCATCAAGAATATCAAAAAATAAATTGTTCTCTTAATGATGGAAAAAATAAAGGGAAAGGGAAAACCTTTCATTAGGAAGGACAACAAAAGCAAATTATGGAAAAGTTCAAGGTAGCCATTACTACAACTCCACTTTTACATATAACAGATCCCCATAAACCCTTTGTGGTTGAGATTTATGCAAGTGATTTTTGTGAAGAGATGTATAGGTATGTGCTTGAAGATGAAGAGGTGTTGCAAAATCCTTGATCTACACCTACCAAATGAACTCCAGGAGTATATGGTGGGCCTTTTTAGCTTGCCAATGGATGTATTAGACACCCTATGTACCTTGGAAGATCACTCACAAAAAGATAGATCAAAACAGATAAGATGGAGTTAGCTCAGAGGTGAAGAACTTGCTATTCTTGGTTCATACACCTGTCCAGTGTTTTGCATAATTCTCTCAGCACAGCACCAATTAACTTAATTCCTCTTAGGGAAGCCTAGATTACTTAAAGAGATAACTTTCAAGAGTAATCTCATCAAAAATAATGAACCATACACTGAGAATGAGTTTTAACAAGTGATGACATCATCCCGATTTTCACGGGCTGCTACAGTTTGAGACCAGAGAGCAGAAAACTAAACCTAACTCAAAATTTAGGAATCCAATGATTATGGAAATTTTTATGCTTATACTAGACAATAAGTTGAATCCAACAAGCTTTAAATCCTTGAATTTGGATAAGTAATCGCTGAGAAATGGCTCTGACAAGATGAGTAAAAAAGTTGGGTACCTGACAGAGAAGTGAAAATGCACAGACAGTGTTGACTTCAACTATACATAACAGAAGATTGCAACATTCAAATGACATGAAACTTGGTGAGCATATATTAGACTTATAGAGCTAACGTGACCAAGTTAAATCACTGAAAATGATGCACCAAGCTCAGAGAAACCATCTCTGCAATCGGACTAACAAAACTGAGAGTAATGGCAGTGAGTAGTACACTTCACAAGAACATTGAAATATGAACTCAAATAATCATGAAAATAAAATTATATTGCTTGTACAATACAATGACTTACTGATACATATGTGTGCCTTGGAATCACACCTTGATATGGCATAAAGCTCAGCTCTTGGAGGTCTTCACATAGGTCTCTCTAACCATGACTAAAACTGCCATCTATTTATAGTTGAGTTTGGGAGGCTAACTTCCCTCAATCACTCTCCAATCAATCAATGATTGATTTGATTCTCTACCTAACACAAATCACAAATTCGTGGCTCCTCTTTCCCTTTTTGATCAAGTGGACTCAACCACTTAAGATTCTTTCACTTTTACATAAAGTAAACTCTTCAAACGTTACAAGGGGTAGTTCACAAGTGAACTTTACATAGTCTTCATTTTAAGGCTTCTTCTATGACTTTGTGGGACTCAAGCCAATACTTAGGCTTGTCATAGACTTGCTCCAACAGCTCCCCCTCAAGCCAAGTATGCTTGAGGTCTTCAATCTTCCAAGTTTACCTGCAAACCAATCATAGCCTTGAATTTGCAAAGCTTTGTACCATCCAATGCTTTGGTTAGAATATCTGCACATTGTTGATGAGTGGACACATATGATATTTGAATCTCTTTGCTTAGAACCTTCTCTCGTACATAGTGATAATGAACTTCAATATGTTTAGTCCTTGCATGAAATATAGGATTAGCAGCCAAATGAATAGAACTCATATTGTCACCAAAAATAGTTGGAGTTCCAAACTCCAATCCAAGATCTTTGAATAATGTCTTCATCCACATAGCTTCCTGAGTAGCTATGGCAACTCCTCTGTATTCAGCTTCAGTAGAAGAGAGAGCAACTGTGGGTTGCTTCTTGGATGACCATGAAATAAGCTTTGAACCTGCAAAGGTAAGATAACCTGAAGTGCTCCTTCTATCTTCTTTGGAGCCAACTCAATCTGCATCAGAAAATAGCTTCAAACCTAAATCAGATACATAAGGATAATAAATTCCTTCATTTATGGTTCCTTTGAGATACTTGAAAATCCTTTTGGTAGCATCCATATGTGGTTTCCTTGGTGTGTGCATAAATTGACTTAGCACACTCACACTGTAACATATATCTACTCTTGTCAATGTGGCATAGTTGAGAGTACCCACTAGACTTTGATATGATGTGATGTCCTCTATGAGTTCAACTTCATGTGAGCTCAATTTGTGATTGACCTCCATTGGAGTACCTGCAATCTTACAATCTTGCATCTTGAATTTTGCCAACATGTCCTTAATGTACTTTCTTTGAGTGAGAAACAAACCATGATCTTTGTAGACAACTTCCAAACCTAGGAAGTAGGTAAGTGAACCCAAATCACTTATCTTGAACTCTTCTCTCATATGATCTTTGATCTTCTTCATACCATCTGCATCATTTCCTGTCAATATAATATCATCTACATATACACATAGGTAGATGATCTCAGAATTACTCTTTTTAATAAAGAGTGAAGGATCTGCCTTGCTTGGTTGAAAGCCTTTGTCCTGCAAGAATGAAACAAGCCTGAAATTCCAAGCTCTTGGAGCTTGCTTGAGACCATACAATGCTTTGTGAAATTTACACACATAATCAGGATAAACTTGATTCTCAAAACCAGGTGGTTGTGCCATATATACCTCTTCTGTTATCCAACCATTCAAGAATGCATTCTTTACATCTAGTTGAAGTATCTTCCAATTCTTGGAAGAGGCAATACTAAGCAAAACCCTAATAGTAGGCATCTTTGCCACAGGAGAGAAGGTCTCTTCATAATCAATTCCCTGAGTTTGTGGAAAGCCTTTTGCTACAAGCCTTGCCTTATGCCTGTTAATGGAACCATCAGAATTCTTCTTGAGTTTATAGACCCATCTTGAGCCTATTACCTTCATGGATGAAGTCTTTGTTGGTGAAAACTTCAGCTCTAACGCCACTTGTTGCGGAAATACTTTCGCCCTGAAGGTGAGTTTCGCGACAAAGCTTGAACTCTGTCAGGCCTGCGGAAATTGCCGCGCCACCTTAATAGAATGCTAAACTAGAGTGATTCACAACACCTCTGTAATCAACAATAGCTTAGCCTAATTAACGTCGCTTTAACTGTGTTATCCTGCGACACAAGTTCCACCGGAACTTCACCAGACTGTTACTGGACTGACACCGTAATCGTACCGGAACTTCACCGAAATGAACTTCTACTTTGGTTATAATTACTTCAAGTGAACATACAAGAAGTAAGAAAGTGATTCGTGAGCTTTCTCCACTTAATGAACTCTTCTGAAGTTTTGAGAAAAAAAACTTCACAGTTCTGAAGTGCTACTTTCCGGTTAGATTTTGTACTGCATGCACATCTCCTTTTCACCGGAAACTGTGACCAGCTTAAAGTAGAGACATCTAGCTACAAGATGAGCTATCTCTCATACAAAGCTTCGAACTCTGCCGCGAGTTATACTTCGTTGTTCTACCAAAAAATCTTATTTTCTGAGAAACTGTAACTAACCGGAAATTACTGAAACTGAGTAAACTGTTATTCATGCGTTTACAGAGAAGGTACTGAAGCATGTTTAGTAACGAGTCGTGACAGTTAACGATAAACGGAACTTCCTACCGTAACACGAAATAGCTTCAGATTCTTCACAAGTAAAGATTACGTGCAAACATCCACATGAACATGTGTTTTGATTAGAGAAGATGTGTACAAGTAAGCTTGGCCTCTTCTTGCTCAAGCTACAGAAACTCTCCTACGGTGAGTAGTTTCTTATTACCATCCCTCTTCAGATGAAAAGACCCGACACTTCAGGCTTGTGTTATTCATCTGTACATACGCGATCTATGGCGTCTTCTGAGAACTTCTAAATCTCTCTTCACTCATACGCGCATCTCACACGCATCATCTTCACGCGTCTCTTCCTGAGTCTTCTCTCTCTATATCATCCTCTCTGCGTATCATCGTCTTGTTCTTCAAATCTTGCTGTATATATATACACTTTCTTTGGCGCTCCTCTGCCCTGTCATTCTTCAATTCGCGTTATACGCACCTTACGCGCCCGCCGCGGTTAATTGCTCTGTTATGCGCACACCGTGCACTAACTTCGCATACTGTACACCTGTGCACTGATTTTCCGGAAGATTCTGTTTCTCTCTTGTTTGTTGTGTCAAATTCGTGAGTGTTTCCTTAACAGCTCCCCCTCAATCACTAATTTGACCTCTTCCGGTCTTTCATATATCTTTCTTTCTTTTATACCTGCCATCTCTTTGAATCTGTTTGTCTTTGTTCCATCCAAGCTCTTTGTCAGAATATCTGCAATCTGATCTTTCGTAGGAGTGTAGACTATTTCTATCTCTTTCTCCATTACTTTTTCCCTTAGGAAATGATACTGAATCTCTATGTGTTTTGTTCTTGCATGAAACACAGGATTCGCTGCAAGATACAGCGAGCTCATATTATCTCCATGTATGATCGGTATACTTTGATCTATACCCATGCTTTTAAGTAACGTCTGCATCCATATTACTTCTTTTGCTGCTTCTACCAGTCCTTTGTATTCTGCTTCTGTTGACGATAAAGCTACTGTGTGTTGCTTCTTCGAACACCAGCTTACCAGCTTATCTCCTAGGTATATCATATACCCGTGCGTTGATCTTCGGTCATCTTGACTTCCTGCCCAATCTGAGTCACTATATGCTCTGAGCTTTATATCTGACGTAAAAGGATAATATAATCCTTCCTTTATAGTTCTTTTGATATATCTGAGAACTCTTTGTCCTGCAACCCAATGTTGCTCTGTCGGACAATGCATAAACTGTGAGAGAACTCCCACCGGAAAACTAAGATCCGGTCTTGTTAGCGTAGCATATATTAAACTTCCTACTAACGATTGATACTTCTTCATATCCTTGAATTCTGTTCCACTATATTTGCTGAGTTTATGATTTACTTCAAGCGGTGTTGAAGCTTCTCTGCAATTCTCCATGTTGAACTTCTTCAGTAAGTTCAGGAGATACCTTTCTTGTGTGACATATACACCATGATCTGTATATGTGATTTCCATACCTAGAAAGTATGATAACTTTCCCAGGTCACTGATCTTGAACTCTCTTTCTAGTAGTTTCTTTACCTCTGTGATTCCTGCATCTGAGGTACCTGTAATTATTATGTCATCTACATAAATACAAATGTAGATCATTCCTTCTTCTGTCCTTTTGATGAGTAGACCTGCATCTGCCTTCGAACTTTGGTATCCAAGTTCATTGAGATACTTCACAAGTCTGTAGTTCCAAGCTCTTGGGGCTTGCTTTAGTCCATAAAGTGCTTTTCTTAACCTGCAAACAAAATTTGGGTATCTGGAACTTGTAAACCCTTCCGGTTGTTCCATATAGACTTCATCTGATATATATCCATTCAGCAATGCATTCTTTATATCTAGCTGACTTAGCTTCCATCCTTTTGATGCTGCTATAGCAATCACTGTTCTTATGGTTGACATCTTTGCCACCGGACTGAACGTCTCGTCATAGTCTATGCCATGCGTCTGAGCATAGCCCTTGATAACCAGTCTCGCTTTATGTCTGGCTATCCTTCCATCTGCAAGTTTCTTTATTTTGAACACCCATTTATTTCCAATTACTTTCTTACCATTCGGTTTAGGAACAACCTCCCATGTCTTGTTTTCTTCCAGTGCGGTGAGTTCTTCTTCCATTGCTTCTTGCCATTGCTTCTTGCCTTTGGCTTCGTCATAGCTCTGAGGCTCATCTTCTTCTTTAACCATATATGCATAATCTTGTTGAGTTATATACGATGTATCATACGAGTATCTTTCCGGTTGTCTTCTTACTCTGTTTGACCTTCTTAGCTCATATTCTTCGTGTGTGTCTGAGTACCCGTCTTCATCTTCGTTCCTTATACCTGTTCTGATCCTGGACGTGCTTGCCTCGTCTTCTTTGTTTACCTGTACGATTGTTTTACCTTTTGCTTTTCTTTTTATCTCTTCTTCAAATTCTTCAGCTGTATGACTCTGATCTGCATACCAGCTTTTCTGTTCATCAAATGTTACATCCCTGGAAACAGTAAAATGTTTGGTTAGAGGACTCCATAACCTGTAACCCATCTGTTTCTCATCATATCCGACGAATACATATTTCTCTGCTTTTGGTTCAAGCTTATGTCTGAGTTGAGACGGTACATAAGCATACGCTACTGATCCAAACACTTTGCAGTGATCAAGTGTTGGCTTCTTTCCCCACCAAGCTTCATAAGGGGTCATTCCTTCTAAGGCTGTACATGGTAATCTGTTTACCAAGTATGTAGCTGTATTTACAGCTTCAGCCCAAAGATAATCTAGGCAATTTTTTTCTTTTAGCATAGCTCGTGCAAACTCGACTAGAGTTCGGTTTCTCCTTTCTGCTACACCATTCTGTTGTGGTGTATATCTGCAGGTTATTTCTCTCTTAATACCTGCATTCCAAAGATAATCATTGAATTCTCGGGAGAAGTATTCTCCCCCTCCATCAGACCTCAGTCTTTTAAGTTTTCGTCCGGTAAGCCTTTCAGCATATGCATGAAAATTCCTGAAGGCTCCAAACACTTCTGACTTTTCCTTCAAAACATAAAGAGTTATCCATCTTGTTGCATCATCAATGAATAAAACATAGTACCTTGATCCGCTAATTGATCCTTCTTTCGTTGGTCCCCATACATCTGTATGTATGAGTTCCAGCACATTGTCATGTTTGAATCCTTTCTTCTGGAAAGGTAACCTGTGGGCTTTTCCCATTTGACAGGCTTCGCATTTGTGAATCATATGTTGGTTCTGTACGTTCGGTAATCCCAGTACAGACTGATTCGCTATCATAGCTTTGATTCCTTTTTCGTGAAAATGACCTAATCTCTTGTGCCAGAGATCAAGTTCTGTAAGTACCTTTTCATCATGTGTGAGCAGCGCTTGGCCAATGTTCCCTTGTACTCTTAAGGTAAAGAGTCTGCCTTCTTTCTTACCAGAAATGATCTGATAATATCCGTTCTTGGGATCTTCTACAAATACTCCTTTGTTTGTAAATCTGACCTGAAACCCTTTTTCGACTATCTGTCCCACACTGATCAGATTTTTCGGTATTGTTGGAACATACAAAACATTAGTTAGCAAATCTGCTCCACTCTTGCATTTCACCTTTCCGATTGATCGTACTTTGTGTCTTGTATTGTCACCTGTTTGAACAGTGTGACTCGCACTTCCTTTTTCCAATTCTGACATCAGTTCTATGTTTCCTGACAAGTGATTAGAACATCCAGAGTCAATGTAAAATACATTTAGATCTTCGTTATCAGTGTCGATTCAGTTCATCATCAACGATGTATGACTTTCATTCTGTGTGTCATTTGCGTAGTTGTTGTAGGTGGTGTTGTAGGATTGGCTCTGTCCCCAACTTCTTGTTCCACCTCTACCATAGCCTCCTCTTTGGCTTTGTCTTCCTCTTTGGAAGTTACTCTAATTTCTTCCGCTACTGCCTCTTCTATTGTTGTTTTGATTTTGATTTGATCCTTGTTGATTGTGCCAACAATCATGCGCCAGATGGTTACTTAGTCCACAAATCCAGCAAGCTTTCTTGGTGGTATTCTGGCGGCTTCTTCCTCTTGCTCTTCCTCTGCCAGTGCCTTTACCTCTTGCGTAATAGGCCTGAGAACTCGACTCTTCTTCGTCTTTTGACTTTCCTTTGTCTTTCTTCTTGTTCTTCATGTACATTGCAGAGCTATGTCCTTTGTCTGCATCTCCTTTCAGGTCTTGCTCATATGTGAGCATCAAACCAAGCAACTGATTTAAATCTGGTACAAAATGATTTAAAGAAAGTTCAGTTGAGAGTACGAAAGGTTTCCACCTTTCATCTCCTCTCAACCCTGTGAGCAGTTGTGCTATCAATCTATGATTTTCGACATCTTCATTTATGGATCCTAGACTATCTGCTAGATCCTTCATTTTAGTGACGTAGTCACTGATGCTTTGACTCGGCTTCTTTTTGAACGTTGTGAACTCGGACCATAGGCTGGCCTTCCTAGCTTTCGTAGTATTTTGGAAGTGATCTTCCAATGCACTCCATATGTCCTCTGCTTTCTCCAGACCTCTAATGTGCGGTAGCAGATGATCTGACACAGTGTTGTAGATGTAGGCTCTTGCCGTTGCATCTTTCTTTTGCCACAGCTTTAGGGCGTCTAGTTCTTCTTTTTCCGGTTGACTATCATCTTCGAAAGTCGGCTTCTTTTCTTCTCCGGTCACGTACGTCATTAAGTCCTTACTCATAAGCAAGGCTTCCATGCGCATTACCCATGCAGGATAATTATCTCTGTCCAGTTTATCAATTTGGATGTGATCTGCCATGATAGGGAATACTCTAGGCTCTTATACCAATTCTTGGGAGATTAACCTGCTCTGATACCAATTGTTGGCGAAAACTTCAGCTCTAACGCCACTTGTTGCAGAAATACTTTTGCCCTGAAGGTGAGTTTCGCGACAAAGCTTGAACTCTATCAGGCTTGCGGAAATTGCCGCGCCACCTTAATAGAATGCTAAACTAGAGTGATTCAGAACACCTCTATAATCAACAATAGCTTAGCCTAATTAACGTCGCTTTAATTGTGTTATCCTGCGACACAAGTTCCACCGGAACTTCACCAGACTGTTACTGGACTGACACCGTAATTGTACCGGAACTTCACCGAAATGAACTTCTACTTTGGTTATAATTACTTCAAGTGAACATACAAGAAGTAAGAAAGTGATTCGTGAGCTTTCTCCACTTAATGAACTCTTCTGAAGTTTTGAGAAAAAAACTTCACAGTTCTGAAGTGCTACTTTCCGGTTAGATTTTGTACTGCATGCACATCTCCTTTTCACCGGAAACTGTGACCAGCTTAAAGTAGAGACGTCTAGCTACAAGATGAGCTATCTCTCATACAAAGCTTCAAACTCTGCTGCGAGTTATACTTCGTTGTTCTACCGAAAAATCTTATTTTCTGAGAAGCTGTAACTGACCGGAAATTACTGAAACTGAGTAAACTGTTATTCATGCGTTTACAGAGAAGGTACTGAAGCACGTTTAGTAACGAGTCGTGACAGTTAACGATAAACGGAACTTCATACCGTAACACGAAATAGCTTTAGATTCTTCACAAGTAAAGATTACGTGCAAACATCCACATGAACATGTGTTTTGATTAGAGAAGATGTGTACAAGTAAGCTTGGCCTCTTCTTGCTCAAGCTACAGAAACTCTCCTACGGTGAGTAGTTTCTTATTACCATCCCTCTTCAAATGAAAAGACCCGACACTTCAGGCTTGTGTTATTCATCTGTACATACGCGATCTATGGCGTCTTCTGAGAACTTCTAAATCTCTCTTCACTCATACGCGCATCTCACACGCATCATCTTCACGCGTCTCTTCCTGAGTCTTCTCTCTCTATATCATCCTCTCTGCGTATCATCGTCTTGTTCTTCAAATCTTGCTGTATATATATACACTTTCTTTGGCGCTCCTTTGCCCTGTCATTCTTCAATTCGCGTTATACGCGCCTTACGTGCCCGCCGCGGTTAATTGCTCTGTTATGCGCACACCGTGCACTAACTTCGCATACTGTACACCTGTGCACTGATTTTCCGGAAGATTCTGTTTCTCTCTTGTTTGTTGTGTCAAATTCGTGAGTGTTTCCTTAACAGTCTTGGGCACCAAATCCCAAGTGTTGTTTTCCTCAAGTGCTTCAATCTCTTCCTTCATTGCATGCTTCCATTCTGTTTTTGCTTTGGCCTCTTCAAATGATGATGGCTCCTCTTGGTTTATGTCCTCTGCTATGTAGATAGAATGTTTAGTTACTAATGAGGTGTCAAACCCATACCTTTCTAGTTTTTTCTTTTCCCTCATAGATCTTCTTAGGCCATGATGTGATGATTCTCCCTCATGTCCAAGTTCTTGCAATTTTGCTTTACCTTTAGACTTCCATGCTTTGATCTTTTCCATATGAGATTCTTCATCATCCTCCGAGGTGTCTTGTTCTTCAATCTTTGGTTGTTCTCTACCAAGATTCGGAAAATCTTCTTCAAGATTATATGGTAAATTGACCTTCCTACATGAATCTTCATACCATGAATTGATTTCATCAAAAACTACATCTCTGCTTACCAAGAATCCTTTGTTGGTAGGGTTGTATAACCTGTAACCCTTTTGATTGTTGTCATATCCAATAAATACACACCTTTCTGCCCTAACCTGTGAAGCAACATGAGCAAAAGCAATACATCCAAAAATTTTACAATGATCTAAGCTTGGTCTTCTTCCATTCCAAGCCTCATATGGAGTCATCCCATCAAGGGATTTTGAAGGCAACCTGTTAATCAAGTAAGTGGTTGTAGATATAGCTTCAGCCCATAAGTAAATGCTTTTCATTTAACATAGACCTTGCAGCTTCAACAATTGTCCTATTCCTCCTTTCTGCCACTCCACTTTGCTCAGGAGTGTACCTTGTAGTTACCTCTCCTTTGATTCCTCTTTCTTGAAGAAAAGAATCAAAATCATGGGAGAAGTATTCTCCCCCTCCATCTGACATTAGCCTTTTTAGTGATTTACCTGTTTGATTCTCCACAAGAGCCAAATATCTTTTGAAACATGAAAAAGCTTCATCTTTGTGTTTCATAAAGAATAGGATAGTCCATCTGCTAGGTCCCCATACATCTGTATGAACTAACTCCAAAAGATCTCCATGCATATAACCTTTCTTCATGAATGGTAACCTGTGAGACTTTCCAAATTGACATGCACTACACTTATAAATCATATGTTGTTTTGACAAATTAGGGAGTCCAAGTACACTTTGGTCCCTGCAAATTTGCTTTAATGAACTTTCACCAATATGTGCTAACCTTTTGTGCCATACTTCCAATTCTGTGAGTGTCTGACTACCATAATTAAAGAGAGCAATGTTTCTAGTGTCTTGTAATTCAAATGTGAACAATCTACCTGCCTTTTCACCTTTTGCAATTCTTCTGAATCCCTCACTTGGATCTTCAACAAATGCTCCTCCTTTTGTGAACCTGACTTGCAACCCTTTCTCTACTATCTGCCCAACACTTATCAAATTCTTTGTAATGGTAGGGACATAGAGTACCTTACTGAGTAGGTTGATGTTTCCATCAGGTGCTTTGACATTGCCTATTTTCTCCACAGGATGTTTTGTGTCATCTCCTGTTTGTACCTCATGCTTATTCCTTGGATCTTCTAAATTTGATAGGAGTGCCACATTTCCTGCCACATGATTTGAACAACCTAAATCTATGTAGAAAACATGCTCATCAGATTTACCTTGTGGCATAGCCATGTTCATGATCAATAATGAATCCTCTTTGTTTGAGTCTTCCGTGTAGTTATTGTAGTCTCTCCTACCTTTGTAGCCTCCTTGATAGTTTGAATGATTGTAGTTGTTGTAGTTGCCATGATAATTGTTGAACCTTCCTCTTGAGTAGCCATAACTTCCTCTATTGTATCCTCTGCCTCTTTGATTCCTGGAATTCCTAAAGCAATTTTCAGTTGTATGATTAGTTAATCCACAAATAGAACATGAGTTGGAGTCTTGGGATCTCCCCCTACCTTGTCTACCTCCTCTTCCTCTACCTCTGCCATGTCTTCCTCTACCTGCATAGTTAGCTTGATATGTACCTGCTTCATCATCCACTTTCTTTGCCTTTCCTTTGTTATCTTTGGACTTGCTTTTATCAGTGTATAAAGCTGAAGATTGATTACCTTTAGAGCTTTCTCCATTTTTTATAAGCTTTGCCTTTTGAGTAAGTAGTTTTCCAATGAGTGTATTGAAATCAGGTACATGCATGTCCATGTACAAATCCATAGCTGTGGTGAATGCTTCCCACTTGTCATCCGCCTTCAAGCCATTGATGACCTACCTTACAATTTGCTCTTCATCTATTACCTCTCCAATGCTTCCCAACTGATCTGCTATGTCCTTGAGCTTTGTGACAAAATCAGTCACATTTTGTTTGGGAGCCTTCTTGAGAGTTGTGAAATCCAGCCATAGTTGATGCTTCCTAGCTTTAGTACTTGAAGAGAAGAAAGCTTCAAGTGCATCCCACACTTCGTGAGATGTCTTACAACTTCTAATGTGAGGCAACAAAAAATCTGAGATAGAGTTGAGGAGATAAGACCTTGCAAGTGCATCCTTGGAGCACCATGTGCTCAATCTTTCTTGCTCTTCTTGTGTTGGTTGACTTTTGTTCCTAAAACTTGGCATAACTTCATCTCCAGCCACATAACCATATAAACTTCTACCTGGGAGATAAGCTTCCATTCTTAATGACCAAGCTGAGTAGTTACCTCTGTCCAATTTTTCAATTGATGAAGGAAATCCATCTGCCATGTTGTGCTCTCATACCACTGTGAAGAGATGGATAGGTATGTGCTTGAAGATGAAGAGGTGTTGCAAAATCCTTGATCTACACCAACCAAATGAACTCCAGGAGTATATGGTGGGCCCTTTTAGCTTTCCAATGGATGTATTAGACACCCTATGTACCTTGGAAGATCACTCACAAAAAGATAGATCAAAACAGATAAGTTGGAGTTAGCTCAGAGGTGAAGAACTTGCTATTCTTGGTTCATACACATGTCCAGTGTTTTGCATAATTCTCTGAGCATAGCAGCAATTAACTTCATTCCTCTGAGGGAAGCCTAGATTATGTAAAGAGCTAACTTTCAAGAGTAATTGCATCAAAAATAATGAACCATACACTGAGAATGAGTTTTAACAAGTGATGAGATCATCCCGATTTTCACGGGCTGCTACAGTTTGAGACTAGAGAGGAGAAAAATGAACATAACGCAAAATGTAGGAATCCAATGATTATGAAAATTTTTATGGTTATACTAAACAGTAAGCTAAATCCAACAAGCTCTGACAAGATGAGTAAAAACGTTGGGTACCTGACAGAGAAGTGAAAATGCAGAGACAATGTTGACTTCAACTGAACATAACTGAAGATTGCAACATTCAAATGACATGAAAATTTGTGTGCATATATTAGACTTATAGAGCTAACTTTACCAAGTTAAATCACTGAAAATGATGCACCAAGCTCAGAGAAACCATCTCTGCAATCTGACTGAGAAAACTAAGAGTAATGGCAGTGAGTAGTACACTTCACAAGAACATTGAAATATGAACTCAAATAATCATGAAAATGAAAGTATATTTCTTGTACAATACAATGCCTTACTGATACATATGTGTGCCTTGGAATCACACCTTGATATGGCATAAAGCTCAGCTCTTGGAGGTCTTCACATAGGTCTCTCTAACCACTACTAAAACTGCCATCTATTTATAGTTGAGTTTGGGAGGCTAACTTCCCTCAATCACTCTCCAATCAATCAATGATTGATTTGATTCTTTACCTACCACAAACCACCAATTCGTGGCTTCTCTTTCCCTTTTTGATCAAGTGGACTCAACCACTTAAGATTCTTTCACTTTTACATTAAGTAAATTCTTCAAAAGTTACAAGAGGTAGTTCACAAGTGAACTTTACATAGTCTTCATTTTAAGGCTTCTTCTATGACTTTGTGGGACTCAAGCCAATACTTAGGCATGTCATAGACTTGCTCCAACAATTTTACTATAGGGGCAATTTTAGTTCATGATGGTCAGCAAGTGGCCTTTGAGAGCAAAAAGTTAGAACCATCTCAAAATAGTTACTCCATCCATGAGGTGTTGTATGCAATTGTCCATGCTTTGAAGAAATGAGATCGCTTCTTATATGGTGCCAAGGTTACAATAGTGTTTGATCAAGAGAGCATTAAATGGATCTCTAATCAAATAGACCTTAAAGGCCATAAGGCCCATTGGGTAGAGACCCATGAATATTTTGATTATGAGCTTAGGTATAGGAATGGAAAGTTTAATGTGGTGGCTTACTCACTTAGCGGCATGCCTATGCTCAATGGACTCTGTTTTACTCAAATTACTACTAAGCTACTAGAGTCCATCAAAGGGAATTGTAGGCTTCACTTTTCATATACCAAGATTTGAGAAGCCATAGAGAAAGGGGTTCATGGGCTATGTGTTTCCAATGAGGATGGAGTATCGATGGGGTACGCAAGAAGGATTCAAGTGGAAAAACTATAATATCCATGATGGATATTTGTTGTACAATGGTAAAGTGTGTGTCCCTGGAGATTTTGAGATGAGACAATATATATTACATGAGTGTAATGAGACACCTAGTGTGGGATTACTATGAGTTAATAGGGCTTATGATCTTGTTAAGAGGTAGCTTTACTAGCCTCGACTTCATAAGTACATCCTAGAGTATGTGCTTACATGCACAAAATGTGAGTTTAGTAAGGCTAAGATATTGAGGATAGAAGATATACTCCACCCATTGGATATTGCCAATGGGAAGCGGGAGAGTATCTCCATGGATTTTATAGTAGGACTACTAAGACACTGAGAGGCCACAACTCAGTCTCAGTAATCATGGATAGGTTAAACAAAATGGCTAGGTTTATTTCATCCAGGTTGGATGAGCATGTATGAGCCACAGTAGTCTTCACGAGGTTGGATATTAAACTTAGCATGAGCATGTATGAGCATCCAGAGATAGATGGGAAAATAGAGAGGGTTAACCAAATCCTAGAAGATATGCTTCAAGCATATGTAAATGAAATTCAAATTGATTGAGAAGAGTACGTACCCATAGCATATTTTTCATATAATAGTGCCAAGCAATATTCCGCTAGACATAGTCTATTTACGCTTATGTATGAGTTTCAACCAAGAGCTCCTTATGCACGGGGATCAAAACATGATAAAGTCCAAGCTACAAGCGTATGCTTGCTAAGGTCAACATTAGGAGAGCTGACGATAGGACTAGAACCTATGCTGACCCTTAAAGGAGAGAAATCAACTTTGAGGCAAGCCAACAGAGTCTATCTTAGAGTTCCCTCTAGGTCTAAAACCATGAGGATAGAACCTTATCCAAACTATCTACTAGGTATTCTGGATCATTCCCAACAATAAAGAGAAAAGGAAAATGGCTTACCGAGAATGGTGATTTGGAAGCATGCGTCAATATGGTGAGATCTCTTGTGGGAAAAGTTATTGATTGTATCAATGAAAGATTTCCATATATGTATTTCTTTAATGCCACAAAGTTATTCAGTCTGATGTACTATCCTAAGGATGAGGATGAAAGAGATAAGAAAAGTATTTTATGGTTATCACGTCTATTAACACGTGTTGGTGATCATGCCATTGATAGTCATGAATGTGAAAAGGATTTGAAATCATATGTTGATAGATTGTAATATGGATGTGAGGCATGAGGTTTAAAGATGCATGGACAATATTTTCAAATACTTACACTTGCATGAAACATTTCGTACTTTGTTGAAGTTGTGGAAAACTATTTTGGTTTCACCTATATCAGCACTGCCTTGTGAAAGAGGCTTTTCTAAGAAAAACATCATAAAGAATGATCATAGACAATGACTCAAGATTAAAATGTTGGACATGTCTATTAGGATATCCATGGTTGGACCTTCTTATGCACTTGTGGATTGGAAAAAGATCTATGCTATATGGGAAGAAAGTAGATATCATTGCATGAATTATCTATAGTTCTTTTATAAATCGAAAGATAATGGTATATTTTTGTTATCTTATATCTCTTTTCATCTTAATTTGGACTCATCAAAATATTCTCCGTCTTCTATCTCATTTTATCTAAATATGCAATCCAAATTATATGCATAGATAGATAGGTAGATGGATGGATGGATGGATAGATAGATAGATAGATAGATAGATAGATAGATAGATAGATCCATAGGCAAATGGATAGATAGGTAGGTAGGTAAGTAGATATCTAGGTAGGTAGATAGAAAGGTAGGTAGATGTATATATAGGTAGGTAGGTAGGTCAGTAAGTAGGTAGGTAGACAAGTAGGTAGATAAGTAGAAATTTAAGTAGCTAGTTAGGTAGGTAGCTAGATAGATAGTAGATAGATAGGTAGGTATATAGAAAGGTAGGTAGATAGATATGCATAGATAGATAGGTAGATGGATGGATGGATGGATAGATAGATAGATAGATAGATAGATAGATAGATAGATAGATAGATAGATAGATAGATAGATAGATAGATAGATAGATAGATAGATAGATAGATAGATAGATAGATAGATCCATAGGCAAATGTATAGATAGGTAGGTAGGTAAGTAGATATCTAGGTAGGTAGATAGAAAGGTAGGTAGATGTATATATAGGTAGGTAGGTAGGTAGGTCAGTAAGTAGGTAGGTAGACAGGTAGGTAGATAAGTAGAAATTTAAGTAGCTAGTTAGGTAGGTAGCTAGATAGATAGTAGATAGATAGGTAGGTATATAAGTAGGAAGCTAGATATATACAAATGTAGATATATAGATAGGTACGTAGGTAGGTAGATAAGCAGGTAAGTAGGTAGGTAGATAAGTAGCTGGGTAGAGATCCTTCATTTCTCATGAAATTAGTTGAGTTCCTTTGTCAACTATCAGTCGGCTGAGACAAAAAAAAAATTCTTGTTGGTTTGATCTTGAAGGTGTTGAAATTTGATACGCTTCCTCAGTTGATGCTAAACTTTGGAGAAGTTACCATGATTCAATTTTTTCATGAGGCACTGGAGTCTGTGATTTTATCTTTTCTTTTTGTCTATATATAAGAATGGGAAAATTTGTGATTGATTATCTTACATGAAGTAAGAAACCATAAAATTTTTTAGTTATTCCTTTTTTTCTTTATTGTATGCATGTAGAAATTTGTACAAAACATGTGACACAAGTGCATAAAACACAAGAAGATGGATACATATATAGATTTAGGTTTATCTTCCTCTCTTTTTAATGCATCTAAAAGTATTTCCATAGTGCACACATACATAAAGGCATGCATACATTATTGAAATTATGTTGCCTTTTTTATGACGAGGATGTAGATAATTTTGTTTTAGTGATACGTGACAACGATCACATTCATTAAATTATCAATAACATTTGGAAATTCATATTGGTACTAGATAAGTTGAAGATTATTTTTTGGAGTGTGGCTTCTTGTTCCCTCAAGGAGCCACAAACATAAATAAACTTACACATATATCTATAAATAATTTTATCATACATACATAGACATATGGACAATGCATACATACATATGTTCATACAGTGAATTGATACCATGAACTTACACATACATGTTGGGAAAGATGGATGGACACTCCAAGAAATGACTAGGTACTACCAATTCTTGCTTTGTACTAGCCCTCTTACACTTCAAAGATGTATTGTAGGCCCTCTTAGCTTTCCAATTACACTAAATACGTGCCTATGTACTTTGGAAATGATGCAAGTAATGATTCTCAAAACAGACTACTTCCAAATTCACACTTCATGAAAAAACTTCTATTTTGGTTCACACACCTACTGCATGTTAAGCTCAGTGCTTCTAGTACAGTAGGAATTAGAAACATTCCTTTTAGAGATATTAAATTAGCTTAAAGAGCTAATGATTCCAAGTGGAATCACTTGAAATGATTGACTATACATAGAGCAATCAATTTAGCAAGTGTAACATTACCCCTGATTTTTTAGGACCTCTAGAGAGAATGACCAGTGACCACTTGGATGTTCTTTTCTCCCACTCCAATAAATGGAATGTCTTCAACATTTTTCAGCCCATAGTAGACTTAGGGCTGATTCCAATGAGCTATAGAACATTGAAAATGATATAGTAATGATCGAGATATGAGCAATACAAAATGACTATTCAGAGTGACAATGATAGTGAGATCAACATATGTAAGCAATGATCTATTGTATTATATGACACTATTGTACATGATCATTGGCATGATAATCAATGCCCAATGATGGTGAGATGTGTAGGCTATTAAGTGAGCCTCGCTCTCTTACAATATGATCAACTAAAGGCTCAGAATCGGAGTGATCTAAGCACGAGATTTTACATTCATTTTTATGTTTCATTCAAAATTTGAATTTGAATCCAATTTTGGCTCTCACTAAAAAGTGATCACCTAATCTAGGACATATTCTCTCCTAATGAAGTCGTAGCTTTTCCTTCTAACTAACTCCACGATTTTTGTGGTAGTTACAAATATTCTTCCAAGTCAAATAGACTTTTACAAAAGGTAAAAGGATGAAGATCCATAGGCAATGGTTTCCATGGACCTTCAATCATTCACATGAATTCTTCTCATGCCTAGCCAATTACCTAGGCTTAGCATTTGCACCAACATCTCCCCCTCAAGCCAAACATCTTGGCTTGGTCTTCTTCTTCAACCCTCTCGAATGTCCTGCAATCCAATCATAGCTTTAAACCTGCAAAGTTTAGTACCATCAAGTGCTTTGGTTAATAAGTCTACACATTGCATATTGGTTGATACGTATGCCAATTGAATTTCCTTGCTTATTAGCTTTTCTCTCACATAATGATAGTGGAACTCTATATGCTTGGTCCTAGCGTGATAAATAGGATTTGTTGCAAGATGTAAGGAACTTGTATTATCTCCAATAATGATTGGAGATATAGTATGTAAAGCCAAATTTTTATATAACAATCTAATCCATATGGCCTCTTGAGTAGCATTAGCAAATCCTCCATATTTTGCCTTTGTTGAAGACAAAGCAATAGTAGGTTGCTTCTTGGAAGACCATGATATAGGCTTGTCACTTGCAAAAGATAGATAACCTGAGGCACTCCTTCTATCATCTTTGCAACCTGCCCAATTTGCATCTGATTATATCTTGATATCCAAATCTGAAGTATAAGGAAAATATAAACCTTGATTTTGAGTGCCCTTAAGGTACTTCAAAATCCTCTTGGCAGCTTCCAAATGAGGTGCTCTATATTTATGCATAAATTGACTTAAAACAATTACTCCATAAGCAATATCAATTCTTGTCAATGTACCATTATTTAGGCTTCCCACTATGCTTTGGTATCCTGCAATATTTTCAAGTACAACACCTTCATGAGCACTTAATTTTTGGTTCACCTCCATAGGAGTGCTTTTGCTACCTTGGCATCTTGCAATTGAAATTTCTTCAACATATCTTGTACATACTTCCTTTGAGTAATGTAAATGCTACAGATAGTATAGACTAACTCAAGTCCAAGAAAATACTTTAGTGATCCTAGATCACTGATTTTCAACTCCTGCATCAATTGATTATTAATCTGCCTGATGCCATTAGCATCATTACCTGTAAGTATGATATCATCAACATACACACATAGTTATATCACCTCTGAATTAATTCTCTTAACAAACATAGAAGTATCTTCTTTACTCATGATGAATCCTTGATCCTAAAGGTATGTAGTTAACCTATTCTTCCATGCCCTAGGTGCCTACTTCAATCCATAAAGATCTTTGTTCATTTTACACACATATGTTACAGTTATTTAGGTCCTCATATCCAGGAGGTTGAGACATGTACACGTCCTCTGAAATCCAGCCATTTAGAAATGTATTTTTTACATCCAATTGGTACATGTTCCAATTCTTTGATGCAGCCACACTTACCAATACCCTGATCATTGGCATGTTTGCCATAGTTGAGAAGGTTTCTTCATAATCAACTCCTTGGGTTTGTGCAAAACCCTTAGCCACAAATCTATCTTTGTACCTGCTTATTGATCCATCACAATTTCTCTTGATCCTGTAGATCCATCTAGAAATAATTAGCTTCATAGTCTCCTTCTTTGGCACTAGCTCCCAAGTATCATTCTCCTTGAGTGCTTCAATTTCTTCATCCATAGCTTTCTTCCATTCTATCTTGGTCTTTGCCTCTTCATATGATGATGGCTCTTCAAGTGACAAACCTTTTGAAAGATAAATAGAATGCTTAGTAACTAAAGAAGTGTCATACCCATATCTGATTGGCTTCTTGCTCTCGCTTTGTGATCTTCTGATTGCTTGGTTGGATGATTGAGGTATATCCTCCAACTTCTTCATTTTGACTTTGCCTTTGGATTTGCATGCCTTGAAATTTTCTAGGTTGATGATGTCCTCATCATCTGAGTTGATGTCTTCAATCTAGTTTGGCTCCTCCTTGGTGAGGCTTGGAGATTCCTCTTCCAAGTCATAAGGTGACTTTACTTTCCTGCATTCACTTTCAAACCAAGAATCATTCTCATCAAAAAAAACATCTCTACTGACCATAAATCCTTTGTTGGAAGGATTGTAAAACTTGTATCCTTTCTGATTCAAGTTATACCCTATGAAGATGCACTTCTCTGCCTTAGGGTCTAGCTTACCTCTTATTTGAGAAGGGATATGCACATAATCAACACATCCAAAGATCGTTAATGATCAAGGGAAGGTCTTCTACCATGCCATGCTTCATATGGGGTCATCCCATAAAGAGATTTTGATGGCAACCTATTAATAAGATAAGTAGTAGTAGATACTGTTGGAGTTAGACGTCTGTGGAAGCACGCGAACAGCACAAGGAAGACGAAGAAGCTTGGAGCACAGACACACAATAGTGAATGTATTACTAGAGAATGTACAAAGATAAGTAGCCCATTAGGGCAATAGGCGTATATACAAGCTGCGGGAAAAAAACCTCCTAAAGAAGGAAAAAAGTGCCTCCGCGGTCCTAGTGTGTTCACACACATCACTACCTAAATATATCAACAAATCCCCCTTGGGAGTGACGCGGTGAACAAGTAGCTGGCACTTATGTATAAGGAAGTGCCAAGCTATGTGGAAGTCACTCCACAAAAGGAAGTAAGCCCAAAGCTTTGCGGAAAGCTTCAAACTTCTCCCTAGACAGAGCCTTCGTGAAAAGGTCTGCAATATTCTCCTGTGTGGGCACATATGCCAAGCTGATCTCCCCAGCAGAGAACCTCTCCGTGACATAGTGATAATGCACCTCAATGTGCTTAGTGCGAGCATGGAACACACGGTTCCTCGCAACTGCCAATCCGCTCTGACTCTCAGTGAAGATGGTAGTGGCAGAAGACTGGCCAACACCCAAATCAGCCATAAGGCGTCTGAGCCACACACACTCAACAGTCATTGTGAAAGCTGCCCTATACTCAGCCTCACAATTGGAAGTGGCCACAGTAGGCTGCTTCTTGCTCAACCAAGATATACATGAGCTACCAAGCATGAAGCAAAAACCACTGGTGGATACGTGAGTGTCATAGCAACCAGCCCAATCTGAGTCAGAAAAAGCATGCAAATCTGGCGCTAGTCATCCCCCCTTGGGATAAAACAACCCAAGTATCTGAGTACCACTCAAGTAGCGAAAGATGCGCTTAACCGCCTGCCAATGCTTGACTCCTGGGCAATGCATAAATCTGCTCATCTGTGAGACAGCAAACTGAATATCTGGCCGAGTAATGCATAAGTAAATCAAGCATCCAACAGCCTGCTGATAGAGAATAGCATCAAATGCATCTCCAGCATCATGAAGACTCAATCGTAAACCTGTCTCCATAGGAGTGGCAATAGGCTTACAGTCTTCAAGGCCAAAACGCTCCAATAATGTGTCAACATATTTCGTTTGACACAAATCCATTCCACCATCAACTTGCATAAACTAAATGCCCAAATAGTGATGCAAATCAACCTTAAAATCAGCAATATGCTTCTCAATAGGACCACTGAGCAGCATGTCATCAACATAGACAACAATGATCAGAAGCACATCATTAGCATGCTTAACATATAAGGTGCTTTCAGTTGGAGTGTTCTCAAAACCATGTGCAACCAGATAGGCATGTATCTTCTCATACCAAGCACGTGGTGCTTGCTTTAAACCATATAATTCCTTCTTTAACCTGCACACCTGGTTTTCATGCCCTTTTTGCACAAAGCCGCGGGGCTGAAAAACATACACTTCTTCATGCAAGTCACCATTCAGAAATGCAGTTTTAATGTCCAACTAATGTACATTCCAACCATGATGGGCTGCAAGTGCACAAATGCTACGAACAATAGTCGTACGGCATGTAGGTGCAAAGGTCTCATCAAAATCAATGCCTCTTTCCTGCGCATAACCCTTTGCAACAAGCCAAGCCTTATACCTACCAATTGTACCATCAGGTTTATGCTTCAGCTTGTATACCCACTTAGTTCCAATGGCCTTCTTGCCAGGAGGCAAGTCACATAAAGACCAAGTACCATTCTTCATTATTGCATCATATTCAGATTGCATAGCAGCCATCCAATTTTCTGAATTTTGTGCTTCATCAAACGAAACAGGCTCATTCTCATCACAGAGACTAGACGCAGCCATAGCATAGCAATCTGATGCAAAGGACGCACTATGAGAGCCTGAAGGAGTACAATATGACAAAGGTGCATCTAATTTGTTGTCACGCAAAGTCTGCACCAACCATTTTGGCATAGTTTTTGCCTGCTCAATATCAGGTCTTTCATCAATAAGTGCATCATGTAAATCTGCATCAGAAATAGAATGATCTGCATCATCATATGAAACCTACAAAGGCTGAGAAGTTGCCTCATTAGGACCAGCACTAGACTGTCCACCTGTAAAAAGAGGCATCAAAGTATCATACATGTCTTTGGAGCTAAGAGATGTCTCCTTAGTACATGAAAGCAATGGCTGAATAGCATCTTCCACAAAGACAACATCATGGCTAACCAGAATGCATTTAGTCTGTGGATGATACAGACGATAACCTTTACTTTCAGAACTGTACCCAACAAAAATGCTACACTTATGTGTTCCTCGAGTAGCTTTGATGTGAACCTTTTCCCTATACATGGGCACTTTCTACTCTAGTGCTGGCTAGAGGTTTTTCCCCATGTTACCACATACTTGATACTCTCATATGTGGTGGTACTTTGTACTTAGGGATATTATTTAGCTCTTACTTCAGTTCAGTTCATCGATCAATAGAGAGAGCTATTCCAGCCATCGTCTTCTTCGTGTGTCTTGCTGCGTTTGTGCTCCTTGTGTGTGCTTCTTGTGTGTCTCTTGCACTTCTACACACACCCAACAGTGGTATCAGAGCAGGTTCAGCTTCTTCTCAAGTTTTGGTTTTTCGCATCGCGGCGTGCGCGCACTTTAACAGTGCAAATCGACTTCGAAGCATAGAAATATGAATTTCAGCAGCCCGAAAACATTTCCACCAGGTGCGCTGGGTTTTACCCCCATTTCAAAGCCATTCGTGCAGTCAGAATCGCCATCAGAGTGACGGTTTGTGAGCAGAAATTTCAGCACTCATTTCAGCTTTCATCGAAGTGAAGATTTTGTCACATTCTTGTTCCTTAGTGAAATGGCAGACAGCAATGACTTGTTTGGCATGCTTCAAGCTGAAGATAAGATTGATGGGACCAACTATCTGTGGTCTTACATGATGAAGCATGTTATTGTTGCAAAACAACTTTGGAACATAGTGGCAGATGTAGATCGAAGACCGGCAGGTGCTTCTACTTCATAGTCTACTGTCACAGATGGAGCTTCTTCTTCGAGTACAGTGGTTTCTCCTTCTCCACCTACACAAGAGCAGCTTAGATGGGATGGAAAAGATGCTCAAGCTCATGCTTTGATTGCGCTTTCAGTGAAGCATCATATAGTTCCACACATTCGATCATGTTCTACATCATGACAGGCATGGGACACTCTTGCTTCTTTGTATGCCGTGCGTAATGAAGCATGTGTTGCATACTTGAGGAAGCAACTTGAAGATGTATGTATGGCTGAAAATGAGTCAGTGGATGTGTATGTGACACGCATCAAGGACTTGAAAGAGCGATTGGCAAACATAGATGAGATCATTCCGGATGCATCACTCATTTCTACATTGTTGAAAGGATTACCAGAATCTTTTCAAAGCTTTGCTACTACACTTCATTTGGTTGCAAAAGGAAATCCTAATATGTATGCATTTGATGAGCTTGTGTCTCTTCTTTTGCAAGAAGAACAATCTAGAGTGAATAGGAGTGGTTTGATTGAAGGAAAGCAAGCACTTGCTATCTCACAAAAGGGGAAAAGCAAGTATGGTTCAGCTTTTGGTTCATCAAAACCAAAGCCTCAAGCTTCCTCTTCCACTCATTCCTCTAATGATGGTGATTTGCAAAAGAAGAAGAGATGCAAATATTGCCGGAAGGCTGGTCATACTATTGATGAGTGTAGAAAGCTTGCTAAACGCAATGAAAAGAAGAAGGAATCCGGCATGTCTATTGTTGAAAATTCAGCAAATGCAAAGAATGATGAAGCTAACATGGCTCAAGATTTTTGGGCATGTGTTGTTACATGTCATTATGATGCTTCTTTACATTCTAAATGTATGGTTGTGAGTGAGGCTAATTCGGATTGGTTTTTTGATAGTGGTGCTTCAAAGCACATAACATCATGCAAAAGATTTTTTGCCTCTTTGAAAGGTGCACCTAAAGGAGGACATGTGGTATGTGCAAACAATGCCTCTTATCCTATCATTGGAGTAGGAGAAATTGAGCTTACGGCTGCAAATGGAGGTGTGATTCTCTTGAAAAATGCATTGTATGTGCCCGATATCAAGAAGAACTTAATTTCAGTTCCGTTGATTGCCAAAGTTGGACTTCATGTACACTTAGATGATGATAAGTGTATGGTTCATGATTTCAGCAATGCCGATGTTATCGTGATGTCCGGTACATTATGTAATGGTTTGTATCGTATGGATACATACAAGAGGGCTACCTCGAATGTCTTAGTTGCTCATACTTCTTCCATGGTTGAAATGGAGCTTTGGCATGCTCGTTTTGGTCACTTGAACTTCAATAGTTTGCTTTATTTGCAAAAGAAGGATATGGTTATTGGCTTGCCTACACTTGAGTCCATTGAAAATCATGCATGTGAAGGTTGCATTCTTGGAAAAATGCATCGTGCTTCTTTTCCAAAAGATAGTCATACACACACTACAAGAAAATTGCAACTTGTTCATAGTGATGTATGTGGTCCAGTCAAGACTCCATCTTTTGGGAAGCATGTATATTTTGTTACCTTCATTGATGATGCTACTTGCCATACATGGGTGTATCCTATGAAAGCAAAGAATGAGGTATTTTCTTCCTTCAAAGCATTTTTAGCTATGGCTAAAAACTTTTCTTCACAAAAGCTTTTGACTCTACGCACGGATCGTGGTGGTGAATACATGTCACATGAGTTTAATGCTTTTCTTCCTGAAAGAGGTATTTCACACCAATGTATGATGCCATATACACCTCAAAAAAATAGTGTTGTCGAACGTAAAAATAGAACTCTACTTGAAATGGCACGATGTATGGTTAAAGAAAAGCATCTTCCTCATAAGTTTTGGATGGAAGCGGTCATGTGTGCAAATTATGTGTTGAATCGCTACCATACAAAAGCATTGAGAGTCATCACTCCTTATGAGGCTTGGAATGGTCATAAGCCTATGGTTAGTCATATGTGTGTGTTTGGTTGTTTGGCATATGCTCTTGTGCCATCACAACAACGTCACAAACTTGATGACAAGGCAAAGAAATGTATATTTGTTGGTTAAAGTGCTGAAAGTAAGGGATATCGGTTGTACCATGAAGTATTTCGATGGCGATGCACCACACTGCACTCTCTTTCTCGAGAGCTCCACGACGATATGCTCGGAGTAGAAAACCGAGCTCCTGACGCCACACACAGTACTCCGCACAGAGGTTGTAGAATACGCAGAAAACGCAGTACACAGTGAGCACGAAGACAGACTTCTTAGGTCTTACAAATGCGGTCGAACTTACAGTCTGTGACTGACCAGGCCACTATATGTTTTATTAAAGAACATATACAAAGAAGTGTCCGGTGGCCATTTGGCCTTTCACATGGACACTAATGGTAACAATCTCCCACTAAAGGCCAATATGGCCAGAGTAACTATGGGAGAAAAAAGAAAGAATGATAAAGAATACCTGAGTGTAAGTATACAAACTATACCTCCCACCTGATGGGCATGTTACACAGTATACAAGTGACTGCATAAGATCAAGAATCAAGTAACCCCCATCAAATGACAACAGTGTCGAAAGCTATCCTGTGGTAGAGCTTTAGTCAAAGCATCTGCAGCATTATCTCGAGTGTGAACCTTCTCAAGAATAATGCTCTCAGTGGCTAAGCAATCTCTAATGAAGTGATACCTCACCTCAATGTGCTTGTTCTTTGCATGATAGACCGGATTCTTAGCCAAAGCAATGGCACTCTGACTATCACTGAGCAAGTGAGGTACATGCTGAGGCAAACCCATATCACAAGCAAGACAAGAAAGCCACAATGCTTCCTTACATGCCTCACTTGCTGCAACATACTCTGCTTCTGTGGTGGAAACAGGTGTACATTCTTGAAGACGAGATCTCCAAGAGATAGCACCTCCAGCAAAATGAAAAATGTACCCTGATGTAGACTTACGATTGTCTACACAACTAGCATAGTCAGAATCTGTGTAACCAATAATGGATGCTTTCCCTCTACCTAAGCATAGACACTTGTCCTTAGTGCCACTCAGATATCTCAAAATCATTTTGACCGCTTCCCAATGTTTCTTGCCAGGATTAGACATATATCTGCTCACAACTCCCACTGCAAATGCAATGTCTGGTCTCGTAGCTACCATAGCATACATGAGACTACCAACAGCAGACTGATAGGGAATTTTGGTCATGAATTCCTTTTCCTCATCTGATTTGGGGCAGTCATCCTTGCTCAATTTCACATATGTGGGTAAAGGTGTACTCAATGCCTTTCCACCCTACATATTGAATCGATGAAGTACTTTGGATATGTACTCACTTTGAGACAAGTATATGCATCTTTTACTCCTATCACGAGTGATGCGCATGCCAAGAATATGTTTGGCATCCCCCAAATCCTTCATATCAAATGTCTGACTCAACTTCTTTTTGAGAATTGACAAATCATAAGAGGACTTCCCAGCAATCAACATATCATCGATGTAAAGTATCAAGCATATCAAGCTGCCATCAGAACATCTCTTTGTGTAGAGACAATGATCCTCATTGCTCCGAGAATAGCCTTGGGACTTCATAAAAGCATCAAACTTTTGGTACCATTGTCTAGGAGACTATTTAAGTCCATACAAGCTCTTCTTGAGCTTACAAACTAGACTTTCCTTGCCAGGAACTACATAACCCTCTGGTTGTTCCATATAGATCTCATCTGTAAGATCTCCATGCAAGAAAGCTGTTTTCACATCCATTTGGACTAGCTCTAAGTCCTCCATTGCAACGAATCCAAGCAACATGCGCAAAGTAGTCATCTTGACCACTGGAGAGAAGATTTCCTCAAAATCAACACCATGTTGTTGCTTAAAACCCTTTGCAACAAGTCGTGCTTTATATTTTGGAGAAGCACTATCTGATGTGAATTTCAGCTTATATACCCATTTACATGGTAAAGCTTTCCTGCCCTTTGGCAAAGGTACTAAGTCCCAAGTACCATTCTTGTGAATAGAATCCAACTCACTCTTCATGGCACGCTCCCACTTGACATGATCCTCTGTCTGCATAGCCTCTTTGTAGAAAGAGGGCTCACCGGCATCTGTTAGCATAACAAAATCTAAACCTGGAACATATCTATCAGGTGGATATGAGACACGTGCAGAACGTCTCAATGGTTGTTGAACAGGAACATGTGCAGACTGATCTGAATGGACATTCTCTTGAACATCCCTATGTGTAGCATTTTTATGCATGCTAACCGGAGGACTAGTATCCTCAAACACCACTCTTCTCACTTCAACCTCCTTAATCGGCTGTTTATGCATCTTAGACTCACTAAAAATGACATCACTACTTCTGATCACTGACCGTGTTTTAGGATCCCATAAGCGATATCCAAATTGTCCTTCTCGACCATATCCAAGAAAAATGCATTTCTTTGACTTATGGTCCAACTTCTGTCTAAGATTCTTGGGTATATGAACATATGCTTCACACCCAAAAACTCGAAGATGATCATAATATGGTGGTTTCCCTGTCCATAACTCTTGTGCCACTTTCAGACCTTTGGCAGTACTAGGTGAAAGGTTAATCACATGAACTGCAGTCAATACTGCTTCTGCCCAAAAACCTTGTGAGAGGTTTGCATGATGCAACATAGAGACAACTCTATCTTGAATAGTTCTATTCATCCTCTCAGCTACACCATTCTGTACTGGGGTATAAGGAGCTGTAAACTCTCTATGAATCCCTCTACACTGACAGAAAAGGCTGAATTCATGTGAGGTATACTCACCCCCATTATCTGAACGTAAAGCCTTAACCTTAGTTCCTTTTTCAGTCTCAACTGAAGCAAGCCATTTTCTGAAAGTAGGAAATACATCATCCTTCGATTTGATAGGATATACCCAGACTTTTCTAGTAGCATCATCTATGAAAGTGACAAAGTAAAGAGAACCACCTAAGGACCTAGTGGGCATAGCACCACACACATCTGTATGAACAAGATCTAAAGGCTGAATTGAAGAGTCAATGTGCGTTTTATGCACATTTCTGGTTTGCTTTCCATATTGACAATGCTCACAAAATGAAAAATCAGAGAAAGATAACAGAGGTAAGTAGCCAGAACGAGAAAGATTTTCCATTCCACTACGAGATATATGGCCCAAACGACCATGCCAAATACAAGCCATAGGCTGTTCAGTAACAGCTAACAAGTGTTCTTTCTGTGATACAAATAAAGGGTAAAGTGAGCCAACTTTCCTTCCTTTTGCAATAACCATATTGCCCTTTGATATACGAAAGGACTGAGCATAGAAGACCACCTTGTAACCAAGGTCATCAAGTTGACCAACTGACATCAAACTGCGTGATAACTGAGGTACATGGCGTACATTATGCATAGTAAATTTTGAACCGTCAATGAACTGCACAACCACATCTCCAATCCCCACAACATCACACTGGTAAGAGTCACCAAGTCTCACGGTACCAAGAGACTTTGCTGCATAATTAGAGAACCATTCTCTCTGTGGTGTCACATGGAAAGAAGCACCAGAATCTAGCAGCCAGGTGTGGGAAAGAGAATCAGCCATAAGTGCCTCAGATGGCACAGTACTATCAAGTGTCAACACATCAGCATCATCAGAAATAGCATTAATTTCTTCAATCTTCACAGTCGAAGTAGATGGTGCAGGTAACTGTTTAACATGCCCATCAACATTCTGTCCTTTACCTTTAGCATTCTTTAATGCATAACAGTCTTTCTTCATGTGTCCTTTCTTATGACAATAATGGCATTCAATATCCCTCTTCCTTGATTTACTTCTGCTCTTATTCCGTTGACCATTCTTTTCCTTGTTCTTGCTCCTGCCACGTTGTTGATTCTTTCCTTGGTAAGAATCACGAACATTATATGCATCTCCACTCTGAGTGCCAACCATAGATTTTCTATGAATCTCCTCACTCAAGAGTGCTCCACATATGTCATCATAGACGAGTTTACCACCTGGTGCACTATTGCTAATAGCTGTGCAAAATGTATCCCATGATGATGGCAGGGTGCATAACAGCAATACTGCTTTCATTTCATTGTCCATATCCATTTTCTGAGCCTGTAACTGGGAGAATATGGCATCAAACTCATTTAGATGAGCAGCAACACTATCTGTGTCCTTCATACGAAGGTCGTATAATTTTCTCATCAGATATACTTTATTTGATGCCGTCTCTTTTTCATATGTATTGCATAACTTCTTCCAAAGCTCCTCTGCACTTTCACAGTCTAATACTGTAAAGTAAACATTATCTGCTAGGTGCAAGCGAATGGTAGACCTGGCCATTTCATCTAACTCATCCCAATCATCTTCATCCATGTCAGCAGGCTTCTTTGAAATCCCATTTACTGGCTTCCATTGCCTTCTTTGAATCAGCACATCTTTAATCTGATTCTTCCATAGAGCAAAGTTTGTGCCATCAAATTTTCGGATCTCAAAATGGTCTTTGCCCTACAAGTTATAGCTCCTCCTCGGAACGCTAGCACTAGACCCTGATCCACCGGATGTGCCTGAGACCTCTGATGCCATGATCGTAGAGAACTGAATAGAATGATAATGGAGCTAGAAGAGTCCAAACACCAACAAATAAGTGTATCAAGGAGTAAATCGACCACTATATAGTTGACTAAACCAGAAATTTGGAAAAATTTTGCCAGAGTATCCTCTGCAAAATTAGCATATGACCAATGTCAAAGTATCATAAAACTGCAAGTACTGACATGTCTACCTGCATAGTGAATCACTGACTCCACTGTATATAATCAGTTACCCAATAGAAGCCAACTAGGCTTATCGAGCACCTATGAACAACTATCATACATCTCCTATGGCGAGGCTGGGTAAGTCTTCCACCTGCATCACCGAAGAGACCCCGACATCTGGGTGTCTCCCCGTTAAGAAAACCTCACCACGACCCTCTTTATCAAACGTAAAAGGCTTTATGCAAAGAACGTAACCGCTATATCAATGCCCACATGGGTGTACATAAGCGGTATCCACAGAAGCGTACATGGTGTGTATGTGCTCAATATATGCAGTAAAATGACACTGAAAGGCTGAATACACAGCCCAAAAACTAGCCAATAACACCTGCAAGTGTCTGTCAACTCTGATGTTTTAGGCTTTAAAACCTGCATAAATTTGCAGCGACTGCTCCCACCAAAACTGAAAACCCCTCCAGAAACCTGTAGTTTTACGAGTGTGGCTGAAAATACAGCCCCAAAGGTTGATATTTATTGTCTGAGAAGTAGAAGGAACACTCTTCTTGATGTTCTTGGACCTGTGTGAAGAGAACTACGTGCGAAAGTACTCCGAAATGGCTCTAAAAACACCCCAAAATTGCTTCAGAAATAGGCTTTAAAAGCAAAAATGAAGCTTTGAGGGACCAAAACTTGTTCAAGGTAATGTCAACCTTAGTCTTTCCCCTTCTTCAAACACCACAAGAGTGTAGCTTAGTGGCAAGAGATTGCCACGGTTAAGCGAGCTCTGGGGGGAACAGTACTGGGATGGGTGACCTCCCGGGAAGTACCGGGAACCTCTATATTCCTTGATCGTTGAGGTCCTCCCTCGCGCGCAGCCAACGGCGCCAACGGTGACTTCGGTGACTCGGATGACAAGGTATGCCAAGGTCTATGCCTTGGTCGCCGCCTTAGTCGCCGCCTTAGTCGTAAGCCTTAGGGGGGGGGGGCCCTCGCTCGCACAATAGGAACAAAGCTTTTTGCCTCGAACTTCTCTGATACCAGTTACGTATTTCGATGGTGATGCACCACACTGCACTCTCTTTCTCGACAGCTCCATGACGATATGCTCGGAGTAGAAAACCGAGCTCCTGACGCCACACACAGTACTCCGCACAGAGGTAGAATACGCAGAAAACGCAGTACACAGTGAGCACGAAGACAGACTTCTTAGGTCTTACAAATGCAGTCAAACTTACAGTCTGTGACTGACCAGGCCACTATATGTTTTATTAAAGAACATATACAAAGAAGTGTCCGGTGGCCATTTGGCCTTTCACATGGGCACTAACGGTAACATACCATCCATTGACGAACACAATTATTGTGAGTCGAGATGTGGTATTTGCTGAAAATTCAATTTTCCCTATACTTGAATGCAAAAAACTGCCAACGGTTAGCTCACGAGATGTGTTCGATACACTCATGCCTTTGTTCCAAAATGATGCGCTTGACTATGGCCATGTAGACCAGCCAACTGAGGCTCAAAGGGCTGAAAAATTCCAGCCAAATGGAGCTGAAAATGCAGAGAGTTTCCAGCCAAACATGGCTAAAAAAATTCAGCCAAAAAATATCAAAACTGTTGAAAACTTCCAGCCACATATGGCTGAACATTTGCGTCAAAATATGGCTGAAAATGAGCATGAAATTCAGCCCACACATGATGTACATATTAAAGATGTTTTACATAATGAACGCATGTCTATCAAGAGTGCACAATATATGCCAAAGTGGCTGAAACAAACTTTGCAGGACAGCAAATTGAGTGCACCTTTACTTGGTAGAACAAGATCAAGCTCTCATCATGCATCAAGTAATTTTGTGGATTATTCTCTTATTGCTACAGCATGTAATGAAGAGCCACTTTCTTTTGAAGATGCATGAGACGATCCACTATGGATGAGTGCTATGCAATCAGAAATGGATTCCATACATAGGAATGGTACTTGGGAGTTATGTGAATTGCCAAAAGGAAAGAATGCCATTGGTACAAAGTGGGTTTACAAGATTAAGAGAAAATCTGATGGTAGCATTGATCGCTATAAAGCTAGATTGGTTGCCAAAGGATATGCGCAACAATATGGCATTGACTATGAGGAAACTTTTGCACCTACTTCACGCATGACTACCATTCGTACCGTGGTTGCATTGGCTGCCCATCGAGGTTGGAAAGTGCATCAGTTGGATATAAAAACAGCCTTCTTGAATGGTGATTTGCAAGAAGAGGTTTATGTGAAGCAACCTCCTGGATTCACTATGAAAGGGAAAGAGCATATGGTTTTTCGCTTGTATAAAGCCTTGTATGGTCTCAAGCAAGCTCCATGTGCATGGTATGACAAAATACATAAGCACTTGATTGCTCTTGGCTTCACATGTAGTCCGATTGAAAGCACACTCTATGTACGCAAAAATGGGGATGATCTTATAGTGCTTGTCTTTTATGTCAATGACATACTCTTGACTGGGTCATGTGATGCAAACTTGACATTCTTATGGCTGATTTGCAGCATACTTTTGCTGTCACTTATTTTGGTCTTTTGAGCTACTATCTTGGCATCCAGTTTGTATTCGTTGAGGGGGGAATTGTTATGCATCAAGCAAAGTATGTTGAAAAACTACTTCAGCGTTTTGACTTTGAGAATTGTAAGCCAGTTTCCACACCAGTTGAGACAGGATTCAGGTTCTCAATTGAGGATTCCAGCTGATGCATTTGAAACTTCTCTTTATCAGCAAGCTATGGGATGTCTTATATATGCATGCAACACAAGGCCGGATATACAGTATGCAGTTTCCCAGTTGAGTCGATTCATGCATAGCCCTGGCACTAAGCATTGGCAAGCGGTGAAACGTGTGTTTAGATATCTTCGAGGCACTTTGAGCTTAGGTCTCTTTTATGGCAGAGATGTTCAGCCATGCTTGCATGCTTTTATAAATAGTGATTGGGCTGGTTGTTATGATACTCGTGTGTCCACTAGTGGTAATTGCTTTTTCCTTGGAGACTCATGCATATCTTGGTTGAGTAAGAAGCAACCTACAGTGGCGACATTGAGTTGTGAAGCTGAGTACAGGGTAGTTTTCACAGCGACAGTGGAGTGTATATGGCTGAGACGCCTATTGATGGATCTTTGCATGGAGATTGATGCTGCTACGCATATTCTCACATATAGTTAGAGTGCTTTGGCTGTTGCACGAAACCCAGTGTTTCATGCACGGACCAAACATATTGAGGTGTATTATCACTATGTGAGAGAGTGCCTTCATGCAGGAGATATTGATTTGGTATATGTGCCTACACAAGATAATGTGGCAGACATATTCCAAAGCTCTTCCATGGGAAAAGTTTGAAGCTTTTCGCAAAGCTTTAGGCTTGTTACCTTGTGGGGGCTGATCTGTCACTCCCTGTATGTGTTCACATCATTCGCTCCAGGGGGGTTTGTTACACTTATGTCTTCCTCGAGTAGCTTTGATGTGAACCTTTTCCCTATACATGGGCACTTTTTACTCTAGTGTTGGCAAGAGGTTTTTTCCCCATGTTACCATATACTTGATACTCTCATATGTGGTGGTACTTTGTACTTAGGGATATTATTCAGCTCTTACTTCAATTCAGTTCATCAATCAATATAGAGAGCTATTCCAGCCATCGTCTTCTCTGTGTGTCTTGTTGCGTTTGTGCTCATTGTGTGTGCTTCTTGTGTGTGTCTCACACTTCTACACACACCCAATAAAAAATACATTTTACTGCCTTATCATCCAATTTTCTGTGATGTTGTTCAGGCACTAGTGCATATGCCAAACAACCAAAAACACGTAGATGTGCAACAGATGGCTTGCGGTCATGCCAAGCCTCATATGGAGTGATAGACTGCAATGCTTTAGTGGGACACTTGTTCAGTACATATACTGCACACATGACAGCCTCAAGCCAAAAACTATGAGGTAAAGCCTGACTCTTGACCATACACCTCGCCATCTCCACGAGAGACCTATTCTTCCCTTCAGCAACTCCATTTTGTTGAGGTGTATACGGCATTGTACACTGGTGTTTTATCCCACATTCAGCCAAAAATGCATTAAAATCAGAAGACATATATTCCCCCCCTCGATCAGAACGGAGGGTGCCCATTTTACATGCTGACTCATTTTTCAGCCAAAACCAAAAACTGTTTAAAGCACATGAACACTTCGGACTTTGCCTTGAGTGGATATACCCATGCATGCCTGGAAAAATCATCAATGAACGTCATGAAGTAAAGGTAATTTCCAAAAGAGGGTGTCTGCATAGGACCACAGACATCACTATGTACAAGCTGCAATTTTTGTGTAGCTTGAACTGAACCATCTTTTGGAAAGGAGGAATGCTGCATTTTGCCCAAAATACAGCCTTAAAAACATGTTTTCCAGGTGCCTCAAGTTTGGGCAAAGAGGACACTATTTCAGATTTTTGCAAGCGTAGCAAACTAGCAAAATTCAGATGACCAAAGTGTGCATGCCAAAGCTTTGCATCTGACATAGCCTGAGAATCATTTACTGCACATGCCAAATCATTTTCATATCTTTCATAGTCTATGAGATTATACAGCCCACGACATAAAATGCGAGAAGCAATAATCACATTGCCATTTGACAGATCATGAACTGTAAACCTGTCATCAACAAATTTCACAACCAAGCCAACCTTGGCTAATGCAGAAACTGATAACAGGTTCTTTTTTATCCCTAGCACAAATAAAGCATCTGACAAAGTGAAAGAACTACCATCAGTAGTAGTCAAAATGATCTTACCAACTCCCATAACAGGATAAGAGGAGTTATTGGCCCATGTAATAGTATTCCCTGTAGGGGCAGGCTCCAGTGAAGAGAAGAAACTGAGCTGCGAGGTAATATTTTTGGTCGCCCCACGGTCAAAATACCAAACATCTTAGTCTACTGCAGACATGCACTACTCATGAGAAGATGGGTCAAAATTGTAGACAGTAGTAAACGCCCATTCTTCTTCCTGCACAAGTTTTGCAGACTCTGTTTTTGGTGTAGGGGCCTCTGCAACAACCATTCCAGCCTCTTTCTTCTTTGCCTCTTTTGCACCCAGTTTTAGACAGTTCTTTATGATATGGTCATTGCATTTATAGTACTTACAAAACAATTTCTGCTTTTCTGATTTCTTCTCATCTTTATCTTCCTTCTTTGAATATGCAAAATTAGCAGATTTTTGCTTACTAGTTGAAGAGCTCCATTTTCCTTTCCCCTTCTGACTAGCCAGGAAAGCTTGATCTGCAACTCGCATAATGGACCTATTTTGCCTAGACTGATCTTTCTCCAACAGAACAGAGACTAACTCCTCAAATGATAAGGCATTTGGATTGCCTTTCATCATCAACCGAAGATTAGAAGCAAAAATCTGATCTGAATCAGGAAGACCATTTAGAACAGTCTGCATAAGTGAGTTATTTGGTATAACCTCATCAGCAGAAATCAATTGTTCCTTCAAGTCTCTGATCTTTGTTAGGAAATTGTCCATAGAATCACCTTCATTCATGTGCTCACTCTCCAATTGTTTTCGAAGGTAAGCAACACGAGCCTCATTCCTAGCTTGGTACAATGTGGTAAGTGTATCCCAAGCATCCTTAGCTGTTCTGCAAGAGCGAATATGAGGAATTATTGTGAAGAGATGGATAGGTATGTGCTTGAAGATGAAGAGGTGTTGCAAAATCCTTGATCTACACCAGCCAAATGAACTCCAGGAGTAGATGGTGGGCCCTTTTAGCTTGCCAATGGATGTATTAGACACCCTATGTACCTTGGAAGATCACTCTCAAAAAGATAGATCAAAACAGATAAGTTGGAGTTAGCTCAGAGGTGAAAACTTGCTATTCTTGGTTCATACACCTGTCCAGTGTTTTACATAATTCTTTGATCAAAGCAGCAATTAGCTCAATTCCTCTTGGGGAAGTCTAGGCAACTTAAAGAGATAACTTTCAAGAGTAATCTCATCAAAAATAATGAACCACACACTGAGAATGAGTTTTAACAAGTGATGACATCATCCCGATTTTCACGGGCTGCTACAGAAATAGACCAGTGAGCAGAAACATCAACATAACTCAAAATGTAGAAATCCAATGATTATGAAAATTTGTATGGTTATACTAGACAGTAAGCGAAATCCAACAAGCTTTAAATCACTGAATTTGGATAAGTAACCACTGAGCATTGGCTCTGACAAGATGAGTGAAAAAGTTGGGTACCTGACAGAGAGGTGAAGATGAACAGACCCTGTTGACTTCAAATGCACATAACTGAAGATTGCAACATCCAAATGACATGATAATTTATGCGCATATAGTAGACTTATAGAGATAACTTTACCAAGTTAAATCACTGAAAATGATGCACCAAGCTCAGAGAAAACATCTCTGCAAGCTGACTGAGAAAAACTGAGAGTAATGGCAGTGAGTAGTACACTTCACAAGAACATGGAAAGATGAACTCAAATAATCATGAAAATGAAAGTATATTGCTTGTACAATACAATGACTTACTGATACATATGTGTGCCTTGTAATCACACCTTGATATGGCATAAAGCTCAGCTCTTGGAGGTCTTCACATAGGTCTCTCTAACCACGACTAAAACTGCCATCTATTTATAGTTGAGTTTGGGAGGCTAACTTCCCTCAATCACTCTCCAATCAATCAATGATTGATTTGATTCTCTACCTACCACAAATCACAAATTCGTGGCTCCTCTTTCCATTCTTGATCAAGTGGACTCAACCACTTAAGATTCTCTTACTTTTAAATTAAGTAAACTCTTCAAAAGTTACAAGAGGTAGTTCACAAGTGAACTTTACATAGTCTTCTTTTTAAAGCTTCTTCTAAGACTTTGTGAGACTCAAGCCAATACTTAGGCTTGTCATAGACTTGCTCCAACAGCTCCCCCTCAAGCCAAGTATGCTTGAGGTCTTCAATCTTCCAAGATTACCTGCAAACCTATCATAGCCTTGAATTTGCAAAGCTTTGTACCATCCAATGCTTTGGTTAGAATATCTGCACATTGTTGATGAGTGGACACATATGATATTTGAATCTCTTTGCTTAGAACCTTCTCTCGTAGATAGTGATAATGAACTTCAATATGTTTAGTCCTTGCATGAAAAATAGGATTAGCAGCCAAATGAATAGAACTCATATTGTCACCAAAAATAGTTGGAGTTCCAAACTCCAATCCAAGATCTTTGAACAATGTCTTCATCCACATAGCTTCTTGTGTAGCTATGGCAAGACCTCTATATTCAGCTTCAGTAGAAGAGAGAGCAACTATGGGTTGCTTCTTGGATGACCATGAAATAAGCTTTGAACCTGCAAAGGTAAGATAACCTGAAGTGCTCCTTCTATCTTCCTTGGAGCCAGCCCAATCTGCATCAGAAAATAGCTTCAAACCTAAATCAGATACATAAGGATAATAAAGTCCTTCATTTATGGTTCCTTTGAGATACTTGAGAATCCTTTTGGCAGCATCCATATGTGGTTTTCTTGGTGTGTGCATAAATTGGCTTAGCACACTCACACTGTAACATATATCTACTCTTGTCAATGTGGCATAGTTGAGACTACCCACTAGACTTTGATATGATGTGATGTCCTCTATGAGTTCACCTTCATGTGAGCTCAATTTGTGATTGACCTCCATTGGAGTACCTGCAATCTTACAATCTTGCATCTTGAATTTTGCCAACATGTCCTTAATGTACTTCCTTTGAGTGAGAAACAAACCATGATCTTTGTAGACAACTTCCAAACCTAGGAAGTAGGTAAGTGAACCCAAATCACTTATCTTGAACTCTTCTCTCATCTGATCTTTGATCTTCTTCATACCATTAACCTGTGAGACTTTCCAAATTGACATGCACTACACTTATAAATCATATGTTGTTTTGACAAATTAGGAAGTCCAAGTACACTTTGGTCCCTGCAGATTTGATTCACCTTTCACCAATATGTGCTAACTTTTTGTGCCATACTTCCAATTCTGTGAGTGTCTGACTACCATAATTAAAGAGAGCAATGTTTCTAGTGTCCTGTAATTCAAATGTGAATAATCTACCTGTCTTTTCACCTTTTGCAATTCTTCTGAATCCTTGACTTGGATCTTCAACAAATGCTCCTGCTTTTGTGAACCTGACTTGCAACCCTTTCTCTACTATCTGCCCAACACTTATCAAATTCTTTGTAATGGTAGGGACATAGAGTACCTTACTGAGTAGGTTGATGTTTCCATCCGGTGCTTTGACATTGCCTATTTTCTCCACAGGATGTTTTGTATCATCTCCTGTTTGTACCTCATGCTTATTCCTTGGATCTTCTAAATCTGATAGGAGTGCCACATTTCCTGCCACATGATTTGAACAACCTGAATCTATGTAGAAAACATGCTCATCAGATTTACCTTGTGGCATAGCCATGTTCATGATCAATAATGAATCCTCTTTGTTTGAGTCTTCTGTGTAGTTATTGTAGTCTCTCCTTCCTTTGTAGCCTCCTTGATAATTTGAATGATTGTAGTTGTTGTAGTTGCCATGGTAGTTGTTGAACCTTCCTCTTGAGTAGCCATAACTTCCTCTATTGTATCCTCTGCCTTTTTTATTCCTGGAATTCCTAAAGCAATTTTCAGTTGTATGATTAGTTAATCCACAAATAGAACATGAGTTGGAGTCTTGGGATCTCCCCCTGCCTTGTCTACCTCCTCTTCCTCTACCTCTGCCATGTGTTCCTCTACCTGCATAGTTAGCTTGATATGTACCTGCTTCATCATCCACTTTCTTTGCCTTTCCTTTGTTATCTTTAGACTTGCTTTTATCTGTGTATAAAGCTGAAGATTGATTACCTTTAGAGCTTTCTCCATTTTTGATAAGCTTTGCCTCTTGAGTAAGTAGTTGTCCAATGAGTGTGTTGAAATCAGGTACATGCATGTCCATGTACAAATCCATAGCTGTGGTGAATGCTTCTCACTTATCATCTGCCTTCAAGCCATTGATGACCTGCCTTACAATTTGCTCTTCATCTATTACCTCTCCAATGCTTCCCAACTGATCCGCTATGTCCTTGAGCTTTGTGACAAAATTAGTCACATTTTGTTTGGGAGCCTTCTTGAGAGTTGTGAAATCCAGCCATAGTTGATGCTTCCTAGCTTTGGTACTTGAAGAAAAGAAAGCTTCAAGTGCATCCCACACTTCCTGAGATGTCTTACAACTTCTAATGTGAGGCAACAAAAAATATGAGATAGAGTTGAGGAGATAAGACCTTGCAAGTGCATCCTTGGAGCACCATGTGCTCAATCTTTCTTGCTCTTCTTGTGTTGGTTGACTTTTGTTCCTGAAACTTGGCATAACTTCATCTCCAGCCACATAACCATATAAACTTCTACCTTGGAGATAAGCTTCCATCCTTAATGACCAAGCTAAGTAATTACCTCTATCCAATTTGTCAATTGATGAAGGAAATCCATCTGCCATGTTGTCCAACCTTGCTCTGATACCACTGTGAAGAGATGGATAGGTATGTGCTTGAAGATGAAGAGGTGTTGCAAAATCCTTGATCTACACCAGCCAAATGAACTCCAGGAGTATATGGTGGGCCCTTTTAGCTTGCCAATGGATGTATTAGACACCCTAGGAAGATCACTCTCAAAAAGATAGATCAAAACAGATAAGTTGGAGTTAGCTCAGAGGTGAAAACTTGCTATTCTTGGTTCATACACCTGTCCAGTGTTTTACATAATTCTCTGATCACAGCAGCAATTAGCTCAATTCCTCTTGGGGAAGTCTAGGCAACTTAAAGAGCTAACTTTCAAGAGTAATCGCATCAAAAATAATGAACCACACACTGAGAATAAGTTTTAACAAGTGATGACATCATCCGGATTTTCACGGGCTGCTACAGAAATAGACCAGTGAATAGAAAAATCAACATAACTCAAAATGTAGAAATCCAATGATTATGAAAATTTGTATGGTTATACTATACAGTAAGCTCAATCCAACAAGCTTTCAATCACTGAATTTGAATAAGTAACCACTGAGCAATGGCTCTGACAAGATGAGTGAAAAAGTTGGGTACCTGACAGAGAGGTGAAGATGAACAGACCCTGTTGACTTCAAATGAACATAACTGACGATTGCAACATCCAAATGACATGAAAGTCTATGTGCATATAGTAGACTTATAGAGCTAACTTTACCAAGTTAAATCACTGAAAATGATGCACCAAGCGCAGAGAAAACATATCTGCAAGCTGACTGAGAAAAACTGAGAGTAATGGCAGTGAGTAGTACACTTCACAAGAACATGGAAAGATGAACTCAAATAATCATGAAAATGAAAGTATATTGCTTGTACAATACAATGACTTACTGATACATATGTGTGCCTTGTAATCACACCTTGATATGGCATAAAGCTCAGCTCTTGGAGGTCTTCACATAGGTCTCTCTAACCACGACTAAAACTGCCATCTATTTATAGTTGAGTTTGGGAGGCTAACTTCCCTCAATCACTCTCCAATCAATCAATGATTGTTTTGATTCTCTACCTACCACAAATCACGAATTCGTGGCTCATCTTTCCATTCTTGATCAAGTGGACTCAACCACTTAAGATTCTCTTACTTTTACATTAAGTAAACTCTTCAAAAGTTACAAGAGGTAGTTCACAAGTGAACTTTACATAGTTTTTCTTTTTAAAGCTTCTTCTAAGACTTTGTGGGACTCAAGCCAATACTTATGTTTGTCATAGACTTGCTCCAACAATTATGGCACATTTGATATCAATGCATGTGCCTCGGCATCTCTGCCATCCCAACAAATCTGCTTTGTAGTAGGTGCAGCAGAAACAGCAGCACGAACAGGAATCTATGGAATATCATCTTCGACACCATCTTCATCAACTCCAGCACATGTTTTTGTAGTACCTATTGTTACAGGTGTAACAGGACGTCTTTCAACACCCTACACAATGTTCCACAATCCTTTTGCAACCAATACATGTCGCATCATATAAGCCCATAATGGGTAGTTGGTACCATCCAACTTATCCTCAATAGCCAACATACGGAATACATCACTGCTTTTAGCCATGGCCGGTGACTAAAATACCTTGATGCAGAAAATTTGACTGTATCTCAAAAAGTTGAACAGAACTGCCCAGACAAGTTCTGCTAGACCTGTAGCAGACTTTGAGATGCTTATAATGGCGAACAGAAACTGGTATATACCTTTGGCACAAAAAGATCAAATAGCCTGCACAAGCGCTGTGATAGTGCATTTGGAGGCCGAAACGAGCTCAGATCGCAATTTTGACACCACAAAGCGAAGCAGTTTTGATCTCAGAAACACGCTAAGTATGCTCACCAAAATTCGTGCGATTCTAAGACTGCAAACGGAGGAGTGTCGACAGTGCCCTAGATGAAGCGACAACCTGCTCTGATACCAATTATTGGAGTTAGACGTCTGCGAAAGCACGCGAACAACAGAAGGAAGACGAAGAAGCTTGGAGCACAAACACACAATACTGAATATATTACTAGAGAATGTACAAAGATAAGTAGCCCATTAGGGCAATAGGCGTATATACAAGCCGAGGGAAAAAAACCTCCTAAAGAGGGAAAAAAGTGCCCCATTGTCCTAGTGTGTTCACACACATCACTACCTAAATATATCAACAGATACACTCTCTTCCCACAAGTAATTAGGTAGTTCTTTCTCATTTAGCATTGACCTAGATGTTTCAACAATTAGTATATTTCTCCTCTCTGCCACCTCATTTTGCTCAAGGATATACCTTGTTCTAATTTCTCTCTTGATTCCTCTATCCTGCAAGAATGCATCAAACTCATTTGAGAAGTACTCACCTCCTCCATCTAACCTTAGTCTCTTTAGACTTCTTCCTATTTGGTTTTCAACAAGTGCAAGATATTTCTTAAAGCAATTGAATACTTCATCTTTGTGCTTCATAAAATATAAGATAGTCCACCTACTGAAGTCATCAATGAAAGATACATAATACCTTGATCCAAAAAATGAGGGATCCTTACTTGGTCCCCATACATCTGTATGGACAAGCTCCAAGTAGTCCTTATGCATGTAGCCTTTCCTTGAGAAGGGTAATCTGTGAGATTTTCCAAATTGACAAGCACCACATTTATAGATCATGTGTTGCTTGGATACATTGGGTATCCCAAGCACACATTGATCTCTACAAATTTTCTTGAAGGTTCTCTCACCAATGTGTCCTAATCTCTTATGCCAAATTTCAAGATCTGATAATGTTTGGTGTTTGTAACTATAAAGTGCAATATTCCTTGTATCTTCAAGTTCAAAAGTAAATAATCTACCTATATTTTCTCCTTTGGAAATTCTCTTGAATCCACGTTGGGGATCTTTTATAACTGCTCCATATTTGTTGAACCTGACATGCAAACCCTTTTCCACAATCTATCCAACACTCATCAAATTCTTGGTGATTGTAGGTACATATAGAACCCTACTCAACAGATTTCTATTTCCATAAGAGGTTTTAACATTTCCTACCTTGATCACTGAGTGCTTGGTATCATCACTTGTTTGTACCTTATGCTTTCCCTTAGGTTCCTCAAGGTCAGAAAGAAGAGCTACATTGCCTGCCACATGGTTTGAGCCTCCTAAGTCAATGTAGAAGAGATGGTCATCATTCATACCTTGTTTTGAAGTCATATTCATAATCAGAAGAGAATCCTCTTGTTCTTCTGTAAAATTGTTGTATTCTTTCCTTGATTGTAGCCTCCTTGGTAGTTGTTATTGTAATTGTTGTTGTAGTTGTTATTTTAGCCTTGATGATAGTTGAATCTCCCTCTTGATTGTGTATATCCACCTCTTTGGAACCCTTTACCTCTTTGATTCTTGAAGTTCCTGTAACACTCATCTGTAGTGTGATTTGATAAACCACAAATATTACATGGGGAAGAGTTGAAAGGTCTCCCCCTACCTTGCTTACCTCCTCTGCCCCTACCTCTTGAGTTTCTACCTCTCCCTCCATAGTTGGCTTGAGAGGTTGTACCTTCATCCTCAATATTCTTGCCTTTCCCTTTCTCTTTAGACTTGCCTTTATCTGTGTATAGGGCAGAAGAGCTATTAACTCTTAATGTATCTCCATTCTTGTTGAGCTTGGCTTCATGGGTAAAGAGTTGCCCCATGAGTGTGGTAAGATCTGGAATCTGCATGTCCATGTACAAGCCCATGGCAGTTGTGAAGCTCTCCCATTTGTCATCTGCCTTAATGCCATTGATCACTTGTCTAACAATTTGCTCCTCTTTAATTTCTTCTCCTATGCTTGCCAATTGGTCAGCCACATCCTTGAATTTGGTCACATACTCTGAGATGCCTGGCTTGGGTTGCTTTCTTTGAGTGGTAAACTCAATCCACAGTTGGTTCTTCCTAGCCCTTGTGTTGGAAGAAAAATATGTAGACAATGTTTCCCAAGTCTCTTGGGATGTCTTATAGTTCCTAATGTGTGGAAGATGAAAACCAGAGATTGAGTTAACTAATTATGACCTTGCTAATGCTTCTTTGGCACACCATGAATTGAGTCTTCTGAAAAATGGGCATCTCCTCATCTCCTGAGATGTATCCATAGAGGCTTGTTCCTTGCAAGTATGTCTTCATCCTCAAGGACCATGCTTGATAGTTGTTCTTCTCCAATTTATCAATGAAAGAAGGAAAATCATCTCCCATTTTACCTTAGCTTTGCTCTGATACCACTGTTGGGAAAGATGGATGGACACTTCAAGAAATGAGTAGGTACTGCCAATTCTTGCTTTGTAACAAGCCTCTTAAACTTCAGAGATGTATTATAGGCCCTCTTAGCTTTCCAATGACACTAAATAAGTGCCTATGTACTTTGTAAATGATGCAAGTAATGATCCATTCAAAACAGACTACTTCCAAATTCACACTTCATGAAAAAACTTCTATTTTGGTTCACACACCTGCTGCTTGTTAAGCTTAGTGCTTCTAGTACAGTAGGAATTAGAAAACTTCCTTTAGGAGATATTATATTATCCTAAAGAGCTAATGATTCCAAGTGGAATAACTTAAAATGATTGGCTATACACAGAGCAATCAATTTAGCAAGTGTATGATTACCCCCTATTTTTTAGGAAAAATATGTATATCCATGCATGCATATAAATATGCATTCCATATTCATGATATGACTTTGAAAAGATATTTATTTGTGCATATTATACATTTATATTAAAAATCATAAAAACCTAAAAATAAACTAAAAGTAAAAAATATGAGAAGTTATATCAAAAGGACATTATTTTATTGCCCATCGATTGAAGGGAAAACTCTTTTTCTTTAACTCTTCTCAAAGAAAGATGATTGCGAGTCTTTAACTCTTCTCAAAGAAAGGTGATTGTGAGTCTAGGCTTGCATTTGAAAATACATTGCTATGATTTGAAAATGAACATTGATCATCACATAAGATATATATTCCCAACTCCCTATCTCTAGAATGAGTGGCATGTCATCCTTGATTGTTATTGGCTAGAGGATGCATGCTAGAGGATTCCCACTCTTCATTAGAGTCACTAACATGTCACCCTTGATTGTTATTGGCTAGAGAATGAATGTTAGAGGATGCCCACTCTTGATTTGGGGACATCACCATGATTTCAATGATGCCCGCTCTTGATTTTTGGACATCACCATCACCACTCTTGAGTTGCATCAATTTTGAGCACTAGAGTAAATGCTTTCTCAGGGTCTTCATTTACAAACTTTCTCTCTCTTTTTTTTTTTGATTTTGTTTATTGATTTAAATTTAGTGCTTCACATTTTCTTTTTTCATGTTTCTTTTATGCTTTATTTTTTATGTTTTTTTTGGAGTTAGACGTCTGTGGAAGCATGCGAACATCACAAGGAAAACAAAGAAGCTTGGAGCACAACACACAATACCGAATGTATTAGCATTAGAATGTACAAAGATAAGTAACCCATTAGGGCTATAGGCATATATACAAGCTGGGGGGAAAAACCTCCGAAAGAGGGAAAAAAGTGCTCGGACATTCCTAGTGTGTTCACACACATCACTACCTAAATATATCAACAAATCCCCCTTGGGATTGATGCGACGAACAAGAAATTCACACTCATGTATAAGGAAGTGTCAAGATATGTGGAATCAATCCACAAAAGGAAGTAAGCCCAAAGCTTTGCGAAAAGCTTCAAACTTCTCCCTAGGTGAAGCTTTTGCGAAAAGATCTACAATGTTCTCCTGTGTGGGCACATAGGCCAAGTTGATCTCTTCAATAGAGAACCTCTACCTAAGATAATGATAATGCACCTCAATGTGCTTAGTGCGAGCATGGAATACAAGGTTCCTCACAACTCCCAATGCGCTCTAACTGTGAGGGAAGATGGTGGTGGTAGAAGATTGACCAACACCCAAATTAGCCATAAGGCATCTCAACCACACACACTCAACAATCGTTGTGAAAGGTGCCCTATATTCAGCCTCACAACTCGAAGTGGCCACAGTAGGTTGCTTCTTGCTCGGTCAAGATATGCATGAGCTACCAATCATGAAGCAAAAACCACTAGTGGACACACACGTATCATAGCAACCAGCCTAATCAGAGTGAGAAAAAGCATGTAAATATGACGTTAATGATCCCCCTTGGGATAAAACAATCCAAGTAGTCGGGTGCCACTCAAGTAGCGAAAGATGCTATTAACTGCCTACCAATGCTTGACTCCTAGGCAATGCATAAACCTCCCCATCTATGAGACAGCAAACTGAATATCTAGCCAAGTAATGCATAAGTAAAGCAAGCATCCAACATGCTGCTAATAGAGAACAGCATCAAATGCATCTCTAGCATCATGAAGACTCAATTGTAAACATGTCTCCATAGAAGTGGCAATAGGTTGATAGTCTTCAAGGCCAAAATGCTGCAATAATGTGTCAATATATTTTGTTTGACACAAAGTCATTCCAGCATCAATGTGCATAAATTGAATGCCTAAATAATGATGCAAATGCCCCGAATCGGACATCTCAAATGAGGCATGCAAATCAGCCTTAAAATCAGCAATATGCTTCTCATGACGACGAGTGAGTAGCATGTCATCAACATACACAACAATGATGAGAAGTACATCATTAGCACGCTTAACATATAAGGTTCTTTCAATTGGACTATTCTCAAAACCATGTGCAATCAGATAGGCATGTATCTTCTCATACCAAGCATGTGGTGCTTGTTTTAAACCATATAATGCCTTCTTTAATCTGCACACCTCGTTTTCATGCACTTTCTACACAAAGCCACGGGGCTAAAAAATATACACTTCTTCATGCAAGTCACCATTCAAAAATGCTATTTCAATGTCCAACTGATGTACATTCAATTCACAATGAGCTGTAAGTGCATAGATGCTATGAACAGTAGTCATTCGGCATGTAGGTGCAAAGGTTTCATCAAAATCAATGCCTCTTTCCTGTGCATAACCCTTTGCCACAAGCCTAGCCTTATATCTATCAACTGTTCCGTGAGGTTTATGCTTCAGCTTGCATACCCACTTAGTTCCAATGGCCTTCTTGTCAGGAGGCAAGTCACATAAAGACCAGGTACCATTTTTCATTATAGCATCATATTCAGATTGCATTGCAGCCATCCAATGTTCAGAATTTTGTGCTTCATCAAATGAAATAGGCTCAGTATCATCACAAAGACTAGAGGTAGCCATAGAATAGCAATCTGATGCAAAAGAGGCACTGTGAGGGCCTTAACAAGTATGGTATACAGATGTGCATCTAATTTGCCATCACGCAAAGTCTACACTAGCCATTTTGGCATAGTTTTTGCCTCCTCAATATCAGCTCTCTCATCAAAAAGTGCATCCTGCAAATCTACATCAAAAATGGAATGATCTACATCATCACATGAAACCTGCAATGGCTGAGAAGTTGCCTCATTAAGACCAGCACTAGACTATCCACCTATTAAAAGAGGCAACAAAGTATCATACATGTTGTTGGAGCTAACAGATGTCTTCTTCATACATGAAAGTAAAGGCTGAATAGCATCTTCCACAAAAACAACATCACGGCTAACTAAAATGCGTTTAGTTTGTGGATGATATAGACGATAACCTTTGCTTTCACAATTGTACCCAACAAAAATACATTTTTCTACTTCATCATCCAATTTCATGTGATGTTGTTCACGAACTAATGCATATGCTAGACAACCAAAAACACACAAATGAGCAATAGATGGCTTGCAACCATGCCAAGCCTCATATGGAGTGTACACTTGTTAAGTACATATACTGGCATCTTGTCCATACACCTCGCCATCTCCATGAGTGACATCTTCTTGCGTTTAGCAAATCCATTCTGTTGAGGTGTATACGGCACTGTACACTGATGTTTTATCCCATGTTCAGCCAAAAATGCATTAAAGTCAGAAGATATATATTCCCCTCCTCGATCAGAATGGAGGATGCCCATTTTACATGCCGATAGATTTTCAGCCAAAACCAAAAACTCTTTGAAGCACATGAACACTTCGGACTTGCCTTCAATGGATATACCCATGCATGCCTAGAAAAATCATCGATGAAAGTCATGAAGCAAAGTTAGTTTCCAAAAGAGGGTGTCTGCATAGGACCACAGAGATCACTATGAACAAGTTGCAATTTCTGAGTAGCTCAAACTCAACCATCTTTTGGAAAGGAAGAATGCTGCATTTTGCCCAAAATACAACCTTCACAAATATGTTTACTAAGTGCCTCAAGTTTGGGCAAAGAGGACACCATTTCAGATTTCTCCAAGCATAACAAACTAGCAAAATTCAGATGACCAAAGCGGTGCATTCCAAAGCTTTCATCTCACATAGCCTGAGAATCATATACTGCACATGCTAAATCATTCATAGATTTTTCATAGTCGATGAACTTATACAACCCACGACATAAAATGCCAGAAACAATAATCATGTCGCCATTGACAGATCATGAACTGTACATCTGTCATCCACAAATTTCACAACCAAGCCAATCTTGGCTAATGCAAAAATTGATAACATATTTTTCTTGATCCCTAGCACAAATAAAGCATCCAACAAAGTGAAAGAACTACCATCAGCAACAGTCGAATTGATCTTACCAACTCCCATGATAGGATAAGATGAGTTTTTGGTGCATGTGATAGTATTTCCTATAGGGGCAAGCTCAAGTGAAGTGAAGAAACTGCGCTGCAAGGTAATATGTTTGGTTGCCCCCTTATCAAAATACCAAAAATTTGAGTCTACTATAGACATACAGTGCTCATAAGAAGATGGATCAAAAATTCAAATAGTAATAAATCATTCTACACAAGATTAGAAGACTTTGTTTCCAGTGTAGAGGCCTCTACAACAACCACTCCAACCTCTTTTTTCTTTTCCTATTTTGTAGCCACTTTTGGACAATTCTTTATGACATGATCGTTTCCTTTACAATACTTACAAAAAAATCTCTACTTTTTTTATTTCTTCTCATCTTTGTCTTCCTTCTTGGAATGTGCAACATTTGCAGATTTTTGCTTACTAGTAGATGAGCTCCATTTACCTTTGCCCTTTTGACTAGCCAAGAAAGCTTGATCTGCAACACGCACAATGGACCTGTTTTGCCTAGACTGATCTTCTTGCAACAGAATAGAGACTAACTCCTCAAATGACAAGGCATTTGGATTGCCTTTCATCACCAAACAAAGAGTAGAAGAAAAACTCTGATATGAATCAAGAAGACCATCAAGAACGGTTTGCACAAGTGAGCTATCCCGTATGACTTCATCAGTAGAAATCAATTGTTCCTTCAAGTCTTTGATCTTTCTAAGAAAACTATCCATAGAATCATCTTCATTCATATGCTCACTCTCCAAATATTTTTGGAGGTAAGCAACACGAGCCTCATTCCTAGCCTGGTACAATGTGGTAAGTGTATCCCAAGCATCCTTAGCTATTCTGCAAGAGCGAATGTGAGGAATAATGGCATGTTTGACACACAGGGCTATCAATGCATGTTTCTGCCATCCCAACGAATTTGCTCCATAGTAGGTGCAACAAAAACCGCAGCACGAACAAGAATCTAAAGAATATCAGCATCTTCAATGCCATCTACATCATCTTCAATACCTATATTTACAGGTGTAATAGGATGTTTTTTAACACCCTGCACAAAGTTCCATATCCCTTTTGCAACCAATACATGTCGCAACATATAAGCCCACAATGAGTAATTGGTATTGTCCAACTTATCCTCAATAGCCAACATATGGAATACATCACTGCTATTAGCCATGGCCACTGACTAAAATACCCTGACGCAAAAAAATGATTGTATCTTAAAAAGTTGAACAGAACTACCCTAATCAGTTCTGTTAGACATGTAGCAGACTTTGAGATGCTTATTCTGAAAAGCCAAAACCTGCATATATCTTTGGGACAAAAAGATGAAATAGCCTGCACAAGCACTGTGATAGTGCATTGGGAGGCTGAAACGAGCTCATATCAGGATTTCGGCATGACAGAGCAAAGCTGTTTTGATCTCCTAATCGCCTTGAGTATGCTCATCAAATTTCGTGCAATTCTGAGACTATGACCTGAGGGGTGTCGATGACACCCTAGATGAAGCAACGATCAACTGTGATACCAATTGTTGGAGTTAGACGTCTACGGAAGCACACAAAAAGCACAAGGAAGCAAGTACATATTCAACCATATTGGAGCTTTATCAACACTTCTCTCAAACAGTACTTATCACCCTCATAAGATATCAAAAGAATGATTTGTATGATCATATCATCTAAATGTTCGATTCTCAAAGTGCACCCTTTAATGGGTTTAGATATAAAGTAATGAAGAGATGTAAATCTTCATGACATTCGCTCTTACTAAACATGCACAACATCCTTGACGATCCAATCCTAAAACCAAAAAGTAATCACAACCTCAAAACTTTTTTGTGATCAAAATTGATTGCAAAATTTATGTTGATTCACGCGCAATGAATGCAAATAATTTTTCTTTTTGCCTAGCATATGAAAAATTCAAATTAAGTTAAAAATTATTAAATTTTGTGCAAAACTTAATTTGAATTAAGTTCAAAATACAATCATATACTTGTCTAGGTTTTCAAAAATCAATTATCCTCATGTACTCTTTCAAAATCAATCATCGTCTCATATAAATATTTGTATGCAATGCTATTGATAGTAGCGAAGGAGGCCTACATGGTGTGACAAGAAAAGGGAGCATGAGACAGACCAATCAAAGAAATCAAGATAGAGCAAAGGTCAAGCATGAATGAGTAGACAAAAAGTCAACAAAGATTTGGCAACTAGGCCTATTAAATTTCCAAGTGCTAATTCTTATGAAACATTGATTTTGATCAGGACACATAATTTTATATTCCCTTCTTGATAATCCCAACTCCATTTTTTTCAAGCTGAGGAATCCTCAAGCTTAAGGATATTAGAAGTACCTATGTATCAAATTTCATATTTTTCTGGGCTTGTTTGAGCCTCCAAATAGGCATAGGAACCTATTTTTTAACTAGGCTAGAAACTAGTTCTTGACATGTCCAAAAGCTAGTGAAAAACTATAAAAAGAGCTAGACAGCGCATTTTTTAGGAGAGAATTTTGGGACTTGAAGAAAACAAAAGACATTTTAATCATATTTTATGCTATTCAAACATTTCATTGCTCCATCTCTTTGTCTTGCCATGTGTGCATGTGTATGTATGTGTGTGTGTGCATGTTTGTGTGCTTCTCACTAACACGCTTGCACTCTCACTTGTTCATGGTCATCATATTACCCTCATGTCTTCCCAAATTGACAATTAGGAGGTGAATATCCTCATGTTGATACTCATCATTATGCTAGAGTGACACCAAATTTGGCATCGTTGGCATGGATCGAGCTTCATGGATGAGCATGTGATGGTAAGACCTAGAGATTGGATGTTGGAATGATAAGTAATTAGGTAATTTCTTTAAATTCTTAGTTTTTACATCATCATCACCTTCCTCACCATCTCCCACCTCCATCTCCTTCTTCGTTGAGTTTTAAGTTTTTGACCATATCCTCACCTCTACCTCACCTTCCCTCATTTCACTTGTGAGCGAGAGAGAGAGGGGGGGGGGGGGGGGGGGGAATTGCTTGCATTTTTTTTGCTTCCTTGCAGGTACTAGCATCCACAACAACTGCACTAACTCTACTAGGTACAAAAATTCTCTGCACAGGCCCCAAGGCATAGCCCTTCATAGACAAAAAAATTGCTTATTTGGTAAAACTAAGTGCACCATTGTAGTGCCAGCACCATGCACATCACATAAATCTAATAATTGTGAGAAAAGGGGCATTTTCTTATCAATCCTAACAAACACCTCTATCCATCACGAACAGACAGGTGTCCATCATGCGGCATATGATGGATAGCAGACAACTGACAAACTGTCCATCAAGATGGATAGTATGTCCATCAAGATGGATAGTATGTCCATCATGGTAGCTAGCCTCGCACTATTGATAGCATTTTACAAACAATTCAGTCCATCAAGATTGATAGATTTCACGATAGATAGAGTCCATCACAATTTCTATCATCACGATAGATACCCATCCATCATGATTGATAGGTTTCCATCGTGTGACAGATGACAGACAGGCCCCGATGGATCTATCCATCATGATTTACAAACCACGGTTGACATCTTTGTCCATGATGATTGACAACGCTCTTGATCACAATTGATAGCATTTTTTATTGCAATAGATAGCTTGGTTGAAAACTTAGGTTTTCATTTTGTGCATATTTTTAGCTAAAATTTGGTCATTTTTCAAGCGATTGGAGCTCTTGAGAAAATCGTGGGCTAGCTAAGCATATGAATCGCAGTTGGGGATCTTACTTCCTAGGCATTGGAACACTCTTCAAAGCAACAGACTTGAGGTTGGAAGAACACTAAACCCCCTCACTCAAATCTTTAGCTCACGGATAAGTATGATTAATGGTATTGACTAATTAGGGTTTAGTTAGGCACGATACACGTTCAAGAAAGCCTAATTACTTAAGTTCAAGTATAAGTTAGAATATTGTTATGGAAAAACCTAAAGGAAAAGGACTTAAGTGGATTGATCACAATTCAAAGTGTGATAAAACTCAAGTATTCCAAATGACAATATTTAATTGACAAGATTACATGGGAGAAATCTATAAACGAACAAGTAAGTGATACAAAAGAACATTGCAATGTGGTTGTACTTGGGAGAATTAGGATTGGTAGACAAATCTTATAAACCTTAGATCAGGTAGAGACCTAGGTCCGAATAGACAAAGCATCAGATCTTTTGAAGCTAGTGCCAATCATAGCTAGGCCATGGGCGCACTAACTCAGTGATTATCCCTACATGCTAAGTTCATAAATGAGTGATTCAAAAAGGTCTTTTAGCATGGAATGACGCATAATTAGTTCAAGCACTACCTATTTTTAGACACCAAAATCTCCCTATAAGACGCAATTTGAGTACATTAGAACCAACCAATTAGGTGCTTGCATCTACGAGGATGGGCTACAAAGATCCATTGTCCAACTTAAAAACCCATATGAACCCTTTGAACTTGAATACCTCGTGGTCAAATTCAAAGAAGGTTCATACATTGATAAGTAGGGAACCATGTATGTGGTCACCAGCTTACTAGACAGAATAGATGATTTCGGAAACATAATCACAGAAAATGAGATAGGGAACCTAGAGTAAGGAAACTTAGGACAAGAACCCAGGACTCCTCAAGGCAAATCTATCTTTTCTAGAGTGATTACCCTAGAGTGGATTCCCCAAGACAACAAAAGCATGGAGTTATTCTTGAATAGAGAGAAGGATGACGCCTTTTGGAGATTCAAGCCCAATTAACTTAGCGAAGTAGGCAAAGTCACCATATACAAGTTCAAAGATCCTGCAATACTAGGAAAAGTTTATCTAGATAACATGTTGAAAAGGATGTTCTTGGTAACAGAGCATGGCAGGCATGCATACACATGGAAGCGTAAACTAGTTCCCCCCCTCCCACCTAGATCGAATGTGTCTTATGATCAACAAGGAGTAGGATCATTTCATATTCATGGTACCCATAAGGAAAGAGCTAGAGAAAGACCTAAAGTGAGCTTTGCAAACCCCTTAGGTAGAGAACAATCAAGAATGGAGACGAAAAGAGCAGATCAGGAGAGACTGAGAAATTCAAGACATCAAAGAGGCATGGATGATTTTCCCTTGCCTAGGCCTAGAGAACACCCTTGGATCTTCAGGCCTATTCAACTGGTTAACTCCATGAAGAATTACTTTGATGACACTCAAGACCCATATGATCATGTAGCAAAGGTTAGACAAGTACTCAGAGTAGAATGGGCTGATGAATTTTTCACTCAACATAATGCCTTTGTTGTAACTCTGAAAAACATAGCCTTGACTTCCTATCAACCACTACATCAACGACAATTCAGGAATAATGATCAAGTGCTAGTAGCCTTTATCTTAGAGTTCTTCAAGAGTGGTATCAAACACAATGCCTCATCTCTTATCCATAGCTTCAAGCAAACACCCCAAGAGATGGTAAGGCTAGAAAGAAGAATATTTAGACAGTAACCTAGAGAGGTTCCCTTTTCCACAACTACCCACACCAACCAAACAAGTGGCATTCTTCTTGGATGGGTTGCCAAGTGCCGAATTGAGATCTTATGTGTATCTAAAAGAGACTAGAACCATAGATCAGTGTGTTTGTATGTGCATTGATATTGAGAACAATCTCAAGGAAGAGTTAGAGTTTTCCAAGATCTATAATGATTTGGATAGTGCTATCAGCTTCACTTCTAAACTTTCCACTTCAATAGAGGAGTTAGTAGAGAAAATAGCACAAAAATTAGGAGGATCAAGTAAACATGAACCTAGAATGATCTCAATGAAATGATGTTACAAGTGTGGAGGAGAACACATGGCTAATGTTTGTCCAATTATGCCTCAACCCCACGGAGCCCTAATACCCAATATTGTATTGTTGAGAGGAGATACACAAACCATACTACACAAGATTGCCCTTATAATAAGCAAGTTGTTAAGAAACATTATCCACAACCATATCAATAACAAGGAAAATATCCAAATTAGTACCAACTTTAACAATACTTTAAGCCACAACAGCCTTACCAGCCACAATATCAAGCTCAACAAATACCTCAACCAGTGTTGGGTCAATAGCCTCCTCCCCTTTCCAATGTGATCCCATTCAAGTATGCATCAACAGTGGAAAACTTGAGTAGAGCCTTAGTGTCAGCACCTCCCTTGATTTTTGAAAGTGATCCAAATGCTCATAGCTTTGATCAATGCATGTAGATAGCCCACCAGCTTACTTCATGGATTCACCAAATCATAACAAGGTCTACCCTTATGAAAGCCCTAGTGAACCTAGATGGGAGCCAAAATATTCAAACATAATGTACACCAACCCTAATCCTAGGCCCCAACCAAGACAAATGAAACCCCACAAACCTCAAGTACCAAGCTATAGATGCTAGGTGTCAGGAATCGAACTCACAACCTCGTGGTTAGGAGTGCGATGGGCTAACCACTTGCCCCAAAAGCCATGGTTGAGGATTACTTCCCAATCCTCTCTCTTAAGGCATGGTTCAACCATCTCCTACTAGGATTATGTGACATTCCTTTCTCCTTAGACTGAGCATTGTCCTCAATGCTCACTTGTGGACCCTTCTAACTCTTGGACCCACTTTCCATGCATGAGTGCTTCCACCAACCTCAAACTCCAGCACATGGACCAAATTTGGACCCATCCCACCCTGCGTGGGTGCCCAAATGTCCATGCACCTTCATCCAAGTCCAGTTTCACACTCACCATGGATAAGCACTTTTTCCAAGTGCCCACGAATGAGGCGTGAACCTCCATCTCGCTCAATTTCTCAACTAGGCTCTAATACCAATGTCGGGAATCGAACTCACAACCTCCTGGTTAGGAGTGCGATGGGCTAACCACTTGCCCCAAAAGCCATGGTTGAGGATTACTTCCTAATCCTCTCTCTTAAGGCGTGGTTCAACCATCTCCTACTAGGATTATGTGACACTAGGGAGATCACTTCATTAGAGATTGCACAATCCTTGCACCAGGATAGCCACAAGCACACATCACCAACACCACTATCACCATCTAATCATCCTCACATAACCCCATCACCCCCTAGAGTAGGATTAATCTTAGTGTATCCTGCTCTCAGAGATTTAGATATGATGCTTAAAGCATAGCAAGCCAGAATCCAAGAAGGTCCAAATGTGGAAGAACATGACAAATGTTACCCTAGAGTGGACCTAGAGACTGAAAGAACTAAGTTGTGTGCAAAAGTGGTAGAACTGTCTCAAGCCATGTTTGAGGCTAGCCATTTTTTCAATTGCACTTACTTAGCCAAAGCACAATTGCACTTTGAAGGATTGCTAGAGAGACTAGAGAAAATAATAGCGAGATCAAGAAAGCCAGCAACATTGTATGTGAGTAATGCTAGAAGTGAAGGGATAGGCCTTCTCCCCAAGGAAGTTTACGCTCCTAATTCTACTGATCCTGGAATCTCTTCTTTTGTGCATCAACACTCACAAGAATTCCTAAGAAAGATTCAAGAAGAGAAATGGTCCAAGGAAGTTAGAATCCTCCTCCAATTGAGATTTTTATGATCTTCATGATCAGTTGCCACAAGACATTCCCTCTATATATTGAGAGCAACAGGATGTCCAGTCTAGTAAATGGCTAGAATTCAAGGCTAATTCTCTACAAGAACTTCCTCATTCCACAAGCCCATGCAAGTCTAAGTCTATCCCTATGAGAGCAGCCACGGTCATGGTAAGAAATGAAACCTTAGTTGTACCTAGAAACATGGATGAAGTGAAGAACACCAAAGTGCAGTGTCATCTCACTTTGGTGTAGATACTCAACGTTAAACGAGAATTGTAGAAACACATAGCCAATCAAGCATCAAAAGTAACCAAGAATCAATCCCATGAAGGATCACATAAGAGAGTACCCAAGATACCCTTGGATACAATAGGAGACATGAGTGAAGGAGAAAAAGGAAATGCTAATCTCCCTATCACTTATCAGGGTTCTGCAAAGAAAGCTATTTTGGAATCGGGTGCGGGTGTTGCCATTGCTAACACCTCTTTATGGTTGGGGAAAATTGGCACTCAGATTGATAAGAATGAAGTTGTAATTAATAGATGGTCACATTAAGAAACCTCTAGGATCGTTGGAAGGAATAACTCTTACCACTTGTGGTATCGAGTTTGAGCATACTTTCGCCATATGTGAAATTGGCAAAAGCCATTGATACAAGATGATTTTAGATAGACCATTCATGAGATAATTGCAAATAGTGCAAGATTGGGTAACCAATTCTTTGTACTTGCAACATCTAGAAATCACCACTAATGTCAATCTCAAAAATTACTCTCATAGATATGTGCCCCCTATACAATGGAACCCCATCCATAGAAAAACACATGACACGGATTCAATGCACTCCATAGGATTGGGATCATCTTGGATGCATGAAGACACTCATTTATGGATGTGCAAAGTGGGCGTTGAAGAAGATAAAAGATTATCCACACAAGAAGTAGGTACAAAGAAGCACCTTAGATCAACTCAAGACCCAACCTATGCAGCCATAGTGTTTCGAGATGAAAACTTTGAACCTCTCAGTTGGGCAGAAATTCTAGCCACAATGGACATAGGAATCAATGAGGAACATTGAACATCACACTGTGATGAACATGGCTATGACATTTCAATCTTCACGATAGAACCAATCATGTATGATTCGGTTATTGAAGAATGTGAACCTCATATGAGTGAACCCAAAAAAGATAGTGATGACGATGAAGAGTCTATCCTCATGGAGCCTCTTTGCACTTTAGAAGAAGAGTACCTCTATCTGATAGAAGCCAAAACTCAGAAGGATGAAAGAGTGAAACCCAAAGAAACATTGATAGTAATCAAAAAGAAGAAAAGAGAGAAACCAAACCCTATGCTAGTAGAAGAAGAGACCCTCTTTGAAGTCCTAGAAAACTTCAAGAAATATGAAAATAGAAGATCGAAAGGTCATCATAAGGATGCCTAATAGGGAAGCACTCATAGGAGTAACATATGATAACAAACATAAGACTAAGAAAACTACTATGACCATAGAAGAAGGTGAAGAACGATGTACGTACATAGGACATGATTTGACAGAAGAAGAGGAGCAAGATTTGATAGAAATGTTGAGAGAATACAGAGATGTGTTTGTGTGGATCTACAAGGACTTGAAAGGAGTCGACACAAATATTTGTTCGCATAGAATACCCATCTCATCATAAGCCAAGCTAACAAAGCAAAAATCATACACATATAATGATAATTATGGAGCAAAGATCAAAGAAGAGATAGATCGCTTGATAGAAGTTGGATTTGACTATGAAATTGAGCATACCAAATAGGTATCCCCCATTGTAGTAGTGCCCAATAAAACAAAAAACTACGAGTGTGCATTAACTTGAAGAAGGTTAATGCATCTACTATCGGAGATAGCAATCTCCTTCTTATCACAGAACACTTATTGGAACGAGTAGCAAGCAAGGAATTCTATAGCTTCCTTGATGAATTTTTGGGATACGATCAAGTAGCTATAGCCCGTTGAACACTATCATAAGAATGTTTTTTCATAGAATGGGGCATATTTGCATTTTGGCTGATGCCTTTTGGACTCACCAATTCTCCCGCTACATTTCAAAGGTTGATGCACCACATGCTCAAAGAATTCTTTCAAAAGAATCTAGAGGTCTAAGTTGATTGTTTATATATATATAGGTAGTGATGTGTGTGAGCACACTAGAACCACCGGGGCACTTTTTTCCGAGGAGGTTTTCTTCCCCTAACTTGTGTATACACCTATTACCCTAATGGGCTACTTATCTTTGTACATTCTAGTGGTAATACATCTAGTATTGTGTGTTGTGCTCCAAGCTTCTTCTTCTTCCTTGTGTTATTCGCATGCTTCTGCAGACCTCAAACTCCAAAAATTAGTATCAGAGCAGGTCCCCACTTCATCTGGGGTGTCGTCGACACTCTCCAGACATAGTCTCAAAATGGCACAAAAATTGGTGAGCATACTCAAGGTGATTAAAAATTCAAAATTTCTTCACTTTGTCATGCCGAAATTGCGATTTGTGCTCGCTTTGGCCTCTAAACACACTTATGCAGTGCTTGTGCAAACAATTTCATCTTGTTGTGCCAAAGATATATACATGTTTTTGTTCGCCAGTATAGGCATCTTAAAGTATGATACAGGTTTAGCAAAACTCAACAGGGCAGTTCTGTCCAACTTTTTGAGATACGGTCATTTTTTTGCATCAAGGTATTTTAGTGAGTGGCCATGGGTGAAAGCAGTGAAGTATTCCATATGTTGCCTGTTGAGGATAAGTTGGACGGTACCAATTACCCATTATGGGCTTATATAATGCATCATGTATTGGTTGCAAAAGGACTATGGAATATTGTTCAGGGTGTTGAAAAACATCCTATTGCACTTGCAAACACAATTGGTGAAGGTGATGCAAATGATGTTGAAGATGGTGATATTCTCTAGATTCCTATTCGTGCTATGGTTCTTGCTACACCTACTATAGAGCAAATTTGTTCAGATGGCAGAGATGCTCAAGCACATGCATTAATAGCCTTGTCTATCAAACGTACCATTATTCCTCACATTTGCTCTTGCAGAATAGCTAAGGATGCTTGGGATGCACTTACCACTTTATAGCATGCAAGTAATGAGGCTCGTGTTGCTTATCTTTGAAAATAGGTGGAGAGTGAGCACATGAATGAAGGAGATTCTGTGGATAATTTTTTGACAAAGATCATAAATTTGAAGGAATAGTTGATTTCTATTGACGAAGTCTTGCTTGACAGCTCACTTGTGCAGACTGTCTTGAATGGTCTTCCCGATTCATATCAGAGTTTTGCTTCTACTCTTCATTTGATTATGAAAGGCAATCGAAATGCCTTAACATTTGAGGAGATAATCTTTATTCTATTGCACAAAGATCAATGTAGGCAAAATAGGTCAATTATGCATGTTGTAGATCTAGCTTTCATGGCTAGTCAAGATGCACCATAAATGGAGCTCTTCTACTAGTAAGCAAAAATTGGTTAATTCTACTCAATCAAAGAAGGACGATAGAGACGAGAAGAAAACAATAAAGCAAAAATTGTTTTGCAAGTACTATAAAAGAAATGATCATTTCATAAAGAGTTGTCCAAAGTGGTTGCTAAAGAGGCAAAAAAAAGAGGCTAGAATGGTTGTCACAGAGGCATGTACACCCAAAATAGAGTCTGCTAATCTTGTGAAAAATGAAGAATGGGCATTTACCACTTTTTGTAGTCATGACCCATCTTTTCATGAACAATGTATGTCTAAAATAGACTTAGATGTTTGGTACTTTAATACTGGGGCAACCAAACATATTACATCGCATCGTAGTTTCTTCACTTCACTCTGGCATGTCCCTATAGGGAATACTATCACATGCACCAACAACTCCTCTTATCCTATCATGGGAGCTGGTAAGATCATTCTGACTACTGTTGATGATAGTTCATTTACATTATTGGATGCTTTATTTGTGCTAGGGATTAAGAAGAATCTGTTATATGTTTAAGGTTTAGCCGAAACTGGTTTAGTTGTGAAATTGTTGATGACAGATGTACAGTTCATGATCTGTCAAATGACAATATCATTATTGCTTTTGCCATTTTATATCATGGGTTGTATCAGCTCATAGACTATGAAAAATCTATGAATGATTCATCATGTGCAATACATGATTCCCACGCTTTGTCAGATGCAAAGCTTTGGCATGCACACTTTGATCATCAAAATTTTGATACTTTGCTATGCCTGCAAAAATCTGAAATGGTGTCCTCTCTGCCCAAACTTGAGGCACCTATTAAACATGTCTGTGAAGGTTGTATTTTGGGCAAAATCCAACATTCCTCATTCCCAAAAGATGGTTCAATTCAAGCTACTCTGAAATTGTAGCTTGTTCACGATGATGTATGTGGTCCTATGTGAACACCCTCTTTTGGAAACTATCTTTACTTCATGAGTTTCATTAATGGTTTTTCCAGGCATGCATGGGTATATCCTTTGAAAGCAAAGTCCACAGTGTTTATGCCCTTCAAACAGTTTTTGGTTTTGGTTGAAAATCTTTCAGCATGTAAAATGGGCCCCCTCCATTCTGATCAAGAGGAGTGTCTTCTAATTTTTATGTATTTCTGGCTGAACGTGGGATAAAACATCAGTGTATAGTGTCGTATACAACTCAAGGGAATGGAGTTGCTAAAGGGAAGAGCAGGTCACTCATGGAGATGGTGAGGTGTATTGTCAAGAGTCAGGCTTTATCACATAGTTTCTGGCTTGAGGTTGTTATGTATGCAGCATATGTACTTAATCGGTGCCCTACTAAAGCATTGCAGTCTATCACTCCATATGAGGCTTGGCATGGTTGTAAAAAATCTCTTCCTCACCTGTGTGTTTTTTGTTGTTTGGCATATGCATTAGTGCCTGAACAAAAATGTAGGAAATCGGATGATAAAGCAATGAAATGTATTTTTGTTGGGTAAAATTGTGAAAGCAAAGGCTATCATCTATATCATCCACATACTAAATGCATTGTGGTTAGCCATGATGTTGTTTTTGTGCAGGATGCTATTTAGCCATTACTTTCATGTACTAAGGAGACATCAGTTAGCTCCAAATACATGTATGACACTTTGCTTCCTCTTTTTATAGGTGGACAATCTAGTACTGGTCTTAATGAGGAAATTTCTCGGCCTTTATAGGTTTCATGTGATGATGCAGATCATTCCATTTTTTATGCAGATTTACATGATGCACTTGTTGATGAGAGAGCTGATATTGAGGAGGTAAAACTATGCCAAAATGGCTAGTGTAGACTTTACGTGGTAGCAAATTAGATGCACCTCTGTCATATCGTACTCCTTCTGGCTCTCATAGTGCTTCTTTTTCATCAGATTTCTATGTTATGGCTGCCTCTAGTCTCTTTGATGAGAATGAGCTTGTTTAGTTTGATGAATCACAAAATTCAAAAAATACGATGGCTATTATGCAATCTAAATATGATGATATAATGAAGAATGGTATCTGGTCTTTACATGACTTGCATCGTGGCAAGAAGGCCATTGGAATTAAGTGGGTATACAAGCTAAGGCATAAGCCTAATGGAATAACTGACAGGTATAAGGCTAGGTTTGTTGCAAAGGGTTATGCTCACAAAAGAGGCATTGATTTTGACGAGACCTTTGCTCCTACTTGCCGAATGGCTATTGTTTGTAGCATATGTGCACTTGCAGATCATCATGGTTGGGATGTACATCATTTGGACATTAAAATTGCATTTTTGAATGGTGACTTGCATGAAGAAGTGTATGTTTTGTAGCCCGGTGGCTTTGTGCAAAAAGGGCATGAAAACCAAGTGTGCAGGTTGAAAAAGGCATTATATGGTTTGAAGCAAGCACCAATATACATACCTACCTCATTGCACATGATTTTGAGAACAGTCGAACTGAGAGCACCTTATATGTGAAGTGTGCAAATGATGTGCTTCTAATCATTGTTGTCTATGTTGATGACATGCTGCTCACTGGTCCTCATGAGAAGCATATTGCTAATTTTAAGGCTGATTTGCATGCCTCATTTGAGATGTCTGATTTGGGGCATTTGCATCATTATTTGGGCATTCAATTTATGCAAGTTGAGGGCATAATAACTTTTTTTCAAATGAAATATATTGACACATTATTGCAATAGTTTGGCCCTAAAGACTGTAAACCTATTGCCACTCCCATGGAGACAAGTTTACGATTGAGTCTTCATGATGTTGGAGATGAATTTGATGTTGTTCTCTATTAGCAAGCTATTGGATGCTTGATTTACTTATGCATTACTCAACCAGATATTGAGTTTTTTGTCTCACAGATGAGCAATTTTATGTATTGCTTGGGTGTCAAGCATTGCCAGGTGGTTGAGTGCATCTTTCACTACTTGAGTGGTATCAAGCTACTTGGATTGTTTTGTCCCAAGGGGGGATCACTACTGCTATATTTACATGCTTTTTCTAAGTATGGATGGGTTAGTTGCTATGACACTTGTGTGTCCACCAGTAGCTTTTGCTTTATGCTTGGTAGCTCATGTATATCTTGTTTGAACAAGAAGTAGCCTACTCTGGTTGCTTTCAATTTTGAGGCTCAATATAGGGCAGCTTTCACAACAACTGTTGAGTGTGTGTGGCTCAGATGCCTTGTGGCTGATTTGGGTGTTGGTCAATCTTTGCCAGCACCATCTTTAGTGACAGTCAAAGCACATTTTTAGTTGCAAGGAACCCTATGTTCCATGCTCACACTAAGCACATTGAGGTGAACTCTCAATATGTCAAGGAGAGGTTCTCTGCTAGAGAGATCAGTTTGGCATATGTGCGCACACAAGAGAACATTGCAGACCTTTTTACAAAGGATCTACCTAGGGAGAAGTTTGAAGCTTTCCGCAAAGCTTTGGGATTACTTCCTTTTGTGCATTGATTCCACATAGCTTGGCACTTCCTTATACATGATTGCCAACTCCTTGTTCACTGCATTACTGCCAGGGGGGATTTGTTGATATAGTTAGGTAGTGATGTGTGTGAACACACTAGGACCATCGGGGCACTTTTTTCCCTCTTTAAGAGGGTTCCCCCCCCCTTGTATATATGCCTATTACTCTAATGGGCTACTTATCTTTGTACATTCTAGTGGTAATACATTCAATATTTTGTGTTGTGCTCCAAGCTTCTTCTTCTTCTTATTCCTTGTGATGTTCACATGCTTCCATAGACTTCAAACTCCAACATTGATGACTTATGTGCTCATTCCAACATTAGGTAAACACACATCCCATAGCTAAAACAAATATTTGACAAAGGTAGAGAATATCAAGTTTGCTTGAACCAATAAAAGTGTGTTTTCATGGTCAGGCAAGGAAAAATTCTAAGACATATAGTATCAGAGAATGGTATCTTGACGGACGAGGATAAACTTAAAGCTAGTGCGGAGTTGCCTACAACAAAGAACATTAAGGAAGTACAAGCTTTCATGGGGCATTGTGGGTATTACCAAAAATTTATCCACATGTATGCAATCATTGCAAAACCTCTGCGCAACCTTTTGACTAATTCCCAGTGGACATACGAATGTGAAACCTCTTTCAATGAGGTTAAACAAAAAATTTTTTCAGAACCAATCTTGAATACACCTAATTGGAGTAAGGCTTTCCATGTACATGTGGATGCATCCAATTATGCTATTGGGTGTGCACTAGCACAGCCTACAGGTGAAGGTAACATTGATCTTCCAATATGCATGCAAGTAGGCATAGAAATGGTGAGATCCCAAAATTATCGCATAATGGTAGACAGTGTGTATAAGCACACAGATCAAGGCATACTGGCTTGCTAGATGAAGATGAGCATGCAAAGTGGTTGTAAATCGCACATGTAGGTGCACTGTAGAAACATCATTCTAAGTATAGAACCCTACAATCTCTGCAAAGACTAGATGTATACTAGCCCACAATGGAAGCCGATGTCCTTAGGATGTGCAAGGAATGCCCAATCTATGGGGTTAGACCACCGGTGGAACACACCACTCTGTATCAAGTCCCTTTAGTACTAGATTGGACCGAACCTTTGGTAGCCTTTTTGAGGATGAAAACATTCCCTCAAGAGATGACATTGGCCAAATGAAAGAGCTTAGAACATGAGGCTTTAGACTATGCACTTATTGGGGATAACGTATACAGATGAGGAAGAGATGGATCCTAAGACTGTGTGTCCATGAGAGTGAATATCTTAAGATCTTAGAATCTGCCCACCAAGGTGTGGTAGGAGGACATTTTGGAACAAATTGCGTGATCAAAGCTATACTATTTTTAGGTCTTTGGTGGCTAACCCTCCACATGGATGCTCACACCTATGTGAAGCAGTATGACATTTGTCAGCGAACTCAGTATCCGATACGTAAGGATGAGATGCCACTGAGACCCATGATGGGGGGATGTGCATTTTCTAAGTGGGGAATAGACTTTGTTGGTCCTATTAAACCTCGAGCTAGGATTTCACATCTCGGCTACATTATTATTATCATAGATTATCTAACCAAATGGGTAGACATGAAAGCCACTAAGAAGAACGATGCACAAACTTCTGCCAAGTTTCTCTTCAAGAATGTGTTTAGGAGATATGGTTTTCCAATAGAATTGGTCAGTGACTGTGGTACCCATTCCTTGAATGAGGCCGTTGAATACTTACTACAAGAATTCACGATCATTCACAAGAAATCGGCACCATACCACCCACAAGCAAATAGACAAGTAGAAAGCACCAATAAGATCTTATGCACAGTACGAACAAAGTTGGTGAATAATAAACATTCTGATTGGGACAAATAGTTACATCATGTTGTTTGGGCATACAAAGTAGCCTATAAAATGGTACTCCAAGCCACACTCTTTCAAAATGCATTATTGCCACTACATTTCTTGATACCTACTTTAAAAGTGGCACAAAATCATCAATGGAACGGTCACAAGCTCCCTTCTAGAATTTTTGACTTAGAAGGACTATGAGAAACTAGATTAAGAGCAATAGCTAGGATTTACACATCCAAGAAAAGACAAAAGGCCTACTTTGATGCACATGTAAAAGATAAGAAATTAAGGGCCATATATTTAATCTTGGTGTATACACTAAAAAAACATGTTAGGAAATTGGAGGAGGATGACTAGGGACCCATGATTATTAATAGAATATCAACAACTGGAGTTGTCCAGTTAGCCACTCTAAAAGGCGATATTCTACCTAGTTTCATTAGTGGATGTAGAATCAAATTATATCAAGAACCCCTCACAAAGCAAATGCTAAATCAACTCAACATGGCCAAAAATATATAAACTGGATTAGATAAGAGGCCTAAGCGGAAGCCCCATAACATATTTGATGCATGAAGTTAAGAAAACAAGATAGAAATCAACCTCGGTAATATGCCTACGAGGCACCAAGATACAACATGGTGATGTGCCAAACAATGAGTGGAACCCATCACGAAATCATAGATAGATGTCCTTTTATATCCCTTGAGATAGGAGAAGGAAAGAATGAAAGGATTGTAAAAGCCTTGATTGATTCAAGCACAGCGACTAGTGTAGTTAGATTTTCCTATTGTCAAAATTTGCAATCGAACATCCATCCTAGTGAGGATTATCTCATAGGATTTGGAGGAGTGGAAACCCCTTGTCTCAACGAATTGGAACTTCCCATCTCCATTCATGATGTCCTAATGATAGTAAAGGTACTAGTGTGTCAAGATGAGGACCTTACAAAACCTCTTCTCTTGGGTCAAGATTGGATCTATGAACATACAGTGAACTTAAACCTAAGAAGTGGACTTCTTTAGGTTTGGGTGAACTAGCAAAGGATCTCAGTGGAACTAGCAAATCAAACACTCAAAGAATTAGGAAAGGCACCAACTCCTAGTCCTTCTAGGAGCATGCATGAAGGTAACAATGGTATTCTTGTCCAAAGCTCTTTGATGCAAAGGGATGCTGATCTCAATAACAAAATCGGAGAAAATGTGGAACTCCCTTCTTTTCCAAAGTTGATCGAGGCACAGCAAGTAAGGAAGCCTAAGAAGTAGATGGAGCTGATCATTAGATCTTATGATTAGAAGCTACTTCAAAATAAGGAAATCGCTAGAGTGAAGCAGATCTAGATACACAAGTAGTGGGCAATCCTACTCCCTCAATAGAACCACTAGTATGTACAAAACAAATGATGCAGTCACACAAAACCAAAGTTGAAGGTTGTAGGAGCCAACCTCAACGAGTTATTTCTATCTGGATAACAAAACGGTGGATGAAGGCTGACCCTAGTGCATGACAAATCTGGCTGCCTAAGACCTACTTACGCACTCAACATGTTACACACAAGCGCATAGGCTAGAATCAACACTCACATGCATTATCTTCATACACTTCATAAAGGATAACCATTATCAGCACATCCAAACAACAAATTTTACCTAGGTCTACATGGAAATGGGTACCTAAAAAGCCCCAAATCTAAGTAGAATTGTCTTAAATACCTTTGAAGGGCATGAATGTTAAGATTTGTAACCCCATAAGGGCCATTTGGCAAGTCAAACCTTATACTAAACCCCCTAACTTGACCATGTAAAAATCCCCTTGCAAAGTATAGATGCATTCTGAGTACATTGCACATCTAGAGTATGCATCTAGGGAGGTGAGTAACCACTTAACATGTTGTCACATAATCCTAGCAGGGGATGGTTGAACCATACCTTAAGAGAGAGGATTAGGAAGTAATCTTGATCCATGGCTTTTGGGGCTAGTGTTTAGCCCATCATACTCCTAGCTAGGAGGTTGTGAGTTCAATTCCCAACATTGGTATCAAAGCCAAGTTGAGGAACTTGGGCAAGATAGGGGTGAAGGTGCCTCAATTTCTGGGCATTTGCAAAGGTGCTTGTCCATATTGGGTGTGAAACTGGCCTTGGATTAAGGCACTTAGGCATTTGGGCACCCATAAAGGGTGGGATAGGTCCAAAATAGGTCCAAGCATTAGATTTTGAAGTTGGTGGAAGCACTCATACATGGAAACTGAATGCATAGAGAGATGAGTCGGAAGGGTCTACAAGTGAGCATTGAGGGCAATGCTCAATCCAAGGGAAAAGCAATGTCACATAATCCTAGCAAGGGATGGTTGAACCATACCTTAAGAGAGAGGATTAGGAAGTAATCCTCATCCATGGCTTTTGGGGTTAGTGGTTAGCCCATCATACTCCTAGCTAGGAGGTTGTGAGTTCAATGTCACTCAATCCTATCAGGGGTTGGTTGAAACATATGTGAAGAGAGAGGATTAGGAAGTAATCCTCATCCATGGCTTTTGGGGCTAGTGGTTAGCCCATTATACTCCTAGCTAGGAGGTTGCGAGTTTAATTCCCAACACATTCACTTGCAACTGCACCACACTGCACCATTACTAACTCATTAACCACAATGAATATCATGTTGGTATTGTGAAGGGGACAAGGCATCATCTAGTTTCCAATGCAATGCTAACATGATTTTCTTACTTCTAGCTGATCCAAGTGCAACCATAATCCCTAGCATAATGGTAGATACAATAGGAACAAGTTTGCAAGTTGGGACTGCTTATCAAACGTTGGACATAGAGAGCTTGGTCATATCAGTTGATCCTAAAGAAAGGCCAGAGGAGATGAAGGTAGCATAGATTATCCAGATACAGAATCCACCCATGGTTCACACTATGTGAGTTAGTAAGGAATCACACTAGATCAGTGAGATGGAAGGACCGTTGGGAGAAATATATGTGGGAAGTTGAGCTTGAATACAACAACATATGAGGAAAGTACCACTTCTTTATTCGAGAATTTGAGAAGTTATAGAATGCAGCACACTTAAGGCTGGCATGGCAGAAGGTAGGACTGGAAGAATACTTTGATGCCAGACTATCGAAACTAGATTTTTTTGGTGCATTTTACCCAAGCCTACATGCTTGATATGCTTGATATTATCCTCATTTGTAAGTCACATGTGTAGTCATGTGAACACCTCTTGTAAAAGAGTTCATTTTTATCTCTTGTATTTGAAAAAAGAAAAAAGGAAAAGGATGGCTTACCTCATGCATGATGTAAAAGCAAATTCGTGGCTATAACTACCAAAATCACGAATTTTTGAGCTCAGCGAATATCTCCTAACTTTGGGGATCACTTTTAGGTGGAGCCATTCGAATTCAAATTCAAAACTCCCTCCAAGAATAGCTATAAAAAGAGCAAGAAGGAAGAGGCGATTAGCAAGCCTTGTATGTGACCACTTCATGTCTTTTTGTAGAGATTGAAAAGCTTACTCCATAGCTCTATCATTCTACTTCCATTGTGCAAAGATTCATTGCCAATGTGGTTGTAATCATATGTGAATCTATACATTTGTCATTATCTACTTCTCTGTTTTGTTCTCTGCTATACTCACTCAGAGCAGTACATTCAGAAGGTCATATCTCGAGTTCTACTCAACATTTTCCAGTGATTTAACTTGCGTTAAATAGCTCATATTGTCTACTTTCTACATGTAAATTTGGATGGTCATTGAATTAATACTTTTGAAGATATCTGCAATTTACTGCTCACTGGTCTATCTCTCCAGAGCCCCGAGAATGGGAGGCATGTTCCAGACTTTGTAAAACTTTGTTCTCAGTGCTCAGTCTATCATTTGAAGTGTTTTAACTTGTATTGGGAAGTTGCTAAGTCTATTTGCTATGCCCAAAAGGAATTTTTCTAATTCCTACCAGGTTGAGAGCACTGTTCAGTTTTTCCAGTACGTGTATGTCCAAAAATAGCAAGTTTTTGGAGCTAGTCATCTTGCAACTTGTCTGTCTTGACTTAAACTTTTGGGATACATGTTCCAAAGTACTTGGCTGATATTTTGGTGGATTTAGGAAGCTCAAAGGGTCTACTAATCAACTCAAGTCTCAGTTGGCTGGTGTGAAGCTGGTTGTAGCGGCACCTACTCATCTTTGGATTGCATCCACCATCTCTCTTCAGAGTGGTATCAGAGCATAGTCAAGCAACATGGGAGATGGATTTCCATCAACAATTGACAAATTGGATCGAAACAACTACCCAGCATGGTCTCTAAGGATGGAGGCTTACCTTCAAGGGAGGAATCTATATGGATTCATATCCGGAGATGAAGCAATGCCAACCATGAGGAACAAAGGGCAACCATCACATGAAGAAGTGGAAGGACTTTCGAATTGGTGTTCGAAGGATGCACTTGCAAGGTCCTATATTCTAAACTCAATCTCTGATTTTCTTTTACCTCATTTCAAGGGATGCAAGACATCAAGAGAGACCTGGAATGCACTTGCTTCTTTCTTCTCTTCCAACACTCGAGCAAGGAAGAACCAATTGTGGATGGAGTTCACAACAATGAAGAAAAGCCCGAAGCAAAATGTGACTGATTATGTCACAAAGATGAAGGAGATTTCCGACCAACTTGGAAGCATTGGAGAGGTAATTGAAGAGGAGCAAATCATTAGACAAATCATGAATGGAATCAAAGCAGACAACAAGTGGGAGTCATTCACAATAGCCATGGATTTATACATGGATATGCATGTACCCGACCTCAACACACTCATGGGCCAACTCTTCACTCATGAAGCAAAGATTAGCAAAGGTGGTGAGTCCTCAAGAGGTAATCAAACTTCTGCCTTATATTCTGATAAAGCTAAGGTCAAGGACAAGTCAAAGAATAGGAAGAATGAAGATGAAGAAAGCTCTTTCCAAGCAAACTTTGCAAGTAGAGGAAGAGGCAGAGGTGGAAAGCAAGGCAGGGGGAGATTCCAATCATCTCAACCTTGCAATATACGTGGCTTATCTAATCATACTACTGAAGAATGTTTCAGGAACCTGAGGAACTCAAGAGGAAGAGGATTCAATTGAGGTGGCTATGGATCAAATAGAGGCAAGTACAATGGAGGCTACAACAACAACAACTACTACAACAACAATTGCAACAACAACAACTATCAAAGTGCCCATAGAGGAAGAAGAGATTACAATAACTATGCAGAGGACCAAAGTCAAGAAGATTCATTATTGATTATGAATCTATCAGCAAAGAAGGGTAAGGATGATGATCACATATTTTACATTGATTCGGGATGCTCAAACCATGTAGCAGGAACTGTGGCTTTACTTTCTGATTTGGAAGATCCTCATAACAAGCATGAAGTGCAGACAGGAGATGACACAAAGCACTCAGTGGAGAAGATAGGTAATGTGAAGACATCAGATGGGAATATGAACCTCTTAAGCAAAGTCTTGTATGTCCCTACAATTACCAAAAATTTGATAAGTGTTGGACAGATTGTTGAAAAAGGATTGCAGGTTAGATTCAACCGATTTGGAGCATATGTTGAAGACCCAAGGCAAGGCTTTAGAAGGATTGCCAAAGGAGAAAAGATAGGAAGGCTTTTCACTTTTGAAGTGGAAGATACAAAGAATATAGCTTTGTTTAGCTATGGATATCAAACTCTAACAGAGTTAGAGATATGGCACAAAAGGCTTGCTCACATTGGTGAAAGAACACTCAAACAAATTTGCAGGGACCAAAGTGTACTTGGTTTGCCTAATATCACAAGGCAACACATGATTTATAAGTGTGAAGCTTGTCAACTCGGCAAGGCACATAGACAACCTTTCAATAAGAAAGGATATATGTATCAAAATCCTTTGGATCTAGTGCACACGGATGGTGGGGTCCAAGTAAGGAGCCATCTATATCAGGCTCAAGATATTATGTGTCTTTCATAGATGATTGTAGCAGGTGGACCATTCTGTTTTTCATGAAGCATAAGGATGAAGTGTTTAATTGCTTTAAGAAGTATATTGCTCTTGTTGAAAACCAAACAGGTAGGACTTTGAAAAGACTCAGATCAGATGGTGGAGGAGAATACTTATCTTCTGAATTTGATGCCTTCTTGCATGAAAGAGGCATTGAAAAGGAAGTCACTACAAGGTATACACCGGAACTCAATGGTGTAGCAGAGAGGAGGAACAGAGCTATTGTCGAAGTTGCAAGGTCCATGCTCAACGAAAAGGGATTGCCAAAGTACCTATGGGCAAAGGCTGTGTCTACAGCCACATATCTCATAAATAGACTTCCATCTAAGTCACTAGATAGAACCACTCCATATGAAGTGTGGAATGGAAGAAGGCCTAGTCTAGAGCATTGTAAAATCTTTGGATGCTTAGCCTATGCTCACATTCCTTCTCAAGTAAGAGGGAAATTGGATCCCAAGGCAGAGAAGTGTGTATTTATTGGTTATGATCAAAACCAAAAAGGATATAGATTGTACAATCCAACCAATAAAGGATTTTCTGTGAGTAGAGATGTAATTTTTGATGAAAACAAATCATGGTTTGATGATGACAGGAAAGTGAAGCTGCCATATGACTTGGATGAAGATTTTCCATCACTTCAACCAAAGGAGCCAAAGCAGATTGAAGAAAGTGATTCGGAGATTGACCTAGAAGACTTGGAAAGACTAAAGCTATGGAAGAACAAAGGTAAAGCAAAGATGCATGATGCTACATATGGACCCGAGAGCTCACATCAACCACATAGAAGGTCTTCAAGGGAGAAGAAGAAACCAGAGAGGTTTGGTTATGATACTTCTTTGGTCACCAAGCACTCAATCTACATTGCAAAGGATTCAACCAATGAAGAACCTACCACATTTGAAGAAGCACAAAGCAAGAAATCTTGGAGAGATGCAATGGATGAAGAAATGGAAGCCTTGAAGGAGAATGACACTTGGGAGCTTGTACCTAACAAGCCATCTATGAAGGTAATTGGATCTCGATGGATATACAAAATCAAGAGGAATCCAGATGGAAGTATATATAGACACAAAGCAAGGTTAGTTGCTAAAGGGTTTGCTCAAACCCATGGTATTGATTATGAGGAGACTTTCTCTCCTGTTGCAAAAATGCCTACAATTAGGGTTCTCATAAGTCTTGTTGCATCTAGAAATTGGAATCTCTATCAACTTGATGTAAAGAATGCTTTCTTGAATGGATGCATTTCTGAGGAAGTGTATATGGCACAACCTTCTAGATATGAGGATGCACATCATCCTAACTATGTATGCAAACTAAAGAAAGCTTTGTATGGATTGAAGCAAGCTCCAAGAGCTTGGAATTTCAGATTGGTGACTTATTTGCAGGACCAAGGATTCAAAGCTAGCAAGGCGGATACCTCTTTGTTCATAAAGAGGAATGGATCTGAAGTGATATATTTATGTGTGTATGTTGATGATATTATTATCACGGGCAATGATCTTGAAGGAATCAAACAGGTAAAGAGTCAAATGAAGGAGGAGTTCAAAATAAGTGACCTCGGACCACTCACTTATTTTCTTGGATTGGAGTTAATCTACACAGATTCAGGTATATACATCACACAAAGGAAGTATGTCCATGACATGCTCGTCAAGTTCAAGATGGAAAATACCAAGTGTGCAGGTACACCTATGGAGAAAAATCATAAGGTTAGTGCTTATGAAGGAGAGCCAATTGAAGACATCACAAGCTATCAAAGCTTGGTTGGAAGCTTGAACTATGCAACACTCACAAGGGTGGATATATGCTATAGTGTTAGCATATTGAGTCAGTTTATGCATAAGCCGAGAAGACCACATATGGAAGCGGCCAAGAGAGTCCTCAAGTACCTAAAGGGGACCATGAATGAAGGTTTGTTTTATTCATTTACTTCAGATATTGAGCTAAAGGTCTACTCAGATGCAGATTGGGCCGAATCTAGAGATGATAGAAGAAGCACATCCGGGTATATATCATTTCAGGTTCAAAAATCATTTCTTGGTCATCGAAGAAGCAACCAACCATGGCATTATCTTCTACTGAAGCGGAATATAGAGGTTTGGCTAATGCAACTCAAGAAATCATGTGGTTAAAGTCTTTGTACATAGATCTTGGACTTCATTCTTCAACACCTCATATTTTTTATGACAACACAAGCTCACTACATCTAGCAGCTAATCTAGTATACCATGCTAGAACCAAGCATATTGAAGTCCACTACCATTACGTAAGGGAGAAGCTAATGAGCAAGGATATTTAACTATCCTATGTCTCTACAGATATGCAATGTGCCGACATGTTGACTAAAGCTCTTGATGGTACAAAGTTAAGTAGATTCAAGTTGATGATTGGCTTGCAGGAAATCAAGGACAATTGAAGACTTATTTGGAAGCCAAGCATGTTAGGCTTGAGGGGGAGTTGTTGGTGCATCCTCATTTGTAAGTCACATGTGTAGTCATGTGAACACCTCTTGTAAAAGAGTTCATTTTTATCTCTTGTATTTGAAAAAAGAAAAAAGGAAAAGGATGGCTTACCTCATGCATGATGTAAAAGCAAATTCGTGGCTATAACTACCAAAATCATGAATTTTTGAGCTCAGCGAATATCTCCTAACTTTGGGGATCACTTTTAGGTGGAGCCATTCGCATTCGAATTCAAAATTCCCTCCAAGAATAGCTATAAAAAGAGCAAGAAGGAATAGGCGATTAGCAAGCCTTGTACGTGACCACTTCATGTCATTTTGTAGAGATTGAAGAGCTTACTCCATAGCTCTATCATTCTACTTCCATTGTGCAAAGATTCATTGCCAATGTGGTTGTAATCATATGTGAATCTATACATTTGTCATTATCTACTTCTCTGTTTTGTTCTCTGCTATACTCACTCTGAGCAGCACCTTTAGAAGGTCATATCTCGAGTTATACTGAACCTTTTTTAGTGATTTAATGTGTGTTAGATAGCTCATACTGTCTACTTTCTACTTATAAATTTTCATGGTCATTGGATTAATAGTTTTGAATATATCTGCAATTTACTGCTCACTAGTCTATCTCTGCAGAACCCCGAGAATGGCGGGCATGTTCCAGACTTTGTAAAAATTTGTTCTTAGTGCTCAGTCCATCATTTGAAGTGTTTTAACTTGTATTGGGAAGCTTGCTCAGTCTATTTGCTATGCCCAAAAGGAATTTTTCTAATTCCTACCAGGTTGAGAGCACTGTTCAGTTTTTCCAGCAAGTGTATGTCCAAAAATAGCAAGTTTTTGGAGCTAGTCATCTTGCAACTTGTCTGTCTTGACTTAAACTTTTGGGATACATGTTCCAAAGTACTTGGCTGATATTTTGGTGGATTTAGGAAGCTCAAAGGGTCTACTAATCAACTCTGAAGTCTCAGTTGGCTGGTGTGAAGCTGGTTGTAGCAGCACCTACTCATCTTTGGATTGCATCCACCATCTCTCTTCACAGATTTCATGATGTGCTTTTGTCTCATGAACTCACTCACTCCCGCCCAAGACCATCAAGCTTCAAGCACCTTCGTAGTTCCATCATTAACGCATGGAAATTTTTACATAAAAACAAGCTCTAAAGTAATCTTGGAGTCTTGTGGATTTTATTAATTATTAAAAATAATATATGGAAGCTTGTGGATTTTATTAGTTATGAAAATAACATGTGGAGGCGTTCACATCTTCAAATTTAGAGCAAAATTAGATAAAAGTAGATAAAAGTAAGAAGGAAAGGAGAGGTTTCTATTTTTAGACAAGGAAGGCGCTTTTGTTGATAGCCTCTCAATAAAAAGAGTGGTTCTCTTAGTGTAGGTGTCCAAATTGACTGATTCTTGTTGCATTGTGAAGCTTACAACTTGTAATATATAAGTAGATTAGTTTTTTCTACAATTTTCAATGAGAAAGCTCCGTGCAAGTAGGCATTTTTTCAGATCTTCTTTTTTGTGTCTATCTGGTGCCTCATCAAAGACATACCTTTCTTCAAACTTTCATATCTCAGTCGTTATGAGGTCTTTTTGAGTGATTTCACTTGGAGGAGTTTCCTTAGCTCTCATACTCTCTATCCATATAAAAATTTTGCATATATCTTTAAGTTTTGTTGTTGTTGTACATCAGTTTTCAATTCAGATAGTTAGTCATACCTTGTTGTTGCAGACCTTCTCATGCCTTGACTTCAAGATACTCGTTTGGGAGCTATAATCCATTTTTTTTTGACGTTTTTTGTTTCTAAAGCATGCTACTCAGAGTCTAGTTTCAGGATATATGATTATTCTTTTCAAATTCTACTCAGAGAGTTTCTGGTGGTTATTTTGCTACAGTGACCTATTTCTATTTTCTTGAAAGTTTGGAGGAAAGTTTGTTTTTGAAGCTTGGAAATATTTGGTTGGTGTTTTGAAGATCTTCGGAGGTCTCATCATGTTTCGTTGTGTACTTTAATGTTTACAAGTTTGTAAATACAACAGAAATGAGTGAAGCGATTTCATCTTACCAATAACTTAATGTGAGAAGCCCTTGATATGAGAAGTATGCATATTTCCATCGAGAAAGAAGGATTGGTCCCAAAGAACATGAAGAATAGGAACCTGATGAAGCTCAAAGACATGGTGGCCATGACACCAAATATTGCAATACACCTTGGGATGTGCATGCAGCATTTCGCATTCCAAGAGCAAGACAAATTCATGATGCCCCATAAAAAGGTTTGGTCTAGCTTGCATCTCATCGACACGCAGAACATGACGATCAATCTTCCACATTGGATTATTGATCAAATTTATCAGGCATGCAAGAGGTGGCCACGCAAGCTAGTCTTACATGGTTGTTGTGCCCTCACTAGAATCATCTATCGGTGCCTTGTTTATGACATTCCGATTCGGAGAGCTTTGTCCTCGAACAAGATACAGTAGTTTAAAAGCAAGAAAGCTTTGGCTCCACCGTCCAACAGGATGAGGGGATGAATACCTTGTGTACAACCCCGAGGTGCCACCTTGACACTAAACATATCTCCAGTGCCACAAAGAGTAGTTAGGCCCTTTACACTCAGAATACCAAGGCAAAGCAGATGGATCCACTTTGATTTTCCTAGTATTTCCATCAGATCTATACTTTCGTGGAGGATTTCTCATGGAAGAGCTTACTCATGCATATTTTGAAAGAATCCTTTAGGAGGTTAATCTTAAATCGAGAGAAGAACAAGAAGGCGATAAGCAACAAAAACAAGAAGAATGAGAATAAGAGCCGACAGAAGAAGATGAAGAGGATAAAGAAGAACAACATGAGGAATATCAAGGGGAAGCTACACGAGCTCCTAGCTTACACTGCACAGTTATAAAGGCTTTATGACACTATGATGAGTATGCAAGAAAGACACCACCTCTCCTTTAGTATAGGTAGAGAATTAATTAAGTAGATTCTCAGTGAGGAAGGAGTGGATGCACACTTCATCCAAACACTCCAGTTCCTGACTGAATCATTGGGAGACATTGAAGCAGTTTACACCATGCTACAAAAGCAAGCACCTCGCTATGATCAGAGGCATATGGAAACTTGAGAATGCACTAGCAAAAACATAAAAAGTTCCCATATTTGAACACGAAGCCACTATAGTGCAAGAGGCTACCTCAACTATGACCATTGATCTGATAGTAGAAACATTTGTTCAAACATCTCAGATCTCACCTGAGCAACCTCCATCCCTTCCTCTCATGACTGATGTACATACCACCATTGAACCACTGCCACCATGGAAACCAAAGAACCCACCTACTAGACTCCTCCCCATTCCCCACCCCATACGGAACCCATCACCTCCACATCATGTTTTAGCTTTTGCCAACCAATCTCCCAAGCCATCCTATTTTTCTCCATTACTAACCCTCTCTACAACACCATGACTGACCTTTTGGAACCTCTCGTTGGCCATCTTGTTGTGAATAGTGTAGCAGGTCACCCTTAACCCACCAACAGCATCATTGGATACCCTATAGCCCCTCACACATAGGTCCCCTTCACTACTGATCTCTATTACTCAACCCTTTGACACCCTAACATACACCCATTCTGGTTTCCCTTCATGGAAACCTTCGCTCGACCTTCTACATCATTCTTTATGGGTCCGAACCCTTTTGTAACATCACTTTTCACAGACACCACATGCACCACACCTACTATCCCTATTTTGATGGTAGCATCGACACACACATCATTGTCAAATCGTATGGACATATCATCCCCCATAGGACCACCCCCTTCCCCCACACTTCCAAAATCCCCTATCCCCCCTTCACCAACATCGCCACTATCAAGAATAGCATTCACAACCCCCATACCTCCTCCCATTCCCCCTACATTAACTCCTATCACTTTTGCATCTACTTTTGTACATAATACGTTCAATATGATGATTCAATGTGTATCACAGCTCCAACATCCAACAGGACTATCAATAATTAGAAGCAAGAACTGCAGTCTTCGTGAGCGAATCTCAACACTTACAAACCAAAATGACAGTACTAGAAGAAGATAACTGCAAACTATAGGATGAGTACTTTACACTCGAACAAGTGCATGATGAACTAAATACCAAGGTACATGGAGTGGATATAGAAGCGGTCCAAAACTTGGAAGAAATGTTGTGCGAATAAAATGCAAGGAATGCCAAACTAAAGGAACTTAGGCCTTCTATGATGACACATGTGAGCAACCATGGAAGAGAATAAGTAACTCAAGCAACAAAATCAAGACAACCTAGAGGCTGCCATAGAAGGAACTCCCAGAGCCACCATCAGTCCAACCCCATTCCAAGATGTTCCTTCAAATAGCATCTGAATACTACTAGAAGACATTCTAACTTTTTGGAGTCATATGCCAAGTTGGAAGAGGAATGTGAAGATCTCAAGAAGCACCTAGCAAGGCCCAGCACATAGGTATCAAAGGCCATTCCTCTCACACAAGACACACAAGAATCAGACAATCTCCAAAAATAAGTGGATAAACTTCAAGCAAGATTACTACAATATGAAAGACCACATTCTCCAATAGCAAAACCCAAACCTGAAGAGGTTTTTGAAATCCATGTGGAAGAAACCTTTGAAGACCCATATGAGTCGGTACTAGTACCATGAGGATGCACTACAGAGGAGGGACAAGAGACATTTGAAATTAAAGCATCTGAATGACTAAAAAGGGTTGAACAAATAGGCTGAACGCATGATAATGGAGTAGCTATTCAGATCGAATCATTGGCAAATCTTGAAGAGATCGAATCATTGGCAAATCTTGAAGAGGTACTCAAGTCTGCCTATTTTCAAAATATCTCTCATCAAAGGCTCATCACCACATCAAAATTGCAATGAATGCCATATTTTTTACTTCTTGCATACTATAATGTAGCAATCTAAAGGGTGACGGGCAATGAACCGGCTTTTGCAACTCAATTCGAGCCCAAAGACCTTCCCAAGTCTGCAAGAAACGGTACCAAATTTCAACCTAATTGACACGCATGATTACTCTCGACCTATCTAGAAATGTTGAGAACATGATTCAACGTACCCTTATATATTATGATATTGCCTTGTACCACACTGAAGTCCATGGCCCGAATTCATAGTCAAGGTGAACACAACTAAGGGATGCTCTAATTCGATCCACTATCCTTATTTTTCTCCACCCATAGAACCATCCACTATGGCCTGCATGATCTCAACCATACAACATTGGTCCTCTCACTTCAAAAATGTGGTAACTTTGATTTGGTATATGATATGAGCAAAACCCCCTCCATCATCACAATCTTTGCTTGGCAATAAGCATACTTTTGAGGAGATGTTCTCCACATGGTTCTAAAAATACCACTCAAAGATATTCATTCCTAGACCCAAACATTTATTACAGTTAATTGTTGTAGAATAGGCCCTCCATGTAGAATAGCTACGTATTCCACATTTAAACATACTAGGTCTAGTCGATTGGGATGCTTTAATGACAAATCTAGCAAGAGGCCTCTCACTCAAGGAACATCATTTGGATATGGATGTCGTCAAATACTACATTGCACATCCTGCACGACAAAGCTCTCTTAGGGATGTTGACACAAGACAGGGGGTGTCATTGACAGTAGGTCGGACACTAGGTCTAGACATCACTAAAAACTAATGAAAACTATAAAAAGAGCTAGGGAGCTCATTTTTAGGAGAGCATTTTGGAAATTGAAGAAAACAAAAGACATTGTAGTCATATTTTTTGCTAACCAAACATTCCATTGCTCCATTTCTTTGTCTCTCACTTGGTCATGGTTGTCATACTACCCTCATGTCTTCCCAAATTGAGAATTATGAGATGGATCTCCTCATGTTGATACTCATCATTGTGCTAGAGTGATAAATGCACCTATACAAAATCCAAGAAATACAACTAATTCAAATTATTCATAAATTTGCCTCATTTTGATTGATGTGAATATATAACTGGAAGTGATTTTGACACCAAAAACAATCTCTTTATTTCTTTTCTTCAATCAACTTCATGGATTTTCTTCATATGTCTTCACTTTATTAGTAACCATTAACGTACTGCTTCCTAATTATGTAACTTCAACTTTTTTGGGATGGAAGAAAGCACAAAATTTTATTTCTCATATTTATAATATTTGCAACGTTTTTTTTGTAGAGAAAAGACTTAACCCCTATTCAAAGCAGAGGATCTAGAGGAATGCATAGGGAGGAACTAGGATCTCAATCAAGTATGCTTAACATGCACAAACATATTCCTACTTATACAAAATAAATCAATCCATTTGTTTGAACTTCAAACTATACTTTTCCTACCATTCCTTGACCTCATCTAGAATAATTTTAAATAGAATTTCAAGCAATTGGATTCCTACCCAAGTCAAATAGTTTTCACTTTTCAATTTGAGATCATCTTTACCCGATTTTTGAATGTTTGTAAAGATGAAATATGAATGCAAAATATGTAACGTAATGAAAAAGAATTTGAATAACAAAAAAATGAACAAACCAAAATCATATGATCATTTTGGATCATCTTCAATTGATAACGTATTGTTTATCATTTCTTCTATTTCTTGCTAGTTAGATCCTTTTTCCTCTAAAATGGTTTCAGATGTTTGGAATTTTTCAAGAATTTTTCATATTTTCTTCAATTTGTTTTATTAAAACTTCAAAAAATTGGTTACTCTTTTCTTTAAGATTTTTTTCGTTGATTGTACTCTCATACTCATCGATTTCTTATTCTGATATTCTTATGATTCACTTTGACTATTTTTTTGAATGTTAAATGATGGTTCAATTGAGCTTTTAAATTCTTATCTTTATCTTTATCAAATAATTGACCATTAACTAGAAGCTTTTGGATCAAATGATACCTATAATTCATCATGCTACTTACTTCTAACTTTAACTATCTTTTCATACTCTTGGTTATTAAGCATATATACAAAACACATGTCCACCTCAACCCAAAAGACTACAAGGTAAGACCTAACTCTTGCTTAAGTATACATCTTTCATTTCCAAGAGAGACTTGGCTCTAACTCTTGCTTAGTATACGTCTTTCATTTCCAAGAGAGACTTGGCTCTCCTCTCAATACCAACATCTTATTGATGGATGTTTATGACTCTATACAGTAGTTCAATATCCCATGCTCAAATAAAAAAATGCATTGCATTGAAAAAATATATATATTATTTTCCTCAATGGAACAAAGTATGTCCATTTTACAGGCTAATAGATTTTCGATCACCAGCAAAAAACTTCTCAAAAGCACCAAAAGATGTCTGATTTTAGAGGATGAACCCACCATCCTTGGATAAATCATCTATCAAAACTACCAAGTAATTACTAAATGATGGTTTTTGGGTAAGTGGCAGCATATTATGAATAAGCTACGTTGGCGCTGGCCTCAAGTTAATCTTTGCAGCCATAATAAACTAGCAAATACTAGATGGACAAAATATGCATCCAAAGTTTTGCATCTCAAATGGTTTGCAAATCTGAAATTGCACATGCTGAAAAATCTCAAACAAGATATTCAATTCCATAGTAGGCTAAGAGAAATTTGTGAGTAATGTAGAAAGATTTCTGAGTAACTCTACTCCTCCACAAAACAATGTTGTTTTCTGACGGCTGTATTATCTCTTTTGGTCAATTTTAGACCTCAAGATAAGTTCAAATTTTTTAACTTCATAAATTTCATAAAATGTTCAGATAATCTTCAACATAAAAATGTTCATAAATTACATAAAAATGTGAAATATAAGTATTATGTTCAGATAATCTTCAACATTAAAGAGCATACTAGACCATCAGGATACAAAATTGAAGGGCACCAGCAAAACCACCAGAACCGTTACAAGAAAAATTGACCTGCAAATACACTCAGCTTTTTCGATTTAAAATCCCAAACGAGGTCATTAGATGTGGTCATACCATTGAAACAAGAAAGGGAAAACAGTTCACATGCATTAGCTTGGCTGGATGGCCTTCCATCTCTTGAGGCAGGGGTGAAGGTTCGATCCCCACTTACAGCAGGACAGTCTGGGCCTAAGGCCAATGTAACCACGTTGTATCCAGTTGAAACTAGTTGCCTTCAGGCATCCTCTCTTGTGTCACCTTCGGACAATCTAACCCCTGCTTTGTAGGATATGGGAGGTCCCATGAGTACTATTCCCGATCACTTGTACAGTTGCAATTTCGAAGTTAAAGCTTGAGGGAGTAGACTTGGGCTGAACCTCCATTAAAAAAAAAAACCAAAAACAAAACCAAATTTCTCGCGAATTCATGATGCTACCAAGGAAAAACGAATTTGTTATAGATTAGAAACGAATTTACGATGCTACCAAGGACAATAAGTAATGGCTGTAGACATAGCTGAGCCCGAGATCAAACCAGAATCCTAGAGGTGCTATATTACATGCCATTCCTCTGATCATGAAATGGCGTTTGGGAGTACAGCCAGTGTATGTTGATGAATGGAAGCTTCATCCCAGAATAATATTATGTGTAAAATATTACTATATTTTGCGTATCGACAACAAGGGTGCAGAAAACAGCCTTGGAAGCACCACTGTTCTAAGGAGGAACGCTTGCTGTCTCCTTGCCGAGCTGTCAGTTGTATCACCTCATCATCTGTATGGAAACTACCCTCGCTTCTCGAGTGCTCCATAGTAATGTATTTTGTTGTGTCTTTGCGATGGAGTTCAAGTATTTCGTTTCACGCAGACATCGTCAGGAGCTCTCTCTTCAGCAGCTCCAGGAGAAGGTCATTCCACGTATCGATGGGGCCAGGCATGCACCAATGCAGACAATCTTGAGGTGGGAGCTTGCCATGTACTCCGAATTCGTTGACCTTGAGTCCGCGACTGCGGTAAGGTCCTGGATGGCCGTCGGGGCGAAAGGCAAACACTGGAGTGACATCGAGGAGACGCAGCTTGGATGAGTTTTTGATGTGGAGTTGGGCGGCGGTGAAGGCTTCAAGCTGATGACGCCGCATGAGGTCTGTGTAGGGGTTATGGACGATCTCCGACGTGTTGAGAGGCCTCACCTTGTCTGCGCAAGAGCCCCCTGTATTCCAGGCTCCTCCCTCGTAATGATCCGGAGAGTAAGTCCTTAGAATAGTGAGGCCCTTGAATTGGGCGTGTCCGGCGATGGCCGTTAGCGCTGTCTCCATGGCGATGGAAAAGGCGTCGGAGCTGCTCAGTGGTGGAGAAGGAAGGCGGCGGTCTCCCCAAAGCTGGCCCCCCACAACTCTCCCACCCCGCACGAAGGCTGCTTTCTTGGCGAACCAGTGGCCGCAAGAGATGACCATGACATCAAGTCTGGGCAACACATCCATGAACGCCGTGTCCGCCTGCTCCAGGTGCAGCTTGACGAGGTCCGCAGGGGCGAAGTCGAAGGCGTCAATGCTCACATTCACCAACCAAGCAGACCATATGCGAATTACAGTTACTGAGTGTGCACGGAAATACCATTTCTGCATCTTCTTGGAACCCCTGTTTTCAGGCACCTCCGTCTGCACAAACATTTACATAGATCACATTGAGAATTATTTTATTACTTTCAATGTCGTTAAACATGATAAATTTTAGCCATAGCTCTTAAAGCTAATCCTACATACAATTATTTGATCGGAACAAGTGAAGAATTAATGTTCAACAATAAGCGTGGAAAGAAAGGAACTCCATATTAGACTCGAGAAATTATAAGCAAGTGATAGTTGAACCACACTCTAAAAGAGAGGATTTAGAATAATCCTCAGTTATGGCTTTTGAAGCATGTGGTTAGCCAAGCTCACTCTTAACAAGTGAATCGTAAGTTTAATTCCCCTTGACTACAATCATTGGTATCACAACCTAAGTAGTAAGCTTGGACAAAGTGGATAGATTTTACAAGGCTCGTGAGCTGATCAAATGGCCTTGGAAAAGTAGCTTGGGCACTTTGTATTTAAAAAAGTACAAAAACAACAGGCATCACTTTAGAGTGTATTTTTCAATCTGTAGGTTGTAGGTTGGATTTAGACATGCAAGGTATCGGTGAAAAACTTCAAAAATAAAGCTTTCATGTGGAAGCACTAGATTGAGACTCCAAGATACCTAACATGAGTGAGAACCAAATTCAAGCTATTGAGATTGAAAACAAGGATTCAAGACACCAAGGTTACAAACAAGAAGAATCAAGGACACAAAAAGTGAGAATAAAGGTTCAAAGCATCAAAGTTGAGAACAAGAAAGTTCAAGAGACCATGCAAGGTGAGAACATCAATTCAAGAAAAGACTAGAGGCTAATCATTGAGGATACCAACAGATGGTTGAGCCACACCTTAACAGAAAGAACTAAGAAATTATCTTCAACTACAGTTTTTGGAACTAGTGGTTAGTTTATTTGACTAATAACTAGTAGACCATGAGTTCAATTCCCCTTGCATACAACACTCAAAAGGAACAACGTGATTTGAAAGCAATTAATATTCTTAGACCAAGGAAATTCAGCAAGCTTTAATGTCCCTTCTTGGTATTAAATGACATGCAAAAACCTTTTTGATGTGAATGAATTCGCTGACTTCGCAGCTTACACTACAGTCTACGAGTCCATAAAGAGATTACACAACGAGAGGGGAAGAGACAAGCATTGATTCTCCCCCCATGAGCAAGCTTAGTTCAGTCTACCGGTCATCCATGCCTTGCAATTAGAGAAAATCAAAGAGAAACCTGTACGGGCAGAGAAGTTCAGCATGGCAGAGAAGTTATGGGGTGCTACAAAATAACAATTTTACATGTGATCCGAGCCCACGTAGCCTAGTGGCTAACGTCTTGGAGCAGAGGGAGGAAGTCCTGAGTTCAAGTCTTGACTGGACATGTCCATGAGTCTCATGATGAGCGCCTCTACCTTACTAGGTTGGGTGCGCGAATGTGTATCTCCAATTCATTGTACTCTCAATTTAAAAAAGAAAAACAATTTCAAATGTGGCAGAGAAGCCCTTCAAACCTACAGCAACAATCAACTCTATCTAACGCATCAAACTCTATCTAACAATTTCACATCTGGCAGAGAAGCCCTTAAAACCTACAGCAACAATCAACTCTATCGACCTCTCCCTCTATAAAATGATCAAGTGTTTGGAGCTGTAGGACTTGAAAACACTTGTATGACGAGAAAAAAACTTGAGCAAAAACGCAAATCATAGTTAGCGGCAGGTCTATGCTAAGCATGGCGGTAAATAGGCAGCGAGGGGTATAAACTTGTGCGCCGAATTCTTTTCAACAGAATAAACGTCTTTTGCAACAGCTCGCACTCTTGCGCAGCGAATTAACAGTCGATTTCTGTTGCAACTATCTTTTTTTTTTTTAAATGGAAGTTCAGTCGAAGCCTGCTCCCTCGGACTTTAACTTTGAAATTGCAACTGCACAAGTGAATGGGCATAGCACCCGCGGGACCCCCGATATCCTACAAAGCAGGGGTTAGACAAGGTTACAACTGAAAGAGACATGGTTTAACTGGCCTAAGCCATAATATGTCCAGCCTGGGACTTGAACCCTGGACCTCCGCCTCAAGAGACCAAAGCTCAACCAACTGTCCTACGGGACGTGGACTGTTGCAACTATCTTGATTTCGGCAAAAGCAGACTCATTAGTAAATTTTTTTTTTTTTAACTCAGATGAATAGATATCTCGAAATCTGGGGTCTCCGCTCTAGTGACCGTTGGTAGAAAAAATTAAAAATAGAAATGCAGAATGCATCATCTTTTAAAATCACCGTTGGTAGAAACAACAAAAAATAAAAACGCAGAAAGCATCATCTTGTAAAATCAGTTGCCTGCCCAATGAAAACGAGTTCAGATGGCGTCGTAGCGCATACAGAAGCTCGCCTTACCTGCTGTCCGTTCCAGGTTCAGAAATAACCATTTTTCGAATCTCGAGTTCAACATAACCCACAGGTGATTGTGAAAATGCCGCAAAAATGAAAGACGAGCAGCTCCAAGGTAAATTGAGCTTGAAGCGCATAGTAAGATCTAGCCTACATGCCTATACATGCCTACGCATATAGGGCCTGATAAAATCAAATTTTTTTTCTTCCAATGCTTATGGGCATGAAAGTGAAGTCGTCGCCGACTCGTTCTACGCTATAAACCCGCCAAAATCTTTCTACGAGCATACTATTAATTGTACATGTCGAAAGAGTAAACATATAAATGGGAGGCAGCAAATCAAGGTGATGTGCGTCATTAGCTGTTATATATTTATACTCAAACCAAGTGGAGAAACACAGACAGTAAAAGCACCTGCCAGAGGATACACATGAGTGCTTCCATGTGGTTCCGAGCGACGGAATCCCCAACAAATGCGATGGTCTTTCCTCGCAGGAGACGAAAGAAGAGCTCCGCATTGAACTCCGGTGGCTGACATCCCCATGGCTCCCAACGCCAGGAAATGTAAGCCTGGTCAGGCCGCCCATTCCCTTCGCAGTCCTGCGTCGGTGTAAGCACTGGACAACTGCTGCTGTTGTAAACTGCTTTTTTTCCTCTGTCTTCGACCCACCTTCCACTCCACAGGTCGCATGCATCATGTCCTGCATCCAGCCAAAGAACAGGAATTAGCTCTCTCTCTCTCTCTCTCTCTCTCTCTCTCTCTCTCTCTCTCTCTCTCTCTCTCTCTCTCTCTCTCTCTCTCTCTCTCTCTCTCTCTCTCTCTCTCTCTCTCTCTCTCTCTCTCTCTCTCTCTCTCCCTCCCCCATTTCGAATGATCGGAACACAAGGATCTCACAGGAAATAAATTCGCTAAGGAAAGAAAACACAATCATAGGATGATAATATCACAGAAGGTATTAGAAAGTATATAATGACAGAGGAACCTTCGGAGAAGAAGAAGATCTGTGAGCGAGGACGAGCACCTGTGCTGTGGAAGCTTTCATTCTGCATGGAATCAGTAGGAAGCTTCAGAGAGGAGGAAGGGGGCGTACTGAGGGAAGGCAGCAAGTTGCAGAGGATAGTGGTGCGCAGCGAGATAGCAGAAGTCCGGAACCTCACCGACATTACTCCCAGCCCAAACGTGATAAGCCCGATGGCCGCCACGCACAGCATCACGACGCTGCAACCTCTCTTCATGGCTGTCAAAGACTGTAATCCACACGGAGCGGCACCGTTTCCAGACGCATTGCTCAAGCACACCATGAATACGATTCCAAAGGAGCTTGAGTATGGTTTCTGAACGGAGACAAGATAGATTATATAATGTTCATACACAAAGCACTGCCAGCTCGCCAAGTCCCTTCGTCATGCCCTTCTTCCCGTGTGAAATTCGCGCCGAGGAGAGCTGTAGGCTATGGTCGAGTCGCATGTCTTCGGGTACGCTTCACGTCCAAGGGCCCAGACAACCATCACAAGTCTGAGTTCCAAAGCCCCAAATGTTCGCTCAACATGCAAGAAGGCCCCTTCCTATTACTGCCCTGATGATTCCTGACCCCACTGTCCGCTGCTCTCAAGGATGTTGAGCTCTGAGTTTCTGATATGAAGGACGTTGAGCGACTCTCTGATTTGCGGACTGGAGATTCGAAAAAGGAAAAAGCTTCGGTCGAGCTTATACTACACTACTACAGTCTACCTATGGCGCAATCGATCTACGCGATGAATTGAAAAGGACGGTCGGATCGAGGCTTAGTCAGTAACAAAAGGAGAAAGACAATGGATCGCAGCTTGTGGCTGGGGAACTCGGTCTGACGAGGTGGAGGGGATGTCGATAGCTTGTCACTCTCCTAGTTAAATTCGTGTGTTACTCTAACCCGAGAGAAAGGGAATGGGAAGTTGGAACTTGAAAGTAAGGTTTTTCCATAGAGAAAGGGAATGGGAAGTTGGAACTTGAAAGTAAGGTTTTTCCACAGCTTGCGCCTGGAACGTGAGCGCACCAAACCACTCCCTCACGGGCTGCCTTCTTCCATGGTGAATGGTGATGATGGGCGCTTATGCCTCTCATGAGTCGTGTCTGGGGTTGCGTAGGCGAGAAAAGAGTAAAAGCAGATGGTAGTTAGTAGTAAGCGCGCTGCAGGAGACCGTTCGAAGCGATTGTACGTTAGCCATTGTACGTTTTTCTGATTAAAAGATCAGGCTTTGGGCATCCGGTGGGCGCATGGCGCGCATCCTTACATGTTTGCTGAAAACACTCGGCTGTGTCCTCCCGACACCTTCGCCTCCGGGATCCGACCTGTGTAGCGCGCCCTTATTGGGTAAGCTCTTTCTTAAGTTTGATTGCTTCATGTGCTGCGGCACGCCGGCATCTCCAGAGTCCAGACTTCCGACTCCCGAGCCCTCGGGGCCCGACCCCCGACTCCCGGATCATGATGGGAAATGGAGCCTGGAGGACTCCAGTCTCCGCCCACCTTGACTCATTGATCGTCTCCACCAACAACAAGCATGAGCAAAATCCTTTAGAAAATCCTTCTTGTTCAAAAGAACCTGTTTACATTGAAAAGAAAGATCATGAGTATAAAGTATGTACTGGTTATCAATCATTCTACCATCTCTCATCAGGTCCTGCCAATGATCAAAACCCTTCTTCCGACACTTGTTCCACCTGATAGGAAGGGACTGTAAAAAGCCCGAGTTAAACCAACCAATCCAAATAGAGTCCTGCACTAAAAAGGAAGCATTGTGAGTTAGCCAAACGGGGAGATTATACTTAGACTTAACAACCATCCAGGATTTCCAGAAATTACAAGTGAGCTGACTGCCTTTTGGCACAAACTCTCTTGGGGAGGTAATCACATCCCACAAAGAGCAATTAGTCCAGCTTTTATTATACTTCACATGAAACCTGTGAATATTTCTTTTAATCAGACAGGCCCAGAAATCATTAGAGGAGATGGATCTAAAAATCCATTTGGCAGCCATTTGGGTAGCCATCCAAGAAGGACAAATGAGACCAAGCCCACCTTCAGTTTTCTTCATACAGCAAGTACTCCAGGCAACTTTGGGGATTTTGGATCCTCCCCACAAGAAATTTCTAGCCAACGAGATGGCCTGCCTTAACTGCTTTTTATTAGGCTGCCAACAGGAAAGAAAGTACGTAAGGGAGGGAAGAATATAATGCTTCAAAACAAAAGCTCTATGGGAGATACTGTGCTGCACATCTCCCCACTTAAAGATTTTAGCCCTGAATTTATCAATCATCCAACTCCATCTTTGCTCGTTAGAAATGCCAAAGCCCATAGGAATTCCCAGCAACCTGAAGATCACTCCCTTTTTGATGATGTCACAACCTATAAGCTTAACACATTCAGGAATATGATTATTTGAAGAAAAAAAACCAGTTTTCTTGTGGTTAATCACCGAACCACTAGCCAAACAGAACACCTCAAGACAATTAAGGAACTGTTTAGCAGAATTATCATCAGCTTTCATAAGCATATTGGTGTCGTCTGCAAACATCTGCAACCCCAAAGGAGAGAGAGCTTGAGGAATATCCAAACCTGTAATAGATCCTTGTCTAAAGCAGTCCTTGACAAGCCAACCTAAGGAGTCACTTGCTATGGCAAAAAGGAGGGGAGCCAAAGGGCAACCCTGCCTAATGGACCTGCACAATCTAAAAGGTTTAGAAAGACAACCATTGATGGCAACTTTAGAGAAGGCATTACCAAACAGAATACTGACATAATTTATAAACCTTTTACCAAAACCAATGTCATGCAGAGATTGAAGAATGAAATCCCATTCTATCCTGTCATAAGCCTTATCAAAATCAATTTTGAAGAAAAAAGAGTCAACGTTAATCTCATTGCAATAATCAAAGCCTTCCCAAATGGTGATGATACTATCTAAAATATATCTGCCTTTAATGAAACCCTTTTGTTCAGGAAGAATTATACTGTACATAAGAGGACTTAGACCTCTGGCAAGAATACCAGCCAAAATTTTATACAGAGAAGTCAGACATGATATGGGTCTCCAATTGTTAAGATCATCCTTAGAACCTTTTTTGTGAATTAATTTTATCACTCCAGTGTTCACAAATGGAGAAAGGGATCCCCTGCTAAGGGCTTCTTGCCAGATCTTGAGAATTATGGGAACCATTTCAACCTTAAATTCCTGGAAAAACTCATAAGGCAAACCATCATGACCAGGAGACTTACCAGGCTTCAATTTGCTAATGGATTCTATAACCTCACCCTCAGAGAGGGGCATATCAAGGAGGGAGTCCATTCCCTGAGGAACCATTTTTTTCCTACAAAGGGCAATGGCAGCTCTTGCACTCCAGACAGGATCCCCTCTCTTGGGAGGCTGAGAGAATACATTGGCAAAGAACCTATGAGCAATCTGGAGGTTTTCCTTAAAATCTTTAGCGAAAGAACCATCATTATTCTTGAGAAGGGGGATAAAATCCCTGGCTTTTTTTTTTCTCATCAAATCAAACATGTGCTTATTGGGCTTGTCAATTTTGCCAGCCCAGAATTCTCTAGACGTGGCAAGGGCACCCTTAGCAAGGAGATAGTCCACTTTCTTCACTTGCTCCTGAAGGTCTAAAATCTTAGCTCTTTTATTATTTTGATCAAGGTCAGAACAATCAATTTCATTCAACTGCTGTAAAATCATCATCCTTCTCTGCTGTCTTATTTCTTTAGCTTTATTCTTATAGTACTTAATTAAGTCCTGAATGTTCTTAACCGCCCTTTCCCAGGCCACACAAGGAGGAGTGACAGCATTAAAATGCCTCCTCAGAATACTCGAGATTTGTTCCTTCACCACAGGAATCTTAAAAAGGGAGGGATCCAGATGAGTCCACCCAGCACGAAAGTTAGGATTATTATTATACAAGTTAACAATCAAAGGAGAATGATCTGACAATTGAAAGGAGGGATCAGTGAAACAACAAAAGTTCCATAGAGAATGACTTCTGCTAGCATTAATGTAGAACCTGTCCAGTCTAGCAGATAAAAAAGAATTGAGATTCTTGTTAGTCCAAGTATGCCCAGAATTGGTAGAAAGATCAACCAGATTATGCTTATTTATCAAGTTATACCAGCAATGCTTTTCAAAGCCAGAGACAATATTCTCACTTTTTCCAATCCTGTCTCCAGGATTAGTAACCATATTAAAATCCCCTGTCAACAAAATATCACCATTAATCCTGGAAATTTCTTCCCAGCATTTAGATCTAAGCATAGCCTGATTAGCTGCATACACACACACTACAGTACAATTAATGGGCTCTTTACACTTAACAGCAATCCACTGATTGGTGGAACTTCTGTGAACCTCTTCAATAAGATGAGACAGACCATTAGCTATGCCTATAGCTGCCCCTCCTTTCCCAGAATGATCAGTATGAACCCAATGAACATTATTTGACACAATTTTCAGATTAGACAAAAGATCCGAACCTCCAATCTTGAGTTCCTGCAGACAGAAGAAATCTGGCAGGTGAGAAGCTTCTTTAATCCAGTTGTTAATAGTCTTACTTCTGACCGGATCAGAAAGTCCTTTGACATTAATAGAGATAATTTTGATACTATCCATAGAAGAAATAATCAAAAAAAAAGGAAAGACTTACTTTTTCAGGTTTTTACCTGGTTTTACAGCAGACGCCGACGACCTTACAGTCTCTTTCCTCTTGGACTTATGTTTTTCTTTACCTTGAGGACTAGGAGATCTGACATTTGTCATGCAAACATCTGTATCAATGTGTCCACCTATTTCTTCCTGAATAGAAGTATGTTGATCAAAACTATTAATTTGCTCAATAAACATATCATCACAGGTACTATTGTTATCCTCTTCAGAGGACATCGTTTTAGGGATGTCACCAGAAGAAGGTCTGAAGGGTGACCCCTTATCAACATTACCTCTCCTTTCTTTTTCACCCTGCATGTCAGAGACAACTTTACCTTCCTGAATGAGAGTAACTTTCGCATGATTAGCACCATTAAGAGAGAAGTCAGCATTCCTTTTATTTTCCTGCAAGGCTTGCTCTTCAAAAGACTCAGATTCTTCCAGAGGGGAATCCTCTAGGATTTGAAAAGGATTGGAAATCCCTTTTACCAACGTCTCTATCCTGATACTCCCAGTTGGGTTTTTTCTTTTCTGTTTGTAAGACACCTTTTTGAAGCCGTGTTCTTCTTTGGGGAGGCCCAATCCAGTAGGAGCTGAGTCTGTGGGAGGCATTTCACCTTCCCCATCCTTTTTTTCCTGTTTTTTAGCTAATAAAGGACAATCTTTTATTAGGTGACCCTGTTTAAAACAGTTAAAACACGCATTAGGGAGATTCCTGTAGATAACCTTTTGAGTATGAACTTTACAACCCTCAGAATTTTTGATAAAAAGTTCTGTTTTAATATTCTTAGCAATGTCGACCTCAATCAGCATCTGAGGCTCCCATTTGGGATTAAATTCTTTTTTAGGTTTCTGACCCAGCACCTTGCCAATTAACCACCTAATTTCTCAAGCCAAGGGTAAAATTCCACTGGGAAATCTGGGAACTCCACCCAAATGGGTAATTTTGTTGGCTTATTATTCCTAGGATTAAAACCAGGATACCACTTATAAAAGGAAAGGGGAGTATTTTTAATTAACCAATGACCTTCAGCTAGCACTTTCAAAGCATTATTAACATCCTCAAAAAAGAACAGATAAAAATTATTCGGAAGATATTGCACATGTCTAGCAAAAAGACCTTTGCTTTCCCAGTTCACCTTCATCCAAGATTTAAGCACTTCCTGAGCAGGTCTGGGGCCATGACAATGGGCAATAACCACTTTATCTTCTAAATGAATGTTCCATCTACTTAGAGCAGAGCTTTCAATAACTAAGGTACAATCTTCTTTATCCTCCACTTCTCGGTCAATGTTGATATCATGAGGCTTATCTTTAGATATACCATCGACTTTAATGGCCTCATCTACCTTCAATTTACCTTTGAGATCCGAGGACACAGAGGGAGGAAGATGGTTACCTGGGTGATCTTGATTAGCAAAGACAGAGAAAAAATCTTGATTAGGTCTCTGCACAACCTTGGCATAAGATAAGGGGGCATGCCGCTGAAGGGGTTCAGCCGAGAAACCGTGCAGCAGAACGTCAGAGGTAAAACCTTTTACAGAGTCATACCTGCCTTCTCCTCCAGACAGCGCGTTCGACTCTCCCAGAAGAGCCTCCCCGGGACGGGACGAGCAAGAGCTTCCATCGAAGACAGGGTTGAAAGTCGCATTCATCACATTTTCTTTATTCCCTGTTCTCGATACAGGGAGTCCATCGCGTAACGCTTCATGCAGGGCCATGAGGGGGCCAAGGTAGAAACAGAACAGAACACGAGCAAGGGTTGAAGCCCCCCTCACGAAGAGGGGGAGGGAAGGAGCAGCAGGGCCTTCCCCCACTCCGAAAGGGAGGAGTAGGGAACGAGGCGGCCCCAAAACCCAGAACGCGCGGCCTTGAAAACCCTAGAGAGCATTCACCAAGGCATTTGGACTGGCAGTCAGGCTAGGAAGTATAAAATTGATGCTGGACTATGCAAATTATGTGGTAAAGAAGAGGATTTGGAACATCTTTTCATCAATTGTAAATTTGCTGCTAGATTCTGGTGTGGTATCAGGTCTTTCTGTCAAATTCAGGGTCTGAAAATTCCAAGCAGTAAAGATCTGCTGATTGGAGAATCAAATGGCATGGACATCCTCCTCTGGCAGCTCGTCAGAAGCCACTTTTTGTGGTATATATGGAAAAACAGAAACAGTGCTATCTTTAACAAAAAGGGAAAGGATCACTTTTTCTCTTGTTTGTTTGGAATGAAGAATATTTTCAGATTGTGTAGTTCCTCTTGTAACGAGACCCCTTCTGAATTCAAGAATCCCTATGTTGTGTTTAAAAATTATCACCACAATAGGTGGAGAAATAAGCTCATTGGAATGTATTCAAAGCCTAGAGGATACTTGATCACCTTCCTTTGTGATTATGTAGACTCTTTTCTTTTGTAAAGCTTCCTTGGGATGTAGAGGGCTCTAAGTTGAGCCTCTCTTGCCTTGTACCTTTTCTTTGCTTAGCATCAATTTAATATTTCCTGTTTTGTTCAAAAAAAAAAGCATGAGCAAAATCATAGCTGCAAAATATGCACTGTAGAGAAAAGGAGGATTGAATCATTAGAGAACTTGAAACTGTGATGGCTTCCAAGTTCCACCAACTCCAACCATTCAGCGACAACGTCCTCGCAATAAACATATGCACCGTAAAGCTAAAAAACATATTCACCACAAAGCCATTCATTTTCTTTGTGTTGTCCTGACTCCCTGCTCCTCGTTGAAGCGGTTTAATTCTTTGCCTTCCAAGTCGGGGAGTTCAAACCAGGCCTAAAATCCACAGCTAGCACAACTCATCTTCTTTGTGTGTGTGTGTGTTTTTTTTTAAATAAAGGGAGTTCGGCAATGCCTACTCTCCCTGACTTTAATTAAATAAAAGAAGAATACAAGTGAATAGGATTAGTGCACTCGGGACCCCCCCAAGTCCCACAACGTGGGGGCAACACAAACACGTCAGGAAGTCATACCTTCGTGGTATACCATACAAAGCTTACATGGAGTTATAGAGGAGGTTGATAAACTTCACATCCCCATCATGCAGAACCCACTTGGTTTTAAGCTTACTGTTGACATACTGTAGCTTTGGGGGGAGGGGGTTCTTACAGTTAGCAATTCTTTTGTCGAGAAGGAATAGGGACTTCTCGATCGACCACTCCTTGGGGGTATTGCCAAAGTTGTGAGTGCATCTTTCCTGCCAAATCTTCCAAAGGATCTCTCCCCTGATCGCATTCCACATTGCCATTGAGCAATCCATCGCTTCACCAATGAGGGCTTGCTTCCAATTGATTTGTTCTTGGAGCCTTAAAGAACGACCAAGGACCCTCCATAGCCGAAGGGATTTAGGGCAAGCAAAGAACAGGTGACCCTCATCTTCTTTGTGTTGTCCCAACTCCCTGCTCCTCGTTCAAGCAATTTCATTCTTTGCCTTCCAAGTCGGGGAGCACAACTTTTCATATGGCAGGCAAAAAAAAAAAGTATGTCGTATGACAGGTTTATTCTAAATAATCCTTGTCAAATGACATGCATTTTTTTGCGAAGATAGGCTCAATAATTGTTTGACAATATGGATGTCTTCCAACATGAAAAATTCAATACTTCAATGAAACGTTATTTTAGATGCATAGCAATCTTTACTCATAATCTGATATACGTCACATGGGTCTACTATATGCAAAATAGTAAAACATTAAATCCATGGAGAATGCTTGTAAATAAACTTCTAGAATAGTAAAGCATTAAATCCACATTAGTAGTTATCCTTCCCTTATAGTATAAGAAAAACAACATCAAAGTTAAGTAAATCTTCATAACAAAGTCTTGATTTCGTTTGGGCTTTATAAACAATCATCCATTTTGCTGAGTCATCAATCTCTATATGTTGTCAAAAGCATATTTACACAGTCCATATATCTTAAGTCATACAACATAGCTCAATCTTCATGAATCTATTTACATATATAAAGAACATATGTCTACTTACACTTAATTATGTATATGCAGTTACAATCCTATTCAAACATGTATTTACTTGTCCTATCTTTCCAATGTAGTCTTTTCTCATTAACAAAAATATATAACATATCTATGCATCCATGTTCACTTATCCAAGTTCACTTAGTTTCTCAGTTGTGCATGTGTGAACATGCATACAATATATTCACAAAGCATAGAGAAATCCTTCAAATAACATGCTCACATTCAAATGCATGCTTGAACATACATATGCCCACACCTTGTTTAAGAAATTTGAGCTTAGGCAGAATACAATCTTCGAGCCTCCATGTTGTTTGGATTCCTTAAACATGTCAACAACCACAGACCTACAATTCTTTAGTGCATGTCTAACTTGGAAGTGTATTTGATGAGCACCTGTTCTCAACCAAAAGAGAAATTAGGCAATGATATAATTTGATAATCACTTAATACTTCAATATATTGCAAAGAGTCATCCTATATGGTAAAACCAAGCTTTCAACATATGTCATTGGTGAGATAAATCTATTAGAACCATTGAATGCATACATCCTCAAATAAATATCAAATAAAATCTTGATTGACGATGGTTGTAATAAAGTAATACTGTGATCTAAGGGTCCGATCGATTCAAACGAATCTGAAATCAGACACCATTTTGTCACCCATGTGTATGACCAAAGATCTTGAGACTAGACTTACTAGCAGGTCATGTGCTCTTGTAAAGAAGTGATCCACTTAGCTTAGTGGTTAAGTCTTAAGGGTGCGAAGGAGGAGGTCTTGAGTTCAACCCCCATGGGGGGTACATGGGGAGACTATTTTGCCCAAAGAGATCCAAAGCCTTCTAGAAGCATCCACTTGAGTTAACTCGAGTTAATTGGGACACTTGGCCCACATGCACTTACATGTCTGACACAGGGATGGTTAGAATCCACCTGCCCAAGAAGGCAGTCCCCTAGAGAGAGCTATATATAGAGGCATATGGTTGGGAGGAGAGTCATCTCTCTAGCACATGGTGGTGGTCGTAATTTATCAGCCTCTTGCATTGGTATCAGAGCTAGAGCTTTTATGGAGACCTTGTGAGGGACTACCACCTTCCTCAAGCTTTTATGGAGATACATGTTGCTTATCATATCATCATCTACATATTCCTCACATTGATCATCTTCTCTCTCTTCTTCATGTTGGAAGTTTTTCTTTTTCATTGAGATTGGAGTCGTAAGTGTGCATGCTAGAATATGGAGGTCGTGTTCTACTCATGCGAAGTTTGCTCACAAAAAGCTTGGAGCTCCCTCTCTATCCTTTGCTTATCGATAATAAAAAGTCCATAATGTTGCACAATAGAGTGTGACAGTAGTTTGAGGGATTTGATCCTAGCACCTCATGCTACTAAGATGTTGCTCTAACCATAAGACCCATCACTGATGACAGCATATAGCCCTGATCAAATCTATTTGATCTTAAGTTTTTTCGGGCATTGCTTATTATCTACCACTATGAGGGGAAGGCAAAAGGACCATTGCTTAAATTGCTATTGAGTTTCAAACTTGGGTCCTTGCAACGAGAAACATGTGTGGCAGCCAGACAACCAATCGATCACACAAAATTGAATTTGATGGTGGGACATACAATCTCAGAGAACAACAATTCTCCATTGTGCCACTACTGCGACCTTTTTCATCACGAAATGAGCCTTTAGCTAAAGCAAAAGGAGGTCACATTTTTACATGTACAAGTAGTAGGAGTCAACCACACACCCCTGATGTAGGAGGCGGACAACATCCTACTACACTAATGGTTGATCTTTGCTTTTAAGTGTAAGACAAAGGCTTGATTGATATGTGTGTGACTCTCCTCCCATACATATATACCCTCTTGTACTCTAAAAATAGCAATGTTCTGGAATAGTCTAGTGTGAATATGTGGCCATCATTGAATACTTATTCCCATTACTACCAAGTACCTTAAGGTATCCCTTGAGCTTGGGACCTTGGCTAGATGGCCCTTGTCCCTCACACACATGGACTGATCCCTATGGATCAATGTCATGATCTCTATGGATCAATGTCTAACACTCTCTCCCCCTTCTAAAGGTCATATTCCTCAATGATCAGTGAGGCAAAGTACTTGTGAACTAGAGCTTTTGATTCCCAAGTAGAGTCAGTAAGCGGTAATCCTCTCTAGGCTACTAGACAAGATTCCTCAATTGCTTCTGTCTTTGATCTAGTATCCTGTGTGGAGAATGATCCGTGATATTACTTTCCAAAAAAGAAACAATACCCTCTATTAGATTATCCTCCCTCAAAGTTTACTGACCTGAAACACTAGATGAACTCTACAATATGGAGGAAGCTCTAATCGGTATGCAACTTCACTTAGCTTTTTAACTATCCAAGGTCCACAAAACCTTGGTGATAGCTTACTACACTTCACTATGGAGAGTGAAGTAGATCTAGCTAGTACTTGAAAAAAGACTCTGTCTCTCTCCTCAAAGGAACTAGGAGATCTCTTCCTATCAGCATACTCTTTAGCCCTATCTACTGCTTGTTGCATCTTGGCTTTAGCTATTTCTAAATTTTCTTGGAGGTTTTCTAAGGACTCCAAAGCACTAGGACATTTCTTTGGCATGCCTATGGTACTGGGAGCATTGGGATTCATGCCATAGTTCATCTCAACTAGTGGCAAATAATTATCCCAATCTGTCTGTCTCTCAGACACATATGCCCTCAACATGTCCTCGAGTATCTGGTTGACCCTCTCAGACTGACCATATGTCTAAGGATGATCACCACTACTCATCTTTAATGACACCTTTAGTTTGTCAAATACAAACTTTCAGAAGTGTCCTGTGAATCTAACATCCCTATCTAAAACTATGGATGTTGATAACCCATGCAATCTGAAGACAAGTTGGATAAACAACTCCACTACCTGTAGAGCTTCTATCTGTAAGAAAATAACAGCACATCGGAATAGATCTATAGATAGAGTTGAGAGAAAAACGGAGAAAAAGATAGACGCAGACTGAGAGACAGAGAACTCAAATTTTTAGATTGCTGATCATAATGCAGTTACAATGATGGTGATGTCCACCCATGCGCTCCCAATGTGGAGCTTAGATGGCGATCTAGACAGACTCTAGATGAAGGGCTTACTAGTGAACAATGTTGTGTAAAACTAAACCTAGGCCGTGCTTATATAGTTTTTACAAGGCGGTTCTGTATAGATAAACGTAGTCGGGAGATACAAAATAGTCAATAAAATAATCTAATAATATCTCCACGACCAGAAGTCCTACTGTCTCGGCCCTACGGGCTGGGGGGATAGGCCCCCCGGACCCCCCAGAAAGGGGCAAGCCCCCCTCTACACTCCCCCATTAAGGTTCTATGGGGAAACCGTGCGATGCCACATGACCTTTATTTTCACCTTAAATGGCAACCCAATGGTGTTGAGATATCAAGCTCAACATGTGATGATCCAGGATGACACGTACCAGTTTTTTGTTTCTCTGACATGTATAGTGGTCATGCCGGTATATGTCAGGGATACTTCATTGGGCTTTATTAGATTTATCTACCAAGAGTGATGGCACATTTGTTTCTTGCCAGCTCACTCATTCGCGGGCATTAGGTTTTTTCCTTATGTACTGGTCTTTATATATTGCACTTGTTGTATTCTTGTTTTTAGGTCATTCTTGTACATTCCTTTTATGTAATAGAAGAAGAAGAAGAAGAAGAAGATCATTCTTCCCTGTCTCAATTTGTGTGTGTGCTTCTCCTTGAGAGTGAGAGTGTGTGTGTGAGCTCTCTTCCTTATCTCCTTCCTCGTGACATGATATCAGAGCCAGCGTGGCTGTAGAGAGCTCGTGGAGAAGGCGACGGTGAAGACTACGTGGCAAGGCATGGAGAAAACGCGATTTCACAAACGGCCTCCGTTTGCTACAAAAATCGGTGTGAAGGTAGAAGTTTTGGAGCCATCTCGACCTCCGTTTCGAGCCTGCAAGGTGGGGCCCACAGAAAAACCAGGTCAGTTTCAGAAAATGTAACTTGTGTTATGTTCGGCGACACTCATATATTCCAGATCCATAATTTCAAGCGATTCCGTGTACTGTTGATACACGAAAACTGTGTTTTTCTGAGATCGAACTGTCACATCATAGTGCGATAGTGTTCAAGCAGAAGTGCTGCTTGTAGTGTGTTGCGGTGTTGTGAATTGTTGCAGAAATGGCAAACGCAAATGGAATGAGTCAGCTTATGAGCGATAAGCTGGACAAGAACACTTCCATGCTTGGAGATTCAGAATGACGAATTTCCTGATGGGAAAAGGCTACTGGAAGTACATTGAAGGAGAGAATGAAAATGCTCCGTAGTTACCAGAAAGGAATCATACTGCAGAACAGTTAAGAGCATATGAGGAATGGAATCAAGGAGCACGAAAGGTAATGTATTGGCTATCTGTTAGCATACAGGATAATGTGATTGGACACATACAGGATGCCAAGACTCCAAAAGAGGCTTGGAATAGTTTGGTCACTTTGTATGAGACCAATACAAAGGCATGGGAGTTGCAACTCAAGAACGAGTTGCATACATTGGAGAAAAAAAGCATGTCGGTAAGTGACTACACTCTAAAAATCAAAAGCATATGTGAGTCACTTGCATCTATTGGCGTGAATGTAGATGATGATGATAAGGTGGAAGTGTGCCTTCCTGGTTTAGGATCTGCATATAAGCAGTTCAGAACTTCTATACAGACCAAGGAAAATATTCCGAATTTTGCTGATTTGGTATCTATGCTAATTATTGAAGAAAAGAATCTTGGTGAGGATTCAAACTCCTAAGGAAAGCCCAGTTCTGAGTAGGTATTCTACTCTGGCAGAGGAAGAGGCAGAGGTAGAGGTTTTGGAAGTGGAAGAGGAAACAATAACCAAGACCAAGGTCAACAACAGAATCATGCAGGAGGAAGAGGACAGTTTCGAGGCACGGGGAGTCAAAGAGGTCGTAGAAATTTCCAAAGAAATGATTTAGGTAATGATAGTAAAGGATGTTGGAATTGTGGTAAACCTGGACACTTTGAACGTGATTGCAGGTTGAAGAATCAAAATAACAGAAGGCAGCAAAACAACTATGCATCCACAAGTGCAGATGATTTTGAGAAGCTGTTTATGGTTCAACATCACATGATGAATACGATGTCTACTGGTATTTCAAAATTGAATGATAATGTCTGGTATGTTGATTCAGGTGCTTCAAATCACATGACCAGTCATGCAAAATGGTTTAGTAGTTTGCAAAAAATGCAAGTTCCTGGATATGTTGAAACAGGTGATGATACATCGCATCCTATTGAGCATACAAGAAACATAGCATTGTCTATGGAGGACGGAAAGGTAAAACATCTCGCTGTTGTGCTGCATGTTCCAAATATAACAAAGAATCTGGTTTCTGTTGGACAAATGGTTGACCAGGGATTACAAGTCGGGTTCAATGCTGATGGATTATATGTAGAAGAGTACAAGCAGGATGGACGATTGGTTGCCAAAGGAAACAAAGTGGGTAGGATGTTCACCTTAAATGTGAAGATTCCTGAAATGAATGCAACCATGTTTGCAAAAGGTGGAGGAGTTATTGCATATATAGAGATATGGCGCAAACGGATTGGACATGCAAACTTGCAAAGGCTGAAACTGATGCAGTCAAAGGAGATTGTCCATGGACTACCAAATTTCAAAGTTGTAGAAATTCAAAAGGTATGTGCAGCATGTCAATTTGGTAAACAATCAAGAGCATCATTTCCACATGAAAAGCATGTTAGTGAGAATGTACTAGAAGTAGTACATACAGATGTTTGGGTTCCAGCAAAGACCACATCTATGGGTGGTTGCAGGTTTCATGTTACTTTCATTGATGACCATACACGCAAAGTATGGGTATATTTCATGAAAGAGAAGAGCGAGGTGTTTACTCACTTCTAGAATTTTAAAGTTATGGTGGAAAAGTAGATAGGGAAGTACATTCAGACATTAAGATCTGATGGAGGAGGTGAATACATGTCAAATGAGTTCAGCAGTTTTCTAAAAAATCATGGAATTCGGCATCAGTTTTCATGTAGGTACACACCACAACAGAATGGTGTTGCTGAATGCAAAAACAGACATATTGCAGAAATAGCAAGAGCCTTAATGACTGAGAAGAATATGCCTCATTGTTATTGGGCAGAAGCTGTGCATACTGCTGTATACATCATGAACAGAACTTCGACTGCTGCTGTACATCAAGTTACACCTGAAGAGAAGTTTACAGGGAAAAAGCCAAACTTATCACATCTGAAAGTTTTTGGCTGTATTGCATATGTACATGTCCCAGATGAATTGAGGACGAAGCTTGATCCAAAAGCAGAAAAGTGTGTCTTCATTGGATACTCCCTTGAGCAAAAGGGATAATGTTATAACCCACTCACACGACAGGTAAAGGTGAACAGAGATGTGGTATTTGATGAAATGTCAAGCTTCTATGCAGATGCCAAAGAATGACTGAGTTTTCGAACCAAATGACAAAGAAAATGCTGAAAAATCAAGTGCAGAATCTCAGGTTTTGAGTGGACCAGATGCATCACCAAGCAATAGTTCCAACTCAAATCCATGGAGTGGAAGATTACGTGGGAATTTCAGTCCAGCAAATTCATCAAATACATCCAAGAAAGGTAAAGAAAAGCTTTCTGCTGGTCATAAAAACATGTGCAGGTTTTGAAGATGTTGATGGAGATTCAAGAGGTTCAGAAAAGAGTCTTGATGAGGAACTTGGATTACCCTCTGTGAAGACTCCAAGAGTAAGAAGGGCACATGCAGATGATACAAGGAGAAGTGACCCAGGACCAAGAAGATCTGGGATGCGTAATTCAGTGCAACGATTGACATATGATAGTTACATGGCTCGCCATTGTGCCTACATGACAAAGGTAATACAAGATGCTGAACCTTCTTGTTTTGAAGATGCAATTGGTAATGCAGATTGGGAAAAAGCTATGGATGAGGAGATGGCTGCACTTTATGGAAATGATACATGGAAGCTGGTTCCATTGCCGCAAGGAAAGAAACCCATAGGCTGTAAATGGGTTTACAAGGTAAAGCATAATGCTGATGGTAGCATAAGCAGGTATAAAGCACGATTGGTAGCTAAAGGATATGCACAGACATATGGCATTGATTATGAGGAAACATTAAGCCCTGTAGCTAAAATGTCTACTGTTAGGACACTTGTTGCATTATCTACAGCAAAAGGATGGACTTTGCATCAGATGGATGTGAAGAATGCTTTCCTACATGGTGAGTTACAGGAAGAAGTATATATGGACCAGCCACAAGGATATGAAGAGTCAAAGCATCCAGAATATGTTTGCAGGTTGCAAAAGGCTTTGTATGGGCTGAAGCAGGCTCCGCGTGCATGGCATGCAAGGATTGCTGATTACTTAACCAGCATTGGGTTTTCTATGTGTGATGCAGATCACTCACTATATGCAAGGAAGGCTGATGATGGCATCACTATTGTGGCTATTTATGTTGATGACCTGATTGTAGGTGGTGATAATGAAGAAAGCATCAAAGAGGTAAAGAAACTTCTTATGCAGGAATTCGACATGAAAGATCTTGGTGTGTTGCGCTATTTCTTGGGCATTGAGTTTATACACACAGAAACAGGTATATGGATGTCGCAAAGGCAATATGCCTTGAATATGTTGCAAAAGTATGGTATGGCTGATTGTAAGCCAATTTCTATGCCTTTAGATCAAAATTTGAAATTGGATACTACATCAGGTGAAGCATTGGAAAATGCTACTATGTACAGGAAAATTGTGGGAAGTCTTATATATCTTACAATTACAAGGCCTGATTTAAGCTACACTGTTGGACTTGAAAGTCAGTTTATGCAGGTTCCTAGGAAGCCACATTTGGATGCTCTGAGGCGCACTCTACGTTATGTGAGTGCTACTTTGGATTATGCATTGTTTTATGAAGCTGGTGTAGATTTGCAGGTTCATGGATACACCGATGCAGATTGGGCTGGTAGTACTCCAGATAGAAGATCTACTAGTGGCTTTCTTTTCTCACTTGGAGGTGCAGCTATTACATGGAGCAGTAAGAAGCAACCCACTGTTGCTTTGTCGAGTACAGAGGCTGAGTATAGAGGTGCTGCAATGGCAGCATGTGAGGCATCATGGCTAGAGATGTTACTTGCAGATTTAGGCGTGGAAGTGCAAAAGCCTATCACTATCTATTCTGGTAATCTTAGCAGCATACAGTTAGCACGGAACCCTATTTTCCATGCTAGAACAAAGCATATCGAGGTACATTATCACTTCATCAGAGAGAAGGTATTAGCAGATAATATTGATCTTGTTTATGTGAGAACAGATGAGCAGGTTGCTGATATTTTCACCAAAGCACTTGGAGCTGAGAAGTTGAAGAAGTTTTGGAAGATGCTGGGATTACAGGATATGGCATTGAGCTTGAGGGGGAGTGTTGAGATATCAAGCTCAACATGTGATGATCCAAGATGACACGTACCAGTTTCTCGTTTCTCTGACATGTATAGTGGTCACGCCGGTATATGTCAGGGATACTTCATTGAGCTTTATTAGATTTATCTACCGAGAGTGATGGCACATTTGTTTCTTGCCAACTCACTCATTCACGGACATTAGGTTTTTTCCTTATGTTTTTGTCTTTATATATTGCACTTGTTGTATTCTTGTTTTTAGGTCATTCTTGTACATTCCTTTTATGTAATAGAAGAAGAAGAATAAGAAGATCATTCTTCCCTGTCTCAATTTGTGTGTGTGCTTCTCCTTGAGAGTGAGAGTGTGTGTGTGAGCTCTCTTCCTTATCTCCTTCCTCGTGACAAATGGCCTAGAAGTTTATGCCCTACCTAACTAATGGATGGGCTCACAAAGATCATCTACAACCATCAACGGTCACACATAGACCTCATCTAACTTGGAAGTCAGGGTTCCATAAATGTTCAGGCTCTCATAATGGCTTCTCCTCATAATGGGGGCCTTACAACTTAGAGCACCATGGATCATTTGTGGTCACTTGAGGGTGGAGTATTGAGCATATCTAACACCCCCCCTAAATGTCCACCCTACGATGAACTACCTCCTTAGTCCAATCCCAAGCTTTGGAAAGTGTCGAATAAGTTGCTCTCTCCTAAGAGCCTTGGTGAAGATGTGCGCTCCATTTTCTTCAGTAGGACAATAGCTTATCTCCATGACCTCGTCCTCAGTCAACTCATGCACATAGTGATACTGAATTTCTATCTGCTTGGTACGTGCATGGAAAACAAGATTTTTGGCGATGGCCATGCAACTTTGGTTGTCACACTTCAACTTTGTAGCCTCCTGTTCTTGTATTCCTATGTGCCATAGGATCCTCCTCAACCATACTGCTTCACATGCCGCAACACATGCAACTTTGTACTCAGCTTCAGTAGAAGATAATGCTACAGTCGGTTGATTCTTACTAATCCAAGAGAAAATCCTTGATCCTAAAGAAAAGCAATATCCAAAAACTGATTTTCTAGTAGCAATATCTCCTGCCCAATCTTAGTCACAATATCCGACCAGAGATGATCCTTCTTCATAAAGAATACCATAATCAGTGGTTCCTTTCACATACTTGAGTATCCGCATGCTTGTCTTCCAATGAGTTTGGCAAGGCTTATTAGAGAACCTGCTTACTACTCCAACAACATAAGAAATGTCTGGTTTTCTATTGCACAAGTAGATGAGACTTCCAACTAATTTCTTGTATCTTCCAATATCCACTGGAGGTGAAGTATCTTTAATAAATAATTTTGTGTTGACCTCCATAGGTGTAGAAATTTCCTTGCAATCCTCCATGTCGAATGCCTTCAATATCTGCATTGCATACTTTTGTTGAGAGATGAAAATCTTCCCTGGTTCTTGCCAAACTGCCAAAGTTCAAGACCTAAGCAATAATGCATTAAGCCCAAGTCTATCATTTCAAATTCTCAACTTAGGGCATCTTCTGTTTGTTGAAGAAGAGAATCATCATTTCCTATAATCACAAGGTCATCTACATAGAGTACAAGCACAATTTTCTTCCCTCCTCTCTTTAGAACATACAAGTTAGCATCAAAAGCACATCTTTTGAAACCTAGATCCAAGAGATACTTATCTATTTCTTGGTACTATGCTCTAGGGGCTTGTTTTAGCCCATATAATGCGTTCTTCAGCTTATATACCTTGTTCTCTAAATGGGGAGCCTCAAAACTTGGTGTCTTAGACACATATACCTCCTCCTTGAGGTCTCCACTCATGAACGCTGATTTGACATCCATGTGATAGACTGGCCAATGCTTATGTGGAGCCACAGCTAGAACTACTCGGATAGTAATCATTCCTGTAGTCGGGGCAAATGATTCAAAAAATTCAATGCCTTCAACTTGTGAGTAGCCTTGTGCAACAAGTCTTGCTTTATACTTTTTTAGAGTACCATCAGCATTGTACTTTAGCTTCTAGACCCACTTGGTGCCAATGACTTTATGCTTAGGGGGTCAATCCACCAACTCCCAAGTTCCATTCTTCATGATATTGTTGTATTCTATTTGCATGGCAGCCCTCCAATTCGGATCGTGGAGTGCCTCTTCCACATTGCTTGGTTCCTTTGCTTCTCCTTGAATGAGATCAACCATCAAGGCTGTGTTTACAATGTGGGTGCTTGCCCGTCTCTGTTCCTCTATTCTCTGTGATCTGCTCGGTCCATCTGCAACCTATTCTAGTGACTGTGGGATGGGGTTTGCAGAATCATAGAGCTGCCTCACCCAACATGGCAATGGCTTTTCCATTTGGGTAAGGGCAGGTTGATGACTTTCAGAATGGTCATCTAAAGATGATGCTTCCTTCTCTTGTGTAGAAGGGATAGCTCTTTGGCTAGGTTCATAGTGGATTGGCCCTTTGCCTGATGATAAAGTGGAAGCTCTCTTTTCCTCCTCCACTGCATGTGGTTGCTCCTCCTTAAACACCACATCACGTCTCGCCATGATCTTCTTAGCCTCAGGGTCATAAAGCTTATAAGCATTCTTATCTTCACTGTACCCTAGGAAGATACATTTAATGCTTTTTGGTTGAAGCTTGTTTCTCTCCCTATCTCGAACATGTACATAACATTCACTTCCAAATACTTTGAAATGGGAAACAGAAGGCTTTTTAAGAGTGTAGGCTTCTTGTGGAGTCTTTCCATCAAGTGGCTTGGTGTAACTTCGATTCAAGATGTAGACAGTAGTGTTGACAACCTCTGCTCAAAATTGATTAGGCAAACCCTTTCCTTTCAACATGCACCTTGCCATCTCCATGATGGTTGGATTCCAATGTTGTGCAACACCGTTTTGTTGAGGACTATATGCCACTATGAGTTGATGCTTGATTCCCTTACTCTTGCAGAAATCTGCAAACTATGTTGATGTGAACTCACCACCACCATTTGTCCTGAATTTCTTCATCTTCTTCCTTGTTTCACTTTCAACAAGCTAAAGCCATTCTTTAAGCTTACCAAAAGCTTGAGCCTTATCATGAAGGAAGTACACCCACATCTTCTTGCTATAGCCGTCGACAAGTAACATAAAGTAGGAAGATCCATCCAAGGCCTGTGTATGCATTTTTCCACACAAGTTAGCATGCACCAACTCTAGAGGATAGCTTGCCATGTTCTTGCTTTCTTGTGGAAATGCCTTCCTCTGTTGCTTGCCCATCATGCAAGCTTCACATGGTTCCTTCATTTCTGCAATCGATGGTGGGTGTGCAACCATACCCCTAAGATGCATCTCCTTTAGTACAGGGTATCCAATGTGGCCGAATCTCTCATGCCATAGCTTACTTGTGCCCACATTTGTAGTGGTTGTAAGAGCACACAACTCATACATGTTGTTCCTTCTTATGCCAGTCCCAACAATGTTGTTGTTACCGTCCATAATCTTAGCTCCTGTCTTACTGAAAGATACTTGATGACCTTGATCAGTTATAGAAGCTACTGAAAGTAGATTTCGTTTTATTTGTGGAACATACAACACATTTGAAAGCTTTATGATATTGTCATTAGAGTTAATGAGAAAAACTATACCTTCACCCTTTGTAGGGCATCTTGCATTGTTCCCTACCTTTATTGTGATGGGTTCCTTTAGAGGTTGTAAGGAACTATAAAGGTCTTTTCTACTCATCATGTGACGAGTTGCACTACTGTCCAACACCCATGAGTCATCTGTTCCTGAATCTTCAGCCGAGGAACACACCTCCTCTATCGTAACAAATAACTCAAGCTCTATTTCTACTGTGTTGGCAGACTCCTTGCCCTTGCCACCTTTTGAAGAGCCACTCTTCTCTTCTGCCTTCTTGATGTGACAGTCTTGGATTCTGTGTCCTTTCTTCTTGCAATGGAAACACTCTCCCTTGAACTTCTTTTTGTCATTCTTCTTTTTTGTCTCCATCTTTTGAAGATTCTGTTTTGACTCCTATGGCATTTGCTATGAATGCAATATCTCCTTTGCTACCACCACTCCTTGCCTTGAGCTGCAGCTCCTCCATGAGTAAGGCACTAAATTCTTCAAAAGTTAGTGGTTGAGGTATGATTTGAGTGTTAAGAGCAATTACCAAACCATCAAACTTAGGTGGATAGATTTAAAGACAATGCTGAGCTAGCTCCTCACTTGACTTTTGAACACCTGCTCCTACCATTTGATCTCGAATATTCTTTATGCAAGTGATAAACACCTTTGCATTCTCCCCATCAGCAAACTGTTCTACTGCAAGCTGATCCTCCAAGTTCTGAATCCGTGTCTGATTACGAGTCTCGTATTGATTTCTCAATATGTTCCATGCTTCACATGCCTTTGTAGTATGTTGAATGAGAGTCAGAACACTATCAGAAGTACTTGTAACTAGAGCACAGAGTGCATTTGCATTTCTACGTTTCCAAGCATGTAGAAGATCAACATCACGAGGAATCATTCGACCATGATTATTTGGATCAGGTCTTTCTTGGGGCTCATGATCAATCCTAAGAAAGGTCTCCAAAAGCTCATATGAGTCAAGGATAGAAGTGATTTTAAACTTCCACAGGGTGTAGTTCATACCATCAAGTTTAACTTCTATGAAGGTTGGTGGCCATATCCGCAATGTTGGGATGACCGTCATCATTGCTGCTCTTGCTTGTGCGCCGCCTACTCGTGTTGATGAACCACCTTGACTCCCATTCATAGATGATGATGTGCTGCTATACATCTTCTCTCTTTTGTCGTTCAGACCTCTGCAACCTTTGCGTTTTTGCTTTTGCACCACTCAAAGCCTCCTGAGCTCTGATACCAGTGGAGAGATTTTTATAAGGTCCCCCGGGTAGCTACTTAAAGCTTTTATTAGAAAAGAATCTAAAGACAAGAAGTAAACAACTTGTGTTGCTACAAATTGATTAAGTATAACCATTTGGACTTGAATTTTAAAATTCAAGAACTTGGAATTGTAAAATGGTTTTTCTTTTGAAAACCCTAGCACAGAAGGATGGGGTTCCTTCCAAAGGTTTTCAAGTTGCCAAGGAAAAGCACAAGATCATGAAATGATCATGTGAAGGAATCAAAACCTAGAATATCAAGTTATAGGTAATGCCTGAAACTTCAAAATTCTTTTAAAGAATTGAAGAGATAAGGTACTCTATCAAGATATTGTTTAGAATTTAGTATAAATATCACTCAAATGTCAATGTGAATATAAAATAGGGTGGTATGGGACACAAGATTTTATATTCAGATTGATGTAGGAAACATGATATGGGACATCAGACAGTGGGATGATAATCATCTTTTAGTCCTAGAATGGATTTTGAAGCTAGATTTTATCCTTAAGGGAATTAAAACTTCAATGGAGAAGTTTAAATTCAAGGAGGATAATATGATGATCTCAAGATACTACAAGATCAAGGAAACAGAAGATATGAAGTAAGTAACTTCCAAGATTTGCTTTTTCAAATAAGTCACAAACTTGTCTTATTTGAATTATGGAACACTTCAAGATAAAGTGTTAATGATTTAGAAATGTTTGGTAAATTTATGAAGAAGCAAGACTTTAACATTGGAATGATCATTTCAGCTAAGAAATAGATTGACTAAGTCAAACACCAAGATCCTAGTGTAACTTGGTAAATTCAATCCTTTGACTTGAAGAAATGCACAAGAATTGCATTCCCAATAAGCATTCATAAATTAATATTGAATATATGCATGATCTTAGTCTCAAATGAAGCATTATTTGAGTAAAAAACTCATCAAAAGAACCTCAATGGCTCGACATACTGATGTTAGATACCACACTAGTATCTTGTGGTTGGATGATGTTTTAGATTTTCTTTGAATCTTTTCAAGAATCCTATTTATTTCTCTTAAAGATAGGAAAAATGCTTCAATATCTTGTTGAAATAGATATTTGAGTAGTTAAAGTCTTGAGTCATCGATAGTTTTACTCACAACAGGTATCTTAAGAGTTTGAACAGGTTGTAGAGAGTTTTAGTTCTTTCTTTCCACTTTCCAAATCTTTTGACTCGTATATGGTACCTAATTCTTTTTGCAAAAGAGTAGAGTTAGCTAGTTGGAACAAGATAACTAAATTAAACATCCTAGATAGATGTTATGTACAAGAACCCATTCAATCTTCAAAAGACGTTAAGTCCAAGATTGACTTATTCATTTGAGTTTGCTTCAAGTTAGCTATCATAGCTCTAATGAGTTTCTAGAGTTCAATACACTCTAGGAGAGGGAAGTTAGGAATTGCAAATGAGATTGACAAATCCCAAGAACTTAAAGATAAAGTCTTTGAGAAAAGTTTCCTAAGGGATGATTTTCATCTTGGATTTAACTTGTTCAAGTTATAGAATGGTTGATCCAAAGTAAATGGTAAACTTTCTCCTGGGGTTTACATAAGATTTTCAAGCCCATTAGGACAAAGTAGTCCTCTAGTCGAGTGAAAAAGTAAAGTAATTGTTGGCTAGGATTAAGAAATTGTACAAACATCCAAGTTAGATGTTTGGGCTAGCCAAACTTCAAGTTTTCTAAATCGCATTCATGTGAATCAAGAGTTCTCAAAGTCTTCTGAGGGATAAGAATCCCAACTTAGGAACTATGTTCTTGCATGAGTCATGCCCACAAATGGACTAGTAATTGGAATCCACCCATTTCATGTGTTTGTGCCTAGACCGCACATCAAGAAAATAGTGAATTGGCCAGGGATGTTATAAGATCCACCCTTACTATTCATTCACTACTTTGTACTTTGACTAGTTTATCAAAGCGCAAAGCTAGATCGTGTTTTGAATCATTTGGGTAGGGATCCCACCACAGAGATGAGACATGTTGTAAGGCTCAAGGGTTGCCTACAATATTTATATAGCTCTATTTTTGACAATGAAAATGTTTTCCAAGGGGGAAGAATGTAATAAAGCAAGTATGTGATCTAAGGGTCAAACCAGTTCAGACAGATATGAAATCAGACATTGTTTGGTCACCCATGTGTATAACCAAAGATCTCGAGACTAGACTTAGTAGCAGGTTATGTGCTCTTGTAAACAAGTGATCCACTTAGCTTAGTGGTTAAATCTCAAGCATGTGAAGGAGGAGGTCGCGATGGGTTACATGAGGAGAGTATTTTGCCCAAAGAGATTTAGAGCCTTCTAGAAGCATCCACTTGAGTTAACTCGACTTAATCGGGACACTTGATGCACATGCAGTTACAGGGCCGACACATGGATGGTTAGAATCCACGTGCCCAAGAAGGAAGTCTCCTAGAGAGAGCTATATATAGAGGCATATGGTTGGGAAGGAGAGTCATCTCTCTAGCACATGGTGGTGGTCATAATTTGTTAGTCTCTTGCAATGGGCCATTACAATATAGATATCTAATATAGCTATTATTATTGGCTACCTAACCAAAAACACACTATGGTAGCATGCCATAATCATTCTAGAAATCCAAAACTCTAGATCTTCGAATTAGCCCCTCAATGGTGCACTGATATTTATCAATGCATGCACTTTGCATGCCTTCAAAAAAAAAATCCGGCCTAAAGGCAAGGGAATCAACTTACCAAGACCAACCATAATCTAAAATAATGTTATGGTTAGTTTGATGTACTTAAGAACGATTCAAAGTAGAGATATTTGAACCAAAAACATTGATTTCAGAGGGGAATCCTCATGTAATGCAGAGTTTGACCTTTACAAAGAAGGAAAACAAAGATACGTGAACTAAAAAACATTGATGTTTAATTTTTCCAAGAAGGAAAATAAAAATACCTAAAAACAACTTGTTGAATGTTGAGTGGGGTGTTAATCTCTTGAAAGTAGACAAGGTTGTGGAATGCAAATACTACAAATAGTTGATCATAACCAGGTTGATTCTTATAGCTCTACATAGCACAAACAAAGTACAATATTATGTCCAAGTGCAGATGACAATTCACCCTCAAAATGAAAGTGCCATGATAAGCTCATGATAGTCAACCACTAGATTACATAGGAGATCAGACCTTGATAACAAAAGAACAAATCTTGGAATCATTTAATATAACCAGAATGAGTATAGACAAACACCAGTTCACTCTCAAAATGAAAGTCCAACTATAAGCTTTTGGTAGTCAACCTATAGACCATATGGTAGTTCAACTGCTGAGCTCTTTAGATTAAAGGTAGAAGAACCTTATGATGATATAATATATGCCAGAATGAATCTTGAAAAATTCCAAACTCACCCTCAAAATGAAAGTGAAACTAAAACTCATCGTAGACAACCATTGAACTATATAGCAGATTAGCTCATTAGCCCCTCAAATTGAAAAGAGACATGAGATGATTTAATATATACCTATATGAATCTAGACAAGCGTTGACTTCACCCTCCAAATGAAAGTGCAACTATAAGCTCATGGTAGTCAACCAAAAGGCTATATAGCATATCAGTTCCTAAATTCTTCCAACTAAAAAACAAGTGAAACTATGTGCTCATGATAGTCAACCAGCCACTTATATAGCAGAGGAGGAGAACCTACATTGATCATTGAAGATCAACCACTTTCAATTCACAATTTTGTCAGGAGGTAGTATCGGTGGTGGACTACTATTTTAATAGGTCATGAAAAAAGAGTTGTTTCCTAATTCACCATGGTTCATTGGATTCATACAATGTAGGCCCATGATCAAGCCGGTGATTTGTAAGCTATTAGATAATATAGCTTGCGACCTGCAGATATGTTGAGTATGTAATGATGTCAAGTATGATGTCAAGAACTATGTGTACATGAATATGTTTGCACAAGGTGCATCCTACTCATATGTGGGGTCAATGGACTCTTTAACACAGTCTTAACACCTTCAATTAGTCACATAATTAACAAGCAACTTCCAAAGAAACACTTTGCTATTGCTTTGATAAGAATAACCTCAATCTACTCCACCACCATATCTTTTGTATCTCCTTCACACTTTGTAGAATCTCCCCATTTGACGATCCTTGTTTAACTCAATTTAGCATCTCTCAAAGGGTCATTTTGGATTATAAAAATCCTCTTTCATGGATATATCTTTTGGCACCCCTTCTAAGACACCATTTTTTTAACCTAAGAACTTCATTTGTATTTCCCACAAGAGCTTAGCCCACAACTTTAGCACACTTTGGCACTAAGTGCCCTTCTTTGCAACTCAAAATATAAGGAGGAGTATTGTGTGTGTGTATGTGCCTTAGGAGGCTACTCTAAGCCCCCAAGTGTGACTTTCTCTGGGTGTAGTGGGCTACTCTAATCCCTCCTCTTGTGTTGACTCATCTCGATTTTTGTGCAAGTGTAGGGATATTCTAAGGCCAGCCTCTCCAAGGTGTATGCTTTATTTTTGGTGCAAATATAGGGCTAATTTAAGCCCCCCACCCCTACCCCCACTCAATTTTGTGAACCATTTTTTATCACGTGTGGTGACTTCGTTTCAATGATGATAATGTCAACGATTTCAAATGCAACATCCTTAAGTCAATTATATTTACCCTCCTGTATGCCAATATTCATGCTGAAAGATGAAAGGCTAAATGACACAAATTACAACCTATGGAACGATACAATTAGGTCCCATCTCTATACCAACTTGTTCTATGAGGTAGTTGAAGGAACAGAACAAGAGCCTGATAAGGATAGCTTCTCGAAGCTTGGAATATATGGACTGTAAAGGACAATCCAGCATTGGGCCAACTTCTTGCATGTGACGAATTGACAAAAGGTCACATCACTACATGTAAGACTTCAAAAGAAGCGTGAGATACTCTCGCAAGTATCTATTGATATATTTAGGTAGTGATGTGTGTGAACACACTAGGACCGTCGAAGCACTTTTTCACCTTGTTAGGAGATCTTTTCCCTCGGCTTGTATATATGCCTATTGCCCTAATGGGTCACTTATCTTTGTACATTCTAGTGGTAATACATTCAGTATTGTGTGTTGTGCTCTAAGCTTCTTCTTCTTCCTTGTGCTGTTTGCATGCTTTCACAGACCTCAAACTCCAACAATTGATATCAGAGTAGGTCACCGCTTCATCTAGGGCATCATCATCACCCCTCCTATCATAGTCTTAGAATCGCACAAAATTTGGTGATCATACTCAAGGTGATTAGGAGATCAAAGTAGCTTTGGTTTCTAATGCCAAAATTGCAATCTGAACTCGTTTCAGCCTCCAAACACACTATTGTAGCGCTTGTGTAGGCTATTGCATCTTTTTGTACCAAAGATATATACAAGTTTCAGCTCACTAGTATAAGTGTCTCAAAGTCTGCTACATGTTTAGCAGAACTTATCAGGTAGTTATGTTCAACTTTCTCAGATACAATCATTTTTCTGCATCATGGTATTTTAGTCCGTGGCCATGGTGGAAAGTAGTGATGTACTTCGTATGTTGGTTGTTGACGATAAGTTGGATGGTACAAATTAACCATTGTGGGCTTATATGATGCACCATGTATTGGTTGCAAAAGGACTGTGGAATGTTGTGCAGGGTGTTGAAAAATGTCCTATTACACCTACAGATATAGGTAATGAAGCTAATGTAGATGGCATCAAAGGTGGTGATATTTTGTATATTCATGTTTGTGCAGCTATTTCTACTGCACCTATTGCAAAGCAAATTCATTGGGATGGCAGAGATGCTCAGGCACATGCATTAACAGCCTTGTTTGTCAAACATGCCATTATTCCTCACATTTGCTCTTGTAGAAAAACCAAGGATGGTTGGGATACACTCACCACATTGTACGAGGCTAGGAATGAGGATCATGTTGCTTACCTCCGAAAACAGTTGGAGAGTCATCATATGAATGAAGGTGATTCTGTGGATAATTTTCTAACAAAGATAAAAAATTTGAAGGAACAATTAATTTTTGCAAATGAAGTCTTGCCTGATAGTTCACTTGTGCAGATTGTTCTAAACGGTATTCTCGATTCATACTAGAGTTTTGCTTCCATTGTTCGTTTGATGATGAAAGGCAATCCAAATGCCTTAACATTTGAGGAGTTAGTCTCTGTTCTGTTGCAGGAAGATCAATCTAGGCAGAACAAGTCCATTATGCGTGTTGCAGATCAAGCTTTCGTGGCTATTCAGAAGGGAAAAGGTAAATGGAGCTCTTCTACTAGTAAGCAAAAATCTGCGAATTCTGCACAATCAAAGAAACATGACAGAGATGACAAGAAAACAAAAAAGAAGAAATTGTTTTGCAAGTACTGTAAAGCAAATGATTATGTCATAAAGATTTGTCCAAACCTGGCTGCAAAAGAGGCAAAGAAAAAAGAGGCTAGAATGGTTGTTGTAGAGGCCTCTACACTAAAAACAGAGTATGCTAATCTAGTGGAGAATGAAGAATGGGTGTTTACTACTGTTTGTAGTTTTGACCCATCTTCTCCTAAATAGTGTATGTCTGTAGTAGACTCAGATGTTTGGTACCTTGATAGTGGGGCAACCAAACATATTACCTTGCAGCAAAATTTCTTCACTTCACTCAAGCCTACCCCTATAGGGAATACTATCACATGTGCCAACAACTCCTCTTATCCTATCATGGGAGCTGGTAAGATCATTCTCACTACTGTTGATGGTAGTTCTTTTACATTTTTAGATGCTTTATTGTGCCAGGGATCAAGAAGAATCTATTTTCAGTTTTAGCTTTAGCCAAGATTGGATTGGTTGTGAAATTTGTTGATGAGAGATGTACAGTTCAAGATCTGTCAAATGGCGACGTGATTATTGCTTTTGGCATTTTATGTCGTGGGTTGTATAAGCTCATAGACTATGAAAAATTTGTGAATGATTCAGCATGTGTAGTACATGATTCTCAGAATATGTCAGATGCAAAGCTTTGGCATGCATACTTTAGTCATCTAAATTTTTCTAGTTTGCTAGGCCTATAAAAATCTAAAATTGTTGGATTTAGACATCTGTGGAAGCACATGAACAGCACGAGGAAGACGAAGAAGCTTGGAGCACAACACACAATAGTGAATGTATTACCACTAAAATGTACAAAGATAAGTAACCTATTAGGGCTATAGGCGCATATACAAGCCAGGGGAAAAAACCTCCTAAAGAGGGAAAAAAATGCCCCGGTGTTCCTAGTGTGTTCACACACATCACTACCTAAATATATCAACAAATCCCTCCTAGGAGTGATGCGGTGAACAAGGAGTTGGCACTCATGTATAAGAAAGTACCAAGTTATGTGGAATCAATCCACAAAAGGAAGTAAGCCTAAAGCTTTGCAGAAAGCTTCAAACTTCTCCCTAGGCAGAGCCTTCATGAAAAGGTCTACAATGTTCTCCTGCATGGGCACATATGTCAAGCTGATCTCTCCAGCAGAGAACCCCTCCCAGACATAATGATAATGCACCTCAATGTGCTTAGTGCAAGCATGAAACAGAGGGTTCCTCGCAACTGCCAATGTGCTTTGATTGTCAATGAAGATGGTGGTGGCAGAAGACTGACCAACACCCAAATCAGTCATTAGGCATCTGAGCCACACACACTCAACAGTCGCTGTGAAAGATGCCCTATACTCAACCCCACAACTGGAAGTGGCCATAGTAGGCTGCGTCTTGCTCAGCCAAGATATGCATGAGCTACCAATCATGAAGCAAAAACCACTAGTGGACACACGAGTTTCATAGAAACCAAGCCAATCACTAAAAAAAAAAGCATGCAAATCTGGTGGTAGTGATCCCTCCTTGGGATAAAACAATCCAAGTAGCCGGGTACCACTCAATTAGCGAAATATGCGCTTAACCGCCTACCAATGCTTGACACTTGGGCAATGCATAAACCTGCTCATCTTTGAGACAACAAATTGAATGTCTAGCCGAGTAATGCATAAGTAAATCAAGCATCCAACAACCTGTTGGTAAAGAACAACATCAAATGCACCTCCAACATCATGAAGTCTCAATCGTAAACCTATCGCCATAGGAGTGGTGATAGGCTTACAGTCTTCAAGGCCAAAATGCTACAATAATGTGTCAATATATTTCATTTGGCACAAAGCCATTCCACCATCAACTTGCATAAACTGGATGCCCAAATAGTGATGCAAATGCCGCAAATCAGACATCTCAAATGAGAAATGCAAATCAGCCTTAAAATCAACAATATGCTTGTCATGAGGACCAGTGAGCACCATGTCATCAACGTACATAACAATGATCAGAAGTACATCATTAGCATGCTAAACATATTAGGTGCTTTTAGTTGGATTGTTCTCAAAACCATATGCAATCAGATAGGCATGTATCTTTTCATACAAAGCACGTGGTGCTTGCTTTAAACCATACAATGCTTTCTTTAACCTGCACACCTAGTTTTCATGCCCTTTCTGCACAAAGCCACGGGGCTGAAAAACATACACTTCTTCATGCAAGAACAACTGATGTACATTCCAACCATGATGAGCTGCAAGTGTGTAGATGCTATGAACATTAGTCATTCGGCATCTAGGTGCAAAGGTCTCATCAAAATCAATGCTTCTTTCTTGCACATAACCCTTTGCGACAAGCCTAGCCTTATACCCATCAACTGTTTATCAGGTTTAAGCTTCAGCTTGTATACCCACTTAGTTCCAATGGCCTTCTTGCTAGGAGGCAAGTCACATAAAGACCAAGTACCATTTTTCATGATAGCATCATATTCAGATTGCATCGCAGTCAAAATTTTGTGCTTCATCAAACAAAATAGGTTAAGTCTCATCAGAGAGACTACAAGCAACCATAGCATTGCAATCTGATGCAAAAGAAGCACCATGAGAGCCTGAACGAGTGTGATATGATAGAGGTGCATCTAATTTGTTGTCATGCAAAGTCTGCACCAACCATTTTGGCATAGTTTTTGCCTCCTCAATATCAACTCTCTCATCAACAAGTGCATCATGTAAATCTGCATCAGAAATGGAATGATATGCATCATTAAATGAAGCCTACAAAGGTTGAGAAGTTGCCTCATTAGGACGAACACTAGACTATCCACCTGTAAAAAGAGGCAACAAAGTATCATACATGTCTTTGGAGCTAACGGATGTCTCCTTCATACATGAAAGTAAAGCATGAATAGCATCGTCCACAAAAAACAACATCACGGCTAACCAAAATGTGTTGAGTCTATGGATAATACAAATGATAGCCTTTGCTTTTAGAACTGTACCCAACAAAAATACATTTTACTGCTTTATCATTTGATTTCCTATGATGTTGTTCAGGCACTAATGCATATGCCAAACAACCAAAAACACACAGATAAGCAACAGATGGCTTGTGACCATGCCAAGCCTCATATGGAGTGATAGACTGTAGTGATTTAGTGAGACACGTGTTAAGTACATATGTTGCACACATGATAGCCGCAAGCCAGAAACTATGTGGTAAAGCCTGACTCTTGACCATACACCTCGGCATCTCCATGAGTGACATGTTCTTTTGTTAAGAAACTCCACTTTTTTGAAGTGTATACGACATTGTACACTGGTGTTTTATCCCACATTCAACCACAAACGCATTAAATTCAAAATACATATATTACCCCCTTGATTAGAATAGAGGTGCCCATTTTACATGTTGATAGATTTTTAGCCAAAACCAAAAACTGTTTGAAGCACATAAATACTTCGGACTTTGCTTCGAGTGGATATACCCATGCATGCCTGGAAAAATCATCAATGAAAGTCACAAAGTAAAGATAGTTTCCAAAAGAAGGTGTTTGCATAGGACCACAAACATCACTATGTGCAAGCGACAATTTCTGAGTAGCTCGAACTGAACCATCTTTTGGGAAGGATGAATGCTTCATTTTGCTCAAAATACAACCTTCACAAACATGTTTTCTGGGTGCCTCAAGTTTGGGAAAAGACGACACCATTTCAGATTTCTGCAGGCATAACAAACTAGCAAAATTTAGATGACCAAAGTGTGCATGCCAAAGGTTTGCATCTGACATAGCTTGAGAATCATGTACTGCACATGCTGAATCATTCATAGATTTTTCATAGTCTATGAGCTTATATAGCCCACGATATAAAATGCCAGAAGCAATAATCACGTCGCCATTTGACAAACTATGAACTGTATATCTACCATCAACAAATTTACAACCAAGCCAATCTTGGCTGATGCAAAAACTGATAACATATTCTTCTTGATCCCTGGCACAAATAAAGCATCTAACAATGTAAAAGAACTACCATCAGTAGTAGTCAAAATGATCTTACCAACTGAACGAAACTTGGAGAAGCTTGTAGGAGGTATAAAAGTGCATTTCGAAGCGACAAAGTTTGGTCTAACCAAACGACACAAGACCAGCCGTTGAGCTTATGGAGACTCAAATAGACCTTATAGGCATGTGATAAGTGCAAAGAAATGCACTATGTACTTTTGAGCATCAAGGAGAAAGATTCGATACAAAATAGATAGGTTCGTGGGTCGACTAGCTCAAAAAAACTTACTATCTATGGAAAAGACAATGAACTTCAAATGCCCATAGCGACTAGCATGATTACAATCAGAAAAAATCCTTTTACGGGAGTGAAAGACATAGAGATGAGTGTATATAATGCTCAAAAGTATAAGGAATAAGCAAAATATGCTATAAGAATGAATCAGACATTCACCAGTGGTACTTCTTATTTTTCAAGAATATGTAGAGATTGACCCCGAGATAGAAAAACTGCGATTTCTCCCAATCTACTGAACCAAATGTTATGAAAATTTATATGCATAAACAATACACTAATAAATCTCCAATGAGCCATCTTGCACTCGATTTGGAGCTCTAGAGAGAGAGAGAGAGAGAGAGAGAGAGAGAGAGAGAGAGAGAGCAATAGCCTCTGCAAGATTATTGTTGGCAAAGAAGATGATGCAGAAAATTGAAGGAGCAAGACAATGATGGTCACAAGTGTATGTATATTGCTTCCATGTATTGTACAAAGTGATTTCAAGGTTTTTATTGACTCTAGAAGTGCTCCAAGACTTTTACAAGTGGATTGTGAATTGAAATGAAGGTGGGAATGGTTGTTGGAGGGAATCAATTCACTTTCCTATAATCTAGGAAAAGTGAAGATCTAGTTTGATCTACTTTTAGGTGATTGATTGTTTGATTGAATGCAACTCAAACACCACAAATTCATGGGATTTGGGCTCTACCTTTCTACGTTTACATGTGTAAAGCTCAAGGCTTTTACAATGGTAAAAGATCCATGAAAAATTCTTTTTTTTTTAAATACAATAAGTGAGCATAAGAAAAAGAACTCTCCAACAGATATTCTTTCAATGCGATAGCCTTTGATGTAGATCAAATCCACCTCAAGCATGATGTAAGCTTGATGTTCCAACAACTCCCCCTTAAGCTAAAGTATGCTTGAGTCTTCATTCTCTGATAGGTTGAATACCTATCATAACTTTAAATCTACAAAGCTTTATTCCATCAAGTGCCTTCGTCATCATATATGCTACTTGCTTTTCAATAGGAACGAAAGAAATGTCAATCTCCTTTGCCATGAGCTTCTCCCTGATGAAGTGGTAATGCACCTCTATGTGTTTGGTTCTTGCATGGAAAATAGGGTTTGCCCCTAGATGCATGGAACTTACATTATCTCCAAATATGTGAGGTTTGGAACTTAGAAGTCCCAAAATCTGTATACAATGCCTTTAACCATATTGCCTCTTGAGTTGCTATGGTCAAGCCTCTGTAATCTGCTTTAGTCGAGGATAAAGCAACTGTTGGTTGCTTCTTGGAACTCCATGACAATAGCTTTGAACCTGCAAATGCTAAGTAACCAGAAGTACTTTTTCTATCATCCTTAGCTCCTACCCAATTTGCATCCAAATAGATTTTGATATCCAAATCTGAAGAGTAAGGATAGAATATACCTTCATTGATTGTACCTTTGAGATACTTAAGTACTCTCTTAGCAACATCCATGTGTGGTCTTCTCGGTGAGTGCATGAATTGACTAAGCACTCCCACACTATATGAGATGTCTGCCCTTGTATGAGTAGCATATATCAAGCTACCTACCAAGCTTTGATACTCTTTAATGTCTTCAATTTTCTCACCTTCATAAACACTAAGTTTATGATTCATCTCCAAACGTATACCTGCAGGTTTAGTGTTCTCCATTTTGAACTTGAGAAGTAGATCCTGAATGTATCTTCTCTGAGTCAAATACATTCCTTCATCTTTGTATATCATCTGCATACCTGCAAAATATGTGAGCTCATCTAAGTCACTGATTTTGAACTCCTCTTGCATGTGTCTCTTCATCCTTTGAATGCCATTTAGATCATCACCTATCACAATATTATCATCTACATATACACATAGATAGATAACCTCATCGTGATCCCTTTTGATGAATAGAGAAGGATCTCAGTTGCTTGGTCTGAACCCTTGATCTTGAAGGTATGTAACCAACCTGTAATTCCAAGCTCTAGGAGCTTGTTTCAATCCATACAATGCTTTCTTAAGTATGCAAACATAAGATGGATGATTAGGGTTTTCAAAACCTGGTGGTTTTGACATGTATACCTCTTCACTTATCCAACCATTTAAGAATGCATTTTTCACATCAAGATGGAGGAGTCTCCAATTCCTTGCAGCATCTACACTTATCAATGTTCTGATTGTACTCATCTTTGCAACTAGTGAGAATGTTTCCTCATAGTCTATACATGAATTTGTGAGCATCCTTTAGCAACTAATCTTGCCTTGTACTTGCAAACGGATCCATCTAAATTTCTTTTAACTATATACCCATCTGCAACCAATTACCTTTTGACTCGTCACATCAATGCATCTATTTCTTCTTTCATGGCCTTTTCCCAATTAGGGTTTTCCTTTGCCTCTTCATAGGTTGAGCGTTCCTCTGAAATAGAGTCTTTTACCAAGTAGATTGAATGCTTTGTAACAAATCTGGAATCATATCCATACCTTTATGGTTGTTTCTTCTCTCTTGTTGATCTTCTAGGTGCTTGTTTGGAGCATTCTCCAACCTCTTGCATATTTGCTTTGCCTCTTGAATTCCATAGTTTGTAATCCTTTTCTCTTTCATCCTGGTCATCGTCTGTATCACTTCTTGGATCCTAGACCTATGTATCATGCTTGCTTCCTAATTGATGAGAATCAGAATCAAGATCATATGGTAGAGTTACCTTTTGTTTGTCTTCATCATACCAAGACCTGTGTTCTTCAAACACAACATGTCTACTTGTAGTGAATTGCTTGGTTGAAGAATTATAGAACCTATAACCCATCTGCGTTGAATCATATCCAATAAACACTACCTTTGTTGTCCTTTCATCTAGCTTACCTCTTATTTGTGATGATACATGAACATACGATAAACAATTAAACACCTTGAAATGTCCAAGACTAGGTTTTCTTCCATGCCATGCTTCATAAGGAGTCATACCTTGAAGTGATTTGGATGGTAGTCTATTGACAAGGTACACAACAGTTGAAATAGCTTCTACCCATAGATAACATGGCAAGTTCTTCTCTTCAAGCATTGTTCTGGATGATCCAACCAATGTCTTGTTTCTCCTCTCAGCGATTCCATTCAGTAGAGGAGAGTACTTGGTAGTCACTTCCCTTTTGATACCTTTATCCTGCAAGAACTCATCAAACTCTTTGGAGAAGTATTCTCCCCCTCCATCAGATCGGAGCTTCTTGAGTGATCTACCTGTATGATTCTCCACATGTGGGAGATACTTTTTGACGCAATCAAACACTTCATTCTTACTCTTGATAAAGTATAGAACATTCCATCTAATATGATCATCTATAAATGAGACATAATACCTTGATCTTGCCAATGAAGGTTCTTGACTTGGTCCGCATACATCTGTATGTACTAAGTCCAATAAGTTGTTGTGGATGTAGCCTTTGTGGTTGAATGGTTGTCTTTGTGCCTTCCCAATCTAACATGCATCACACCTGTTGATCATGTGTTGCTTTGATATGTTTGGCAGTCCTAGAACACTTTAATCCCTGCATAAGGATTTTCCACAAAAGCTCCATGTTGGGTGAACCTAACTTGCAAACCTTTTTCAACTATTTGGCCTAGACTTATTAGGTTTTTAGTGATAGTGCGTACATAGAGAACCTTACTTGGAATGTTTGTCCTGCCATTGGAAGCTTTGACATTACCAATCTTCTCCACATTGTGCTTTGTGTCATCCCCTGATTGCACTTCATGTCTATGCTTTGGACTTTCCAAGTCAGATAGAAGAGCAATGTTGCCTGCAACATGATTCAAACATCCTGAGTCTATGTAGAACAAATGATAATCTCTTTATCTTCTTTGTGGCTTAGATTCATGAGAAGCAATGAGTCTTCAGGTTGATCTTCTGAATAATTATTGTAGTCCCTTCTATTATAGCCTCTATTGCTATTCTTGAAGTTGTGTCCACCTCTGCCTCTATTGCTGCCATATCCACCTCTTCCACTTCCTTTTTGGGTCTTCCCATTGAACCAGCAATTCTGAGTGGTGTGATTGGTCTTATCGCATATGGCACAAGGTTGAACATTTTGACCTTTGGCTTTGTCTTGCTTTGGTCCTTTCTTCTTCCCTTTCCACTTGCTCTTGCATGCGAAGTTGGCTTGGGAAGTCTCTTCTTCATCTTCTTCCTTATTCTTTCCTTTCTGCTTCTTATCCTTCTTATCTGCATATAGAGCACTAGTTGAATTACCATGATAGGAGTTACCTTCCTTTATGCAATTGTTGGCCTCTTGATTGAAGATTTGTCCAAGAAAGATGTTGACGTCTGGAGTCTGCACATCCATGATGAGATCATAAGCCATCATGAAGGATTGCCATTGCTTATCACTTTGAATGCCGTTGAGAATTTGCCTCATGATAGCCGCTTCTTCAATCCGCTCTCCAATGGATGCTAACTGATCTGCAACTTGCTTAAGCTTGGTAGCAAACTTTATGATGGTTTGTTTAGGTGTCTTCTTCATTTGGTTGAACTCGTTCCAAAGATGATTCCTTCTTGCTTTGGCACTAGCAGAAAAGAAAGTCTCAAGGGCATCCCAAGTATCTTGAGATGTCTTGCATCCTCTAATATGTGGTAACAGAAAGTCAACGATAGAGCTAAGTATGTACGACCTTGCTTGAGCATCCCTTTTGCACCAAAGTGTGAGCTTATTTGTCTCCTCTTGTGTAAGTCCTCCTTTGGATCTTGGAATGGGCATAGCTTCATCACCTGCTACAATTCCATAAAGATTTCTACCTTGCAAATAGGCCTCCATTCTGATTTGCCAAGCCGCGTAGTTGTGTTGATCAAGCTTCTCGATCATTGAGGGAAAGCCATCACCCATCTTGATCTAGCTCTGATACCACTAAAAGAAACTTGTAGGAGGTAGAAAAGTGCATTTCGAAGCGACAAAGTTTGGTCTAGCCAACCGGCTCTAGACTAGGCCTTGAGCTTATGGAGACTCAGATAGACCTTATAGGCATGTGATAAGTGCAAAGAAATGCACTATGTACTTTGGAGCATCAAGGAGAAAGAGTCGATACAAAACACATAGGTTCACAGGTTGACTAGCTCAAAAAAACTTACTATCTATGGAAGAGACAATGAACTTCAAATGCCCATAGCGACCAACATGATTACAATTATAAAAAAATCCTTTTATGGGAGTGATACACATTCTCTGCAGTAGGCGCAATAGAAACCGCAACACAAATAGGAATATAAAGAATATCAACATCTTTAATGCCATCCACATCAGCTTCAATACCTATATTTGCAAGTGTAATAGGACGTTTCTCAACACCCTACACAATGTTCCACAATCCTTTTGCAACCAATACATGATGTCGCATCATATAAGCCCACAATGGGTAATTGGTACCATCCAACTTATCCTCAACAGCCAACATACAAAATACATCACTGGTTTTAGCCATGGCCACTCACTAAAATAGCTTGAGTAGAAAAATTATTGTATCTGAAAAAGTTGAATATGACTACTCTAACGAGTTCTACTAAACTTGTAGCAGACTTTGAGATGCTTATATTGGCGAACTGAAACCTGTATATATCTTTGGCACAAAAAGATGAAATAGCCTACACAAGCGCTATGATAGTGCATTCGGAGGCCGAGATGAGCTCAGATCGTGATTTCGGTACCATACAACAAAGCTGTTTTGGTCTCCTAATGAGCTTGAGTATGCTCACAAAATTTCATGCGATTCTAAGACTGTGACCAGAGGGGTGTCGATGATTCCCTAAATGAGGCGACGACCTGCTCTGATACCAATTATTGGAGTTAGATATGTACGGAAGCATGGGAACAACACAAAGAAGAAGAAGAAGCTTGGAGCACAACACACAATATTGAATGTATTACCACTAGAATGTACAAAGATAAGTAACCCGTTAGGGCTATAGGCATATATACAAGTCAACGGAAAAAAATCTCCCAAAGAGGGAAAGAAGTGTTGCGGCAGTCCTAATGTGTTCACACACATCATTACCTAAATATATCAACAAAAATGATGTCCTCTTTGCCCAAACTTGAGGCACACAGTAAACATGTATGTGAAGGTTGTATTCTGGGAAAAATACAACATTCCTCCTTTCCAAAAGATGGTTCAGTTTGAGCTACTTAGAAATTGCAACTTGTTCACAATGATGCTTGTGGTCCTATGCAGACACCCTCTTTTGGAAACTATCTTTACTTCGTGAATTTCATTGATGATTTTTCTAGGCATGCATGGGTATATCCATTGAAAGCAAAGTATGAAGTGTTTATGTGCTTAAAAGAGTTTTTGGTTTTGGCTGAAAACCTGTCACCATGTAAAATGGGCACCCTCCGTTCTGATCGAGAGGGGGAATATATGTCTTCTCACTTTAATGCATTTCTAGCTGAACGTGATATAAACATAGATTCTTGCACATATACATACACACATATACACACACACATACACTCACATGCATACATACACACATGCATATGCATACATACATAGACACATGCATACACACATATGCACATATACACCACATACATACACACATATACCCACATACACATACACACACATATGAATACACACACATACACATACACATGTAGATACTTGCACATATACATGTACACACATAGACACACACACACACATGCATATGCATACATACATACACAAATGCACACATATGCATACACACACATACACATACCCATACACATATAGATACTTGCACATATACATACACACACATAGACACACACACACACATAGACACACACACATACAGTCATCTGCATACATACACACACATGCATACACATGCATATGCATACATACATAGGCACATGCATACACACACATGCACATACACACACATGCACATACACACACATATGCATACACACACATACATACACACATATACACATACACACACACACACACATAAATACACAAATATACACACATACACATACACATACACATACACATACACATACACATACACATACACATACACATACACATACACATACACATACACATACACATACACATACACATACACATACACATACACATACACATACACATACACATACACATACCCATACGCATACGCATACGCATACGCATACACATACACATACACATACACATACGCATACGCATACGCATACGCATACGCATACGCATACGCATACGCATACGCATACGCATACGCATACGCATACGCATACGCATACGCATACGCATACGCATACGCATACGCATACGCATACGCATACGCATACGCATACGCATACGCATACGCATACGCATACGCATACGCATACGCATACGCATACGCATACGCATACGCATACGCATACGCATACGCATACGCATACGCATACGCATACGCATACGCATACGCATACGCATACGCATACGCATACGCATACGCATACGCATACGCATACGCATACGCATACGCATACGCATACGCATACGCATACGCATACGCATACGCATACGCATACGCATACGCATACGCATACGCATACGCATACGCATACGCATACGCATACGCATACGCATACGCATACGCATACGCATACGCATACGCATACGCATACGCATACGCATACGCATACACATACACATACATACACATACATACACATACACATAGACATACACATACACATACACATACACATACACATACACATACACATACACATACACATACACATACACATACACATACACATACACATACACATACACATACACATACACATACACATACACATACACATACACATACACATACACATACACATACACACATACACACACACATACACATACACATACACATACACATACACATACACATACACATACACATACACATACACATAACTACATACACATACACATACACATACACATACACATACATACACATACACATACACATACACATACACATACCACATACACATACACATACACATACACAATACACATACACATACACATACACATACACATACACATACACATACACATACACATACACATACACATACACATACACATACACATACATACACATACACATACACATACACATACCACATACACATACACATACACCATACACTACAACATACACATACAATACACATACACATACACATACACATACACATACACATACACATACACATACACATACACATACACATACACATACACATACACATACACATACACATACACATACACATACACATACACATACACATACACATACACATACACATACACATACACATACACATACACATACACATACACATACACATACACATACACATACACATACACATACACATACACATACACATACACATACACATACACATACACATACACATACACATACACATACACATACACATACACATACACATACACATACACATACACATACACATACACATACACATACACATACACATACACATACACATACACATACACATACACATACACATACACATACACATACACATACACATACACATACACATACACATACACATACACATACACATACACATACACATACACATACACATACACATACACATACACATACACATACACATACACATACACATACACATACACATACACATACACATACACATACACATACACATACACATACACATACACATACACATACACATACACATACACATACACATACACATACACATACACATACACATACACATACACATACACATACACATACACATACACATACACATACACATACACATACGCATACACATACACATACACATACGCATACGCATACACATACACATACACATACACATACACATACACATACACATACACATACACATACACATACACATACACATACACATACACATACACATACGCATACACATACACATACACATACGCATACACATACACATACACATACACATACACATACACATACACATACACATACACATACACATGCATACACACATACACATATACACATATACACATATACACATATACACATATACACATATACACATATACACATACACATAGAACTTGCACATATACATACACATACATAGAAACACACATATACACTCATGTGCATACATACAAACACATACATACACATGCATATGCGTACATACATAGACACATACATACACACATACATACACACATGCACATACAGACATGCATATGCATATACACCCATACATACACATATATACACATATATACACACATATACACACATACATACACACATACATGTACACACACATATGCATACACACACATACACATACACATACTCATATAGATACTTGCACATATACACACACACATAGACTCACATACATACACAAACATGCATAGACATGCATATGCATACATACATAGACACATGCATACACACATTCACATACATACACACATGCATACACACACATACATACACACACATACATACACACATATAGACATATACACACACAAACAAAATATACAAACACATGCATACACACACATACAAACACATGCATACACACACATATGAACACATGCATACACACACATATAAACACATGCATACACACACATATGAACACATGCATAAACACACATACACACATGTATACACACACATACACACACATACATACAACACGTGCATGCATACACACATGTGCATACATACTCACATGCATTCGTACACACACATGCATACGTATACATACATACACATGCATATGTATACATACATACACACAAGCACATACACACAAGCACATACACACACATATGCATACACACACACACACATACACATATACACATATACACATATACACATATACACAATATATACACATATACACAATATATACACATACACATACATATACTTACACATACATACACACACATAGACACACACACACTCACATGCATACATACACTTACATGCATACATACACATACACACATGTTGGAGCAAGTCTATGACAAGCCTAAGTATTGGCTTGAGTCTCACAAAGTCTTAGAAGAAGCTTTAAAAAGAAGACTATGTAAAGTTCACTTGTGAACTACCTCTTGTAACTTTTGAAGAGTTTACTTAATGTAAAAGTAAGAGAATCTTAAGTGGTTGAGTCCACTTGATCAAGAATGGAAAGAGGAGCCACGAATTCGTGATTTGTGGTAGGTAGAGAATCAAATCAATCATTGATTGATTGGAGAGTGATTGAGGGAAGTTAGCCTCCCAAACTCAACTATAAATAGATGGCAGTTTTAGTCGTGGTTAGAGAGACCTATGTGAAGACCTCCAAGAGCTGAGCTTTATGCAATATCAAGGTGTGATTACAAGGCACACATATGTATCAGTAAGTCATTGTATTGTACAAGAAATATACTTTCATTTTCATGATTATTTGGTTTCATCTTTCCATGTTCTTGTGAAGTGTACTACTCACTACCATTACTCTCAGTTTTCTCAGTCAGCTTGCAGAGATGTTTTCTCTGAGCTTGGTGCATCATTTTCAGTGATTTAACTTGGTAAAGTTAGCTCTATAAGTCTACTATATGCTCATAAATTTTCATGTCATTTGAATGTTGCAGTCTTCAGTTATGTTCATTTGAAGTCAATAGGGTCTGTTCATCTTCACCTCTCTGTCAGGTACCTGACTTTTTCACTCATCTTGTCAGAGGTTTTTCTCAGTGGTTACTTATCCAAATTCAGTGATTTAAAGCTTGTTGGATTCAGCTAACTGTCTAGTATAACCATACAAATTTTCATAATCATTGGATTTCTACATTTGGAGTTATGGTGATTTTTCTGCTCACTAGTCTATTTCTGTAGCAGCCCGTGAAAATCGGGATGATGTCATCACTTGTTAAAACTCATTCTCAGTGTGTGCTTTGTTATTTTTGATGAGATTACTCTTGAAAGTTAGCTCTTTAAGCTAACTAGACTTCCCCAAGAGGAATTAAGCTAATTGCTGCTGTGCTCAGAGAATTATGTAAAACACTCGACAGGTGTATGAACCAAGAATAGCAAGTTTTCACCTCTGAGCTAACTCCAACTTATCTCTTTTGATCTATCTTTTTGAGAGTGATCTTCCAAGCTACGTAGGGTGTCTAATACATCCATTGGCAAGCTAAAAGGGCCCACCATCTACTCCTGGAGTTCATTTGGCTGGTGTAGATCAAGGATTTTGCAACACCTCTTCATCTTCAAACACATACTTATCCATCTCTTCACAGTGGTATCAGAGCAAGGTTGGACAACATGGCAGATGGATTTCCTTCATCAATTGACAAATTGGACAGAGGTAACTACTCAGCTTGGTCATTAAGGATGGAAGCTTATCTCCAAGGTAGAAGTTTATATGGTTATGTGGCTGGAGATGAAGTTATGCCAAGTTTCAGGAACAAAAGTCAACCAACACAAGAAGAGCAAGAAAGATTGAGCACATGGTGCTCCAAGGATGCACTTGCAAGGTCTTATCTCCTCAACTCTATCTCAGATTTTTTGTTGCCTCACATTAGAAGTTGTAAGACATCTCAGGAAGTGTGGGATGCACTTGAAGCTTTCTTTTCTTCAAGTACCAAAGCTAGGAAGCATCAACTATGGCTGGATTTCACAACTCTCAAGAAGGCTCCCAAACAAAATGTGACTGATTTTGTCACAAAGCTCAAGGACATAGCGGATCAGTTGGGAAGCATTGGAGAGGTAATAGATGAAGAGCAAATTGTAAGGCAAGTCATCAATGGCTTGAAGGCAGATGATAAGTGGGAAGCATTCACCACAGCTATGGATTTGTACATGGACATGCATGTACCTAATTTCAACACACTCATTGGACAACTACTTACTCAAGAGGCAAAGCTTATCAAAAATGGAGAAAGCTCTAAAGGTAATCAATCTTCAGCTTTATACACGGATAAAAGCAAGTCTAAAGATAACAAAGGAAAGGCAAAGAAAGTGGATGATGAAGCAGGTACATATCAAGCTAACTATGCAGGTAGAGGAAGACATGGCAGAGGTAGAGGAAGAGGAGGTAGACAAGGCAGGGGGAGATCCCAAGACTCCAACTCATGTTCTATTTGTGGATTAACTAATCATACAACTGAAAATTGCTTTAGGAATTCGAGGAATCAAAGAGGCAGAGGATACAATAGAGGAAGTTATGGCTACTCAAGAGGAAGGTTCAACAACTACCATGGCAACTACAACAACTACAATCATTCAAACTATCAAGGAGGCTACAAAGGAAGGAGAGACTACAATAACTACACAGAAGACTCAAACAAAGAGGATTCATTATTGATCATGAACATGGCTATGCCACAAGGTAAATCTGATGAGCATGTTTTCTACATAGATTCAGATTGTTCAAATCATGTGGCAGGAAATGTGGCACTCCTATTAGATTTAGAAGATCCAAAGAATAAGCATGAGGTACAAACAGGAGATGATACAAAACATCCTGTGGAGAAAATAGGCAATGTCAAGGCACCTGATGGAAACATCAACCTACTCAGTAAGGTACTCTATGTCCCTACCATTACAAAGAATTTGATAAGTGTTGGGCAGATAGTAGAGAAAGGGTTGCAAGTCAGGTTCACAAAAGCAAGAGCATTTGTTGAAGATCCAAGTCAAGGATTCAGAAGAATTGCAAAAGGTGAAAAGACAGGTAGATTGTTCACATTTGAATTACAGGACACTAGAAACATTGCTCTCTTTAATTATGGTAGTCAGACACTCACAGAATTGGAAGTATGGCACAAAAGGTTAGCACATATTGGTGAAAGGTCATTAAAGCAAATCTGCAGGGACCAAAGTGTACTTGGACTTCCTAATTTGTCAAAACAACATATGATTTATAAGTGCAGTGCATGTCAATTTGGAAAGTCTCACAGGTTACCATTCATGAAGAAAGGTTATATGCATGGAGATCTCTTGGAGTTGGTCCATACAGATGTATGGGGACCTAGCAAGGAAGCTTCAATATCTGGATCAAGGTATTATGTTTCCTTTATTGATGATTGCAGCAGATGGACTATCCTATTCTTTATGAAACACAAACATGAAGTTTTTTCATGTTTCAAAAGATATTTGGCTCTTGTGGAGAATCAAACAGGTAAATCACTAAAAAGGCTAAGGTCAGATGGAGGGGGAGAATATTTCTCCCATGAGTTTGATTCTTTTCTTCAAGAAAGAGGAATCAAAAGAGAGGTAACTACAAGGTACACTCCTGAGCAAAATGGAGTGGCAGAAAGGAGGAATAGGACGATTGTTGAAGCTGCAAGGTATATGTTAAATGAAAAGCATTTACCTAATTACTTATGGGCTGAGGCTGTATCTACAGCCACTTACTTGATTAACAGGTTGCCTTCAAAATCCCTTGATGGGATGACTCCATATGAGGCTTGGAATGGAAGAAGACCAAGCTTAGATCATTGTAAAATTTTTGGATGTATTGCTTTTGCTCATGTTCCTTCACAAGTTAGAGGCAAGATGGATCCAAAGGCAGAAAGGTGTGTATTTATTGGATATGACAACAATCAAAAGGGCTACAGGTTATACAACCCTACCAACAAAGGATTCTTGGTAAGCAGAGATGTAGTTTTTGATGAGAACAATTCATGGTATGAAGACTCATGCAGGAAGATCAATTTACCATATGATCTTGAAGAAGATTTTCCAAAGCTTGGTAGAGAACAATCAAAGATTGAAGAACAAGACACCTCAGAGGATGATGAAGAATCTCACATGGAAAAGATCAAAGCATGGAAGTCTAAAGGTAAAGCAAAATTGCAGGAACTTGGACATGAAGCAGAATCATCACATCATGGCCTAAGAAGATCTATGAGGGAAAAGAAAAAACCAGAAAGGTATGGGTTTGACACCTCATTAGTAACTAAACATTCTATCTACATAGCACAGGACATAAACCAAGAGGAGCCATCATCATTTGAAGAGGCCAAAGCAAAAACAGAATGGAAGCATGCAATGAAGGAAGAGATTGAAGCACTTGAGGAAAACAACACTTGGGATTTGGTGCCCAAGACTTCATCCATGAAGGTAATAGGCTCAAGATGGGTCTATAAACTCAAGAAGAATTCTGATGGTTCAATTAACAGGTATAAGGCAAGGCTTGTGGCTAAAGGCTTTGCACAAACTCAGGGAATTGATTATGAGGAGACTTTCTCTCCTGTGGCAAAGATGCCTACTATTAGGGTTTTGCTTAGTATTGCCTCTTCCAAGAATTGGAAGATACTTCAACTAGATGTAAAGAATGCATTCTTGAATGGTTGGATAACAGAAGAGGTATATATGGCACAACCGCCTGGTTTTGAGAATCAAGTTTATCCTGATTATGTGTGTAAACTTAACAAAGCATTGTATGGTCTCAAGCAAGCTCCAAGAGCTTGGAATTTCAGGCTTTTTTCATTCTTGCAGGACAAAGGCTTTCAACCAAGCAAGGCAGATCCTTCACTCTTTATTAAAAAGAGTAATTCCGAGGTCATCTATCTATGTGTATATGTAGATGATATTATATTGACAGGAAATGATGCAGATGGTATGAAGAAGATCAAAGATCAGATGAGAGAAGAGTTCAAGATAAGTGATTTGGGTTCACTTACCTACTTCCTAGGTTTGGAAGTTGTCTACAAAGATCATGGTTTGTTTCTCACTCAAAGGAAGTACATTAAGGACATGTTGGCAAAATTCAAGATGCAAGATTGTAAGATTGCAGGTACTCCAATGGAGGTCAATCACAAACTGAGCTCACATGAAGGTGAACTCATAGAGGACATCACATCATATCAAAGTCTAGTGGGTAGTCTCAACTATGCCACATTGACAAGAGTAGATATATGTTACAGTGTGAGTGTGCTAAGCCAATTTATGCACACACCAAGGAAACCACATATGGATGCTGCCAAAAGGATTCTCAAGTATCTCAAAGGAACCATAAATGAAGGACTTTATTA
>CM035440.1:61032129-61104629 GCA_020310875.1 Ceratopteris richardii | reverse complement strand
ATCCGTGATAGCTTTTAGAAGTGATGGGCTAGACCAAGTCGCCCGTCGGCTTCTCTTTCTTCATCTACAAACACAAATGTATATCCGTGCTGCGGCCGTCGATTCCTTGAGGGATATAGAATAGAATCTATATATTGGAATTGCGTCCGCCTGGAAGATTATAGAGAACTATTTGTTGAAGATATTTGTTAAGCCAATGAGGACATTGACTTCCAACATTTTCAACCATAAATTCTTTGTACTTCCATACCCGTATGCATTTGCCATATGGTTGAAGTATATATGTGAGAAGAGATGGTGGATACCTCCAAAGGATGAGTCTCGTGTTGCAAAAATCTGCTCTACACGTGCCAAGATAACTCCAAGGATAGTAAGTAGGCACCTTGAGCTTTTAAGGATGCATATAGATCACCTTAGTTCTTTGGAGGATCATTCTCAAATTGATACATCAATATAGATGACTCAAAACTTGCTATTTTGGGATGAGGTGCTCTTTGGAATTTCACTCAGAGCTCACAACCTACTGAGATTTGTCTAGAGATATTTTTCACACTTCAAATAAGATATATGATGAACCTAAAGCAACAAAACTATTGAAGTTTAATGAACCATAGTAAGAGAATTCAATGTAGGAACATTGGGGTGTCATCGTCACATTTTAGGGAACGTATGCCTGCATACATAGGTCACTTGAAATAGATGTAGCTCATAGAATATTAAACCAATAATGATGAAAATTGATATGTTGGAATAGACTAAACACGTTACCTATACAAATTGAATTCTCATCAAAATACTACGTATACACAGAGGAAGGGATGATCAAAGTTGACTAAAAAGGAGACATAGACCTATAGTAGTAGTTGAAGTGAACTCCAAGAAATGACTTGAAGGATCAATATGTATTGAACATATAGTACATGGAAAAGGTCGCCATGAAGCTTGAGGATAAGGGGAACAATGTGTGCTTCATCAATAGTATAAACCTTAACTAGAACCTCCTCTAAATGTAGCAAAGAATATGCTCTAATCTGTGACTCATTTTGAGTGTATAAATAGAGGTATTTGAATTCAAACTTTGGAGGGATGCTACATAAAAGTTCCCTTGTGTTAGGGGAATCTTAGCTAATCAAGTTCTCTGCCTTTAAATTCGTGATTAGTACCTAAAAAGGTCGTGAGATTCTTTTTGGTATTTATCTTTAATGTAATTACTTTTTAAGTAATCACTTTTACAAGAGATTGTTCTTGTGGCATCTCTCATTGAGAGTATACATAACAAAGTGATGAATGATCAAGCACTAGGCTTGGATAAAAAATGCACCAACAGCTCCTCCTTAAGCCTAGCATGGTTGAGTCTTCATTCTTCCTTGATTTCTAGCAAACCAATCATTCCTTTGAACCTACTTAGCTTGATACCATCCAATGGCTTAGTCAACATGTTTACACATTAGAGACTAGTAGATACATAGGATAATTGAATATCCTTGCTCAACAACTTCTCTCTTACATAGTGCTAAGTGAAGTGAGCTAGGTTATCACCAAAGATGTGAGGTGTTAGAGTATGTAACCCCAAACCTGAGTATAGAGCTTTCAAACACATTGCTTCTTGTGTTGCATTTGCCAAACGTCTGTATTCAACACAATAACCTAATGTACTCTTGGATTGCCCAACATCACAAAGTAACATATGATCTACAAGTTTGGAGCTTGTCAATTTTGTAGGGCACATAGACAACCCTTCAACAGGAAAGGCTATATCCATCACGAGCTATTGGATCTTGTTCCAATTAGAAGGTCAATGAGAGAAAAGAAGAAACTAGAAAGATATGGATTTGATACATCTTTGGTCACAGAGCATTCAATCTATATGGCCAAGGATCTCAACCATGAAGAGCCTACATCTTATGAAGAAGCTCAAAGCAAGAAGGAATGGAGAGAAACATTGGATGAAGAAATGGAAGCTCTTATGGACAATGATACATGGGAACTTGTTCCACACAAACCATCAATGAAGGTAATTGGATCAAGGTGGATCTATAAAGTTAAAAGGAATCTAGATGGTAGCATCAATAGACACAAGGTAAGGTTAGTAGCCAAGGGATTTGCACAAACACATGGGATATATTAGGAAGAAACCTTCTCACCAGCTGTTAAAATGCCTAGCATTAGAGTACTTGTTAGCATTGTTTCATCTAAGAATTGGAAACTATACCAGTTAGATGTAAAAAATGCATTTCTCAATGGGTGGATTTTAGAAGAAGTTTATATGGCACAACCACAAGGTTATGAAGATGCACATCATCCAAATTATGTGTGCAAATAAAAAAAGGCTTTGTATGGTTTGAAACAAGCTCCAAGAGCTTGGAATCACAGATTAGTGACCTACTTGCAGGATCAAGGATTCAAGGCTAGCAAAGAAGATACATCCTTATTCATCAAGAAGAATGGATCGGAAGCTATTTATCTCTGTGTATATGTTGATGACATTATAATCATAGGGAATGACACCAATGGAATTCTAGTGTCTACATCACTCACATGACATGCTTTCTAAGTTTTATATGGAAAATACTAAGTGTGCAGGTACACCCATGGAGTTGAACCATAAGCTTAGTGCTTATGAAGGGGAACCCATTGAAGACATCACAAGATATCAAAGTTTGGTAGGAAGTTTGAACTATGCAACCCTCACTAGGGTGGAAATATTCTATAGTGTTAGAATACTCAATCAATTCAGCGACAAGCCAAGGAAGCCACACATGGAAGCAGCCAAGAGAGTGCTCAAATTCTTGAAGGGTACCATCAATGAAGGGACTTTCTACACCTTTACCTCAGAGATTGATCTCAAACCTTTCTTAGATTCAGATTGGGTTGGATCAAAGGATCTTCCAATTCAAAGAGTTTTTGAGATCCATAGCTAAACAATGCTATGTTCTTGGTGTCTTCCACTTCAAAAGTGAAGAGTCTTCCTGTCTTATCTCCTTTGGCAATCCTTCTAAATCATTGCTTTGGGTCTTCCACATATGCTCAATGTCTTGTGAATCTTTCTCCACAATTTGTCCAACATTTATCAAGTTTTTTGCTATTGTAGGTACATACAATACGTTGCTTAGAAGATTCATGTTGCCATCTGATGTTTTGAAATTACCTATCTTTCCCACTGAATGCCTTATATCATCATCTGTCTGCACTTCATGTTTATTCTTAGGATCTTCTAGGTTAGAGAGCAATGCTACATTTCCCGATACATGATGGGAGCATCCTGAATCAATATAAAAGACATGATCATCATCCTTACCCTACTTCAATGATAGGTTCATGAGTAGTAGTGAGTCCTCTTGGCTTTGGTCTTCAGTGTGGTTATTGTAATCTTTCCTTCCTCTAAATCCACTTTGATAGTTGTTATTGTTGTTCTAGTAGTTGTTGTTGTATCCTTCATTGTATCTGCCTCTATTTGATCCATAACCACCTTTATTAGATCCTCTTCCTCTGGAATTTCTTGGGTTCCTATAACATTCTTCAGTAGTTTGATTAGAATAACCACATATATTACAAGGTTGAGATGTTTGGGCTCTCCCCCTGCCTTTCTTTCCTCCTCTATCTCTTCCTCTAGCTCTTCCTCTACCTGTGAAGTTGGCTCAAAAAGAGCTACCTTCATCTTCATTTTTCTCAGTCTTTGAGTTACCCTTAGCTTTAGCTCTATCAGAGTATAAGGTAGAAGATTGATTACCTCTTGAAGATCCACCATTCTTGTTTATCTTTGCTTCATGTGTGAAGAGTTGGTAGATCAAGGTGTTGAGGTCAGGTACTTGCATGTCCATGTATAGATCCATGGATGTTGTGAATGATTTGCACTTGTCATCAGCTTTGATGCCATTGATGATTTGCCTTATGATTTGCTCTTCTTCAATCACCCCTCCAATGCTTCCCAACTGATCAGAAATCTCGTTCATTTTGGTGACATAATGAGTCACACTTTGCTTGGGACTTTTCTTTGAGGTAGTGATCTCCATCCATAACTGGCTCTTCCTAGCTCTAGTGTCTGAAGAGAAGAAGGCAACAAGTGCATTCGAGGTCTCTCTTGAGGCCTTGCATCCTTTCACATGAGGTAAGAGAAAATCAGAAATTGAGTTTAGAATATAGGATCTGGCTAGTGCATCCTTTGAACACCAAGTTGTGAGCCTCTCTTGCTCTTCATGTGATGGTTGCCCTTTGCTTCTCATTGTTGGCATGAATTCATCTTCAAATATGTATCCAAATAGATTTCTTCCTTAAAGATAGGCCTCCATCCTCAGAGACCAGGGTGAGTAATTGTTTCTATCCAATTTGTCAATGGTAGAAGGAAAACCATCTCCCATGTTGATTCAAATTTGCTCTGATACCATTGTGAGAAGAGATGGTGGATACCTCCAAAGGATGAGTCTCGTGTTGCAAAAACTTGCTCTACACCTGACATGATAACTTCAAGGATAGTAAGTAGGCATCTTGAGCTTTCTAAGGATGCATATAGATTACCTTAGTGCTTTGGAAGGTCATTCTCAAATTGATACATCAAAACAGATAACTTAATTCAAAACAGATGACTCAAAACTTGCTATTTTGGGATGAGGTGCTCTCTAGAATTTCACTTAAAGCTCAAAGCCTACTGAGAATTGCCCAAAGGTATTTTTCACACTTTGATGAACCTAAAGCAACAAAAATGGTGAATTCTGATGAACCATACTAAGAGAATTTAATTTAGGAACATGGGGGTGTCATCCCCACATTTCAGGGAACATCTACCTGCATACATAGGTCAGTTCAATTAGATGTAGCTCATAGAATATTGAATCAATGATGATGAAAATTGACATGATGCAAATAGGCTTAACATTTTACCTATAGAAATTTAAATCTCATCAAAGGACTAAGTATACATAGAGAAATCAATGATCAAAATTGACCAAAAAATGAGAAATAGACTTGTAGGAGTAGTTGAAGTGAACTCCAAGGCCTTGAAGACTATAAACCTATTGCCACTCCTATGGAGACACGTTTACAATTGAGTCTTCATGATGTTGGAGATGCATTTGATGCTGTTCTCTATCAGCAGGCTATTGGGTGCGTGATTTACTTATGCATTACTCACCTAGATATTTAGTTTGTTGTCTCACAGATGAGCAGGTTTATGCGATTTTGACCCATCTTGTCATGAGCAGTGTACATTTGCAGTAGACTCAAACGTTTGGTACTTTGATAGTGGGACAAACAAACATTTTACCTCACAACACTCTTGACTTCACTCGATGGGCCGTCCCATCTGGGTCTCATCATGATGGGCCAAGGGGTCTCATCGTGATGTTCCTGGGCCTCATCGCCACACACCATGGAGTTAGCTCATCACAGCGCGTCAGGGCGTTGAATATTTCTGCTATTTATAGCAGATTGAGTCAAGCCCATTATGATAGGTCAGGGGGCCATACTATCCCTTTTCGTAGGAAGCAAAATTTATTTACTGGGATTAAGAGAATGATTTTGCATCTCGCGCATTCTCAGACATCCTTGATTTTAATTTCACTCGGTTGCATGCAAAGACTTTTCTTTGGCCTTCATTTTCACTCGCTTCATTTGTTAAGTCAATCTATTAAATTATAAAAGGGATTGAGAGTGGAAGGAAAAGATAAAAGTGGTTTTGTGGGCTTTGGGGGCTTCGGGTCGTCCAAGTTCTTTGATGGTTTCATGAAGGCCTAATGCTCAGGAGTCTTTGAGAATGGCACTATTTTGGTCTTGACAGTTAACATTTGAGGAGTTAGCCTTTGTTATGTTGTAGGAAGATCACTCTAGGCAAAATAGGTCCATTATGCGTGTTGTAGATCAAGCTTTCCTGGCTAGTGAAAAGGGCAAAGGTAAATGGAGCTCTTCTACTAGTAAGCAAAAATCTGCTAATTCTGCACAATCAAAGAAGGATGACAAAGATGCGAAGAAAATAGAAAAGCAAAAATTGTTTTGCAAATAGTGTAAAGGAAATGATCATGTCATAAAGAGTTGTCCAAAATTGGATACTAAAGAGGCAAGAAAGAAAGATCCTTGAATGGTTGTTGTAGAAGTCTCTAGACCCAAAACAAAGTTCCCTAATCTTGTGCAAAATGAAGAATGGCCTTTTACCACTGTTTGGAGTTATGACCCATCTTCTCATGAACAGTGTATGTTTGCAGTAGACTCAGATGTTTGGTACTTTGACATTGGGGCAACCAAACATATTACCTTGCAGTGCAATTTGTTCACTTCACTTGAGACTGCCCCTACAATGAATACTATCACATGCACCAACAACTTCTCTTATCCTGTCATGGGGGTTGGTAAGATCATTATGACTGCTACAGATGGTAGTTCTTTTACATTTTAAGATGCTTTTATGTGCCAGGGATCAAGAAGAATCTGTTATCAGTTTCAATTTTAGCTAATATTGGATTGGTTGTGAAATTTATTGATGATAGATGTATAGTTCATGACCTGTCAAATGGCAATGTAATTATTGCTTCACGCATTTTATGTCATGGGTTGTATAAGCTCATAGGCTATGAAAAATATGTGAATGATTTAGCATGTGTAGTACATGATTCTCAAGCTATGTCAGATGCAAAGCTTTGGCATGCACACTTTGGTCATTTGAATTTTGCTAGTTTGCTATGCATGTAGAATTTTGAAATGGTGTCCTCTCTACCCAAACTTGAGGCACTTGGTAAACATTTTTATGAAAGCTATATTTTGGGCAAGATGTAGCGTTCCTTGTTCCCAAAAGATGGTTCAGTTCGAGCTACTAAAAAATTACAGCTTATTCATAGTGATTTCTATGGTCCTATGCAAACACCCTCTTTTGGAAACTATCTTTACTTTGTGACTATCACTGATGATTTTTCCAAGCATGCATGAGTATATCTATTGAAAGGCAAGTCTGAAGTGTTTATGTGCTTCAAATAGTTTTTGGTTTTGGCTGAAAATCTATTAGCATGTTAAATGGGCACCCTCCATTTTGATCGCGGGGGGGAATATATGTCTTCTGACTTTAATGCATTTCTAACTAAATGTGGGATAAGAAATTAGTATATAGTGCCATATACATCTCAAAAAAATGGAGTTGTTGAAAGGAAGAATAGGTCACTCATGGAGATGATGAGGTGTATGGTCAAGAATCAAGTTTTACCACAGTTTCTGGCTTGAGGCTATTATGTGTGTAGCATATGCACTTAACAAGTGTCCCACTAAAGCATTGCAGTCTATCACTCCATATGAGACTTGGCATGGTCATAAGCCATCTGTTGCTCACCTGCATGTTTTTGGTTGTCTAGCATATGCATTAGTCCCTGAACAACAATGCAGGAAATTAAATGATAAAGTAGTGAAATGTATTTTTGTTGGGTATAGTTCTGAAAAAAAGGCTATCATCTGTACCATCCACAGACTAAATGCATTTTGGTTAGCCATGATGTTGTTTTTCTGAAAGATGCTATTCAACCATTACTTTCATGCATGAAGGAGACATCTGTTAGCTTCAAAGATATGTACGATACTTTGTTGCCACTTTTTATAGGTGGAGAGTCTAGTGTTGGTCCAAATGAGGCAGTTTCTTAGCCTTTACAGGTTTCATGTGATGATGCAGATCATTCCATTTTTTATGCAGATTTACATGATGCACTCGTTGATGATAGAGATGGTTGAGGAGGAAAAAACTATGCCAAAATGGTTGGTGTGCAAAGTTTGTATGATAGAAAATTAGATGCACCTCTGTCATACCGTACTCATTTTGGCTCCCATAGTGCTTTGTTTGCCCTAGACTGCTATGCTATGGCTACCTCTAGTCTCTGTGATGAGAATGAGCCTATTTCGTTTGATGAAGCACAAAATTCAGAAAATTGGATGGCTGCTATGCAATCTGAATGATGCTATAATGAAGAATGGTAACTGGTCTTTATATGACTTGCCTCCTGACAAGAAGGCAATTGGCACTAAGTGGGTATACAAGCTGAACAATTGACAAGTATAAGGCTAAGCTTGTTCTCAAGGGTTGTGCTCAGGAAAGAGGCATTGATTTTGATGAGACCTTTGCTCCTACATGTTGAATGAGTACTCTTCGTAGCATCTGTGTACTTATAGCTCATCGTGGTTGGAATATACATCAGTTGGACATTAAAACTGCATTTCTAAATGGGGACTTGCATGAAAAAGTTTATGTTTTTTAGCCGCATGGCTTTGTGTAGAAAGGGTATGAAAACCAAGTGCGTAGGTTGAAGAAGGCATTAGATGGTTTAAAGCAAGCACCACATGCTTGGTTTAAAGCAAGCACCACATGGCTAGTCAGAAGGGCAAGGGAAAATGGAGCTCTTCTACTAGTAAGTAGAAATCTACTAATTTTGCACAATTGAAGAAGGAAGACAAAGATGAGAAGAAATTAGAAAAGCGGAAATTGTTTTTCAAATACTATAACGAAAACGATCATTTCATTAAGAGGCTTGGGGTAACACTTTTCATGTTCTCTCACATTTGGCCCTTCTTGGTTTGTGGCTTGATATGCTTTAAGCATCATGTCTAAGCCCTCGAGAGTGGGATCCACTAGGATTGATCCTACTCTAGGTGGTGATGGGGTTACATGAGGTTGATTAGATGGTGATGGGGATGGCGGTTGTGATGGTGATGGTGATGTGTGAGAGTGTGTTTGATATGTGAGTTTGATTATCTTGACTTTTATTTCTCTTAGGCTTTTGTCAAGTAATTTGCTCATCTTCTGCGACCGTTGTCTCCTCATTTGCTCATGGCTATCCTTCCAAGCCCTTGTCCTTTTCTTAGTTAGACTCTTACTCTCACTAACCTTAGAACTCTTTTCCTGACCTAAGCGTTGGTTTTGCTGTAATGCATGAGCCACTTGCACTAGGGTAGTGGAAGTTACACTTCTAGTAGAATCTACTAGTAAACCAATGATGCTGATAGGAGTGATCTTCTGCCCATTGTTTGGGTTCTTGGGGCAATCTTGTAAAAGGTGCTCTTTCCGACAATCCAAACAAAAACCTTAAATGTTCATTGATTGGGGTTGGATAGGTGTAGGTATAGGGAAATCACGAATGAGGTGATCTCCCTCACATCTGTAGCATGGTACTCTAGTTTTTGGGGGTCTTACCTATCTAGGTTGGGGCCTAGAGTTAGGATTTTCATACATGATATTACCATATTTTGGCTCCCAAATAGGTTTTCTAGGATTTTTGTAAGGGTAAATCTCATTATGCTTTGGTGACCATATAGTAGATCACTGGACTATCCATGTGAGCTGAGTCAAAACTATGATTGTTTGGGTTACTTTTTGAGATCAATGGTGATGCTAGCACTAAGGCTCTATTCAAATTTTCTTCAAGAGATGCATACTTCATTGGGATCACATTAGGTAGGGGTGGACGTTGTTGAACTAACACAGTTATAGGTCTTAGTTGCACTTGATAGGGTGGCTGATAGGGTTTTGGGGGCCTAACATACTGCTGTGCTGGATATTGATTTTGATATCTCCCATGTTGTGGATATGAATGTGGATAATTTTGCCTAACCACTTGCTTATTATATGGGCAATCTTGTGCGGTGTGGTTAGTATACCTCCTTTCTATGGTGCAATATTGGTTGTTAGGGTTCACTTGGGGATGAGCCATGACTGGTTACACATTAGCCATATGGTCACCTCCATAGGTATAACATCATTTTATTGGGGCAAATCTAGGTGTCTACTTGCTAGAGACTCCTAACTTCTGAGCTACCTTTTCTCCTAATTCCTCAATAGATGTAGTTGGTTTGGAAGTGAGGATAGTGGAGCTATTTGAATCTTTATAGATTTTTGAAAGCTCTAATTCTTCACACAAATTATCCTCAATGTGTATGCACATGCATACACATTGCTCTATGGTTCTCAGTTCCTTTAGATACACACAGGATCTCAATTTACCACTTAACAATCTATCTAGGAATAGGCACTAATGCATATTCCAAACAACAAAAAACACATAGATGGAATAGATGGCTTGTGACCATGCCAAGCCTCATATGGAGTGATAGATTGCAGCGCTTTAGTGGGATAATTGTTAAGTACATATGTTGCACACATAACAGCCTCAAGCTAGACACTATGTGGTAAAGCGTGACTCTTGACCATACACCTTACCATCTCCACGAGTGACCTGTTCTTCTGTTCAGCAAATCCATTCTATTGAGGTGTATACGGCAATGTACAGTGATGTTTTATCCCACATTTGGCTAGAAATGCATTCAAGTTAGAAGACACATATTCCTCCCCTCAATCAGAACGGAGGGTGCCCATTTTACATGCTGACAGGTTTTTAGCCAAAACCAAAAACTGTTTGAAGCACATAAACACTTCGGACTTTGCGTTCAATGGATATACCCATGCATGCCTGGAAAAATCATCGATGAAAGTCACAAAATAAAGAAAGTTTCCAAAAGAGGGTGTCTACATAGGACCATAGATATCACTATGAACAAGCTGCAATTTCTAAGTAGCTCAAACTGATCCATCTTTTGGAAAGGAGGAACGCTGCATTTTTCCCAAAAACACACCATTTTAGATTTCTATAGGTGTAGAAAACTAGCAAAATTCAGATGACCAACGTGTGCATGCCAAAGCTTTGCCTTTGACATAGCCTGAGAATCATGTACTGCACATGTTGAATCATTCATAGATCTGTCATAGTCTATGAGCTTATACAACTCACGACATAAAATATCAGAAGCAATAATCATGCCAAGCTGATCTCTCTAGTAGAGAACCTCTGCTTCACATAATGATAATGCACCTCAATGTGCTTAGTGCAAGCATGGAACATAGGGTTCCTCACAATTGCCAATGCGCTCTGACTGTCAAAGAAGATGGTGCGGCAAAATACTAACCAACACCCAAATCAGCCATAAGACGTCTAAGCCACACACACTCAACAATCACTGTGAAAGCTGCCCTATACTCAGCCTCACAATTAGAAGTGGACACAGTAGGTTGCTTCCTTCTCAGCCAAGATATGCATGAGCTACCAAGCATGAAGCAAAAACCACTAGTGGACACACAAATGTCATAGCAACCAGCCCAATCAGAGTCAGAAAAGGATGCAAATCTGGCGGTAATGATCCCCCTTGGGATAAAACAACCCAAGTAGTTGGGAACCACTCAAGTAGCGAAAGATGCACTTAACCGCCTGCCAATGCTTGACACTTGGGTGGTGCATAAATCTGCTCATTTGTGAGATAGCAAACTGAATATCTGGCCGAGTAATGCATAGGTAAATCAAGCATCGAACAACCTCCTTATAGATAATAGCATCATGCATCTCCAGCATCATGAAGACTCAATCGTAAACCTATCTCCATAGGAGTGGCAATACGTTTACATTCTTCAAGGCCAAAATGCTACAATAATGTGTCAATATATTTTGTTTGACACAAAGCCATTCCACCATCAACATGCATAAACTGAATGCGGAAATAATGATGCACATGCCCCAAATCAGACATCTCAAATGAGGCATGCAAATCAGCCTTAAAATTAACAATATGCTTCACATGAGGACCAGTGAGCAACATGTCATCAACATACACCACAATGATCAGAAGTACATCATTAGCACACTTAACATATAAGGTGCTTTCTAGTTGGACTATTCTCAAAACCATGTGCAATCAAATAGGCATGTATCTTTTCATACGAAGCACATGGTGCTTGTTTCAAACCATATAAAGCCTTTCTTAACCTGCACACCTAGTTTTCATGCCCTTTTTGCACAAAGCCATGGGGCTGAAAAAACATACACTTCTTCATGCAAGTCACCATTCAAAAATGCAGTTTTAATGTCCAACTGATGTACATTTCAACCATGATGAGCTGCAAGTGCACATATGCTATGAAGAGTAGTCATTCTACAAGTAGGTGCAAAGGTCTCATCAAAATCAATGCCTCTTTCCTACGCATAACCCTTTGCAACAAGCCTAGCCTTATACTTGTCAGCTATTCCATCAGGCTTACGCTTCAGCTTGTACACCCACTTAGTGCCAATGGCCTTCTTGCCACGAGGAAAGTCACATAAAGACCAAGTACCATTCTTCATTATAACATCATATTCAGATTGCATAGCGGCCATCCAATTTTTTGAATTTTAAGCTTCATCAAACAATCTGATGCAAAGGAGGCACTATGAGAGCCTGAGCAAGTACGATATGATAGAGGTGCATCTAATTTGCTGTCACCCAAAGTCTGCACCAACCATTTTGGCATAACTTTTCTTGCTCAATATCTGCTCTCTCATCAAGTGCATCATGTAAATCTGCATCAGAAATGGAATGATCTCCATCATCACATGAAACTTGCAAATGCTGAGAAGTTGCCTCATTAGGACCACCACTAGACTGTCCACCTATAAAAAGAGGCCACAAAGTATCATACATGTCTTTGGAGCTAATAGATGTCTCCTTAGTACATGAAAGTAAGGATTGTATAGCATCTTCAACAAAAACAACATCACGGCTAACCAAAATGCATTTAGTATGTGGATGATACAGACGATAGTCTTTGCTTTCAGAATTGTACCCAACAAAAATACATTTTATTGCTTTATCATCCAATTTTTTGCGATGTTGTTTAGGCACTAATGCATATGCTAGACAACCAAAAACACGCATATGAGGTACATATGGCTTGCGACCATGCCAAGACTCATATGGAGTGATAGATTGTAGTGCTTTAGTGGGACACCTGTTAAGTACATATGCTACACACATAACAACCTCAAGCCAGAAACTATGTGGTAAAGCCTGACTCTTGACCATACACTTCGCCATCTCCATGAGTGACCTGTTCTTCTGTTCAGCAACTCCATTCTGTTGAGATGTATACGGCACTGTACATTGGTGTTTTATCCCATATTCAACCAGAAAAGGATTAAAATCAAAAGACATATATTTCCCCTCTTGATTAGAACGAAGGTGCCCATTTTACATGTTGACATATTTTCAGCCAAAACCAAAAACTGTTTGAAGCACATGAACACTTCGGACTTTGCTTTTGATGGATATACCCATGTATGCCTGTCTGTAACACACATAATGGACCTATCCTACCTAGACTGATCTTCGTGCAACAGAACAGAAACTAGCTCTTTAAATGTTAAGGTATTTGGATTGCCATTCATCATCAAACAAAGAGTAGAAGCAAAAGCTCATATGAATCGAGAAGACCATTCAGAACAGTCTACACAAGTGAACTGTCACGAAGGACTTCATCAACAAAAATCAATTGTTCCTTCAAATCCTTGATCTTTGTCAGAAAATTGTCCATAGAATCACCTTCATTCATGTGCTCACTCTCCAACTGTTTTTGGAGGTAAGCAACATGAGCCTCATTCCTAGCTTGGTACAATGTGGTAAGTGTATCCCAAGCATCCTTCGTTGTTCAGCAAGAGCGAATGTGAGGAATAACGGCATGTTTGACAAACAAGGCTATCAATGCATGTGTGTGAGCATCTCTGCTATCCCAATGATTTAGCTCTACAGTAGGTGCAACAAAAATCGTATCACAAATAGGGATTTGCAGAATATCACCATCTTCGACACCATGTGCATCAACTTCAGTACTTGTATTTGTAGTACATGTATTTGCAGGTGTAAGAGGACGTTTTTCAACACCCTGCACAATATTCCATAATCCTTTGCAACCACTACATGATGCATCATATAAGCCCACAATGGATAATTGGTATGATCCAACTTATCATCAAAAGCCAACATACGGAATACATCACTGCTTTCAACCATGGCCACTGACCAAAATACCTTGATTCAAAAAAATGATTGTATCTAAAAAAGTTGAACAGAACTACCAAAACAAGTTATGATATACCTGTAGTAGACTTTGAGATGCTAATATTGACGAACCAAAACCTATATATATCTTTGGCACAAAAAGATGAAATAGCCTTCACAAGCACTGTGATAGTGCGTTCGAAGGCCGAAACAAGCTTAGATCATGATTTCGGCACCATAGAGCAAAGCAATTTTGATCTCCTAATCACGACAAAGCGAAGCAGTTGTGATTCTGAGACTATGACGAGAGAGGTATCGATGATGCCCTAGATGAAACGGCGACCTCCTCTGATACCAATTGTTGGGGGAGTTAGACGTCTATGGAAGCACACAAACAACACAAGGAAGAAGAAGAAGCTTGGAGCATAACACAAATTACTGAATGTATTACCACTAGAATGTCCCATGATAAGTAACCTGTTAGGGTTATAGGTGTATATACAAGCTAGGGGAAAAACCTCCTAAAGAGGGAAAAAAGTGCTCGGGGGTCCTGGAGTGTTCACACACATCACTACCTAAATATATCAACATATTTGAGGGCTCAAATCTAAAAATTATAAAAATTGGTATGTGGCTACTTCTAGTACTCCTCAAGCTCTAGGACTCTTTGGCTTGAACAAAATGGAGTCTAATCTACCAAAAACGGTATTTACAATGTTGGTGTAGTGATGAAAATTTGAAAATAATTCATGAAATATTGATTATGCCTATTCTTTGTTGGATCTGCATACTGTTTCCATCTCCTTGCTCCTTCTAACTCCTTTCTTTGGCCGTCTTGTCTATTGACACTTGTAACATGTGGCCACTTCTAGTTGTGAGGCTGAGTGTAGGGCAACTCTCACAGCGGCCATTGAGTGTGTGAAGGCTCAGACACCTTATGGTTGATTTGGGTGTTGGTCAATCTTCTGCCATCACCATCTTCACTGATAGTTAGAGTGCATTGGTAGTTGCAAGGAACCCTATGTTCCATGCTCGCACTAAGCACATTGAGGTGCACTATCATTATGTCAGGGAGAGTTTCTCTATTGGAGAGATGAGTTTGGCATATGTGCCTACATAGGAGAACATTGCAGACCTTTGCACAAAGGCTCTGCCTAGGGAGAATTTTGAAACTTTCTGAAAAGCTTTGGGCTTACTTCCTTTTGTGGATTGATTCTACATATCTTGGCACTTCCTTACACATGAGTGCTAGCTCCTTGTTCACTACGTCACTCCTACAAGAGACTTGTTGATATATTTTGGTAGTGATGTGTAAGAATATACTAGGACCACATGGCACTTTTTCCCCCCTTTACGAGGTTTTTTCCCCCAGCTTGTATATACACCTATAACCCTAATGTGTCACTTATGTTTGTACATTCTCTTGGTAATACATTGAGTATTGTGTGTTGTGTTCCAAGCTTCTTTTTTTCCTTGTGCTGCATGCATGCTTCTGTAGACCTCAAACTCCAACTTCTTAGGTACGCACCCTCATCCTCAATCAACTCATGCACATAGTGATTCTGGATTTCTATCTGCTTGGTAGGTGCATGGAAGACAAGATTCTTGGTGATGTCCATGCATCTTGGTGATGTCACATCTTGGTTGGCATATGATCCTCCTCAACCATACTACTTCACATGTTGTAGCACATGCTGCTTTGTACTCAGCTTCAATTGAAGATTATGTTACAATTGGTTGCTTCTTACTAATCCAAAAGAAAATCCCAGATCTTAAAGAAAAGAAATATCTAGAAACTCACTTTTTGGTATCAATGTCTCCTACCCAATCTTAATCACAATATCAAACTAGACATGATTGTTCTTCATAGAGAATAGCATAATCAATGGTTCCTATCACATACCTTAGTATCTGCATGCTTGTCTCCAATGAGTTTGGCAAGGCTTATTAGAGAACTTGCTAACTACTCTAACAACATAAGAGATATGTGGGCTGCTATTGCACAAGTAGATAAGACTTCTAGCTAACTTCTTGTATCTTCAAATATCTATTGGAGGTGAAGTATCTTCAGTAGATAATTTTATGTTGACCTCCACAGGTGTAGAAATCTCCTGGCAATCCTTCGTTTCGAATGCCTTCAAAATATATCCTTCATAATTTTGTTGAGAGATAAAAATCTTCCCTTGGTCTTGCCATACTTTAAGGCCTAATCAATAATGCATTAATCCCAAGTCTGTCATTTCAAATTCGAAACTCAGGGAATCTTTCATTTGTTGAAGAGGAGCATCATCGCTTCATGTGATCATAGGGTCATCTATATAGAGTACAAGCACAATCGTCTTCCCTCCTCTCTTTAGAACATAGAGGTGAGCATTAGAATCACATCTTTTGAAACCTATATCCAAGAGATACTTATCTATCCATTGGTACCATCGTGTAGGGGCTTGTTTAGCTCATGTAATGCCTTCTTCAACTTACATACCTGGTTCTTTAAATGCAGGACATCAAAACTTGGTTTCTGAGATAAACATACCTCCTTCCTGAGGTCTCCATTCAAGAAGGCTGATTTGGCATCCTTGTGATAGACTCACCATTTTTTATGCACACCGCAACTTGTACTACTCAGATAGTAATCAGCTCTACAATAAGGGCATATGATTCACAAAAGTCAATCCCTTTCTTTATACTTTTCCAAAGTACCATCAACCTTGAATTTTAGCTTCCACACCCACTTGGTGCCAATGAACTTGCAGTTAGGTGGTCAACCCACTAGCTCCAAAGTTCCATTGTTCATGATATTGTTCTCTTTGGATGCAAGCTCTCTAATTCAGATCGTGGAGTGCCTCTTCCACATTTGTTGGTTCCTTTGCATGTTCTTGAATAGCTTAACCATCAGGTTTGTTTTTACAATATGGGTGCTTGCCCATTTGTGCTTGTCTATTCTGTGTGACGGCCTTGGTCCATCTACAACCTGTTCTAGTGACTATGGGATTTGGTTTGCAGAATCATAGAGCTTCCTCACCCAATGCGGCAATGGCTTTTGTGCTTGCATGACAAGAGGTTGGTGACTTTTAGACCCATCATCCAAAGAGGATGCTTCATTCTCTTGTTTTGAAGTGATAGCTTTTAGGCCAGGTTCATAGTGGACTACTCCTTAGCCTGATGATAATGTGGAAGCTCTCTTTTCCTCCTCCACTACATATGGCTGCTCCTCCTTAAGTGATTTAAAACTTCCATAGTGTGTAATTCGTACCATCAAGCTTACCTTCTATGAAGGTTGGTGGTCATATCCATTACATTGGGATGATTGACATCATTGCTAGTCACACTTGTGCTCCACGTACTCTTGATCATGAACTACTGTCACTTGACATCTTCTCTCTTTTGTCATTGAATCCTTTGCAACCTTCGCATTTCTGCTTCTGCACTACTCAAAGCCTCATGAGCTATGATACCATGTAAGAAGTAATAGTGCAATGGAATAGACAAGTAAAGAGAGAACTTAAATTCTCAAATTGCTAAGGAATGATGCACCTGCAATGATGGTGTTGTCCACCGGTGTGCTCCCAATGTGGAGTTTAGACTGAGAGATAGAGAACTTAAATTCTCAAATTTCCAAGAGTAATGCACCTACAATGATGGTGTTGTCCACCCAGGCACTCCCAATGTGGAGATTAGATGGTGATCTAGAGAGTCTCTAGATGAAGGGCTAACTAGTGCACAATGTTATGTAAAGCTACACATGGGTGATGCTTTGATAACTTTTACAAAGGGAGTCAGCATAGATAAATGTAGTCGGAAGATACAAAATAGTTAACAAAATATACAATCTGACAATATCTCCATGACCAAAAGTCCTATCATGTTGGCCCTATGGGTATGAGGGATAGCCCCATGGATCATTTGTAATCAGTTGAGGGTGGTGAGGGTGGTGTATTGAGTATATCTAACACTGAAAAGAATACATGTCATGTCCCACTGTTATACCTACAACATTGAGGTCACGTTAGATAAAGAATCCTCAAATTTCAGTTGTGGAGATGATATATATTGGGTTTCTCACTATAATAATATGAATATTGTGTCAGGGTTCCTTGTTTTCTCTTGTACTCCCATCGACTAAATCTTGGGTTGACCAATGGCCCTCTTTTGTAATTCCACCTACCCCAAACCTGAGTCCTATTTAAGTGCCCTGTATAAGTTCTAGCCCCCTATATAAGTTCTTGTCCCTTGTATAAGTGGTTTTATTAAGTCCATGAGTGGGACGGGCTCATTCTTGTACTTCTCTCTTTTAATTAATGTAATTCCGCTTTAATAACGGAAGCGCATCGAAGAAGGATATGAGGATGGGAAGGAACGCTAAAATGTGTTTTTCCTTCAACTATAGAAATCACATGCAAACATAGAGGCAATTTGAAAGTATGTGAGGTTAAGACATGTAGGGGATCCAAAAGATGAAAAGGGTTTGGAGAAGGGATAATTATAAAGTGCGATAGTGTATAGATAAGGGAAAATCATGAATCTCATTAAACATAAGGGGAAGAACAATAAGGAAGAAACCAAACATGATCATACAATTATAGTAGGGTAAGGTATTAGCACGACATGAACTTGACCGTTGATACTCATAGTAGTAGGGTAAGGTATTAGCATTCCTTTATTCGTGAGCTTTTGTGAAGGCAACCCAATATGGTGGCATGTTGCTAGAGTAGAATGCTGAAAGGCATGCCAAGAATAAAAAAACACCAAAACCGGATCCAAAAACCTCCTTCACGTCATCAATGAATGTCCTATCTTTCAACATTCACGGTCTTTTGGACCCCCCCCCCCCTCCCCCCCCCCCCAAGCAAGAGACATTGGTCAATGGTTGTCTAGACTTCATCTACCTTGAAGAGTTCAAAATTGATGATGAAGACTTGATGAAAAGACTAAAAAATATTTATGATCGTCATTGTTGTTTTTCCACAACTTATCCTAGAGGTTGTGGTGGTGGTCTTGTGAGATACAAAGAAAGCTGGCCCTCGATCTTTGTGGGACCCACTTGCGATAATCATCGATGGGTTGAAATAACTATCAGTGAACCACTCCCCTTTTAATGTTTCAGTATAATCTAGAAACTCGGCCTATAGATGGTAATGAGAAAGTGAAATAGGATCCCTTAAAGTGCCACCTACACATGTGTGAATCCACAGATTACCAAGGATTCTCATGGTCCAACATGTAGAGGGGTATTGAGCTGTGCAAAGCTAAATTGGGTTCTTGAAACATTATCGAGATCTTCAATCCTCCCTCAAGGATTCTCATGGTCCAACATGTAGAGGGGTATTGGGCTGTGCAAAGCTAAATTGGGTTCTTGAAACATTATCGAGATCTTCAACCCTCCCTCTCTATCTCTTTGCATGGATATTGTTGTTTTCGAACATTTCTCGATCGTTGCTTCTTCGAGGTATGGTTCTCAATGAAACAAGGCTGTATGGTTCCATGGTGATCATTCTATGTTCGTGCTTCCTTTGGTTCATCAATATATTATTCAAGTGCGGCACCATGCTTTCTAGATCGCACCTTCTCTTGCTAAGTGTTGAATCATAGAAATTAATTCTATTAACCAAATTATGTGTAATGCCAAAATTGAGATCCAAAGAACTAGAAAGGAAAGAAGAGAAAGAATCGATAAAAGGCTTAGGACCTCCAAGAGGAAGTAAAGAAAGGGGAATTGGCCTAAATTAGGAGCAAATTAATACTCAAAGAAGAAATTCAAAATAAGAATATCTTTATCTTCTTCAAAGAATGGTGGGTTGGGAAAATGGACAACATCTAAAGAGATGTGTAGGATTCTAAAGAAAAATTAGGTCAAGGAGCCTTCTTTTTATGATCAACAAGGATGGTTTGGAGTGTGTGATTGAGGGGAAAAATAATGGCCACAAATGATCCAAAGTCTTGAATCCTCCCTTGCTAGTGTCTTAAGTCTAGTGTGGAGGGAAGACATCGGGCTTAAGGCCATCCTAATATGCTTGAATGAAGTATTTATCAAATTGATCCATAAGAAAGATAGCATGAACAAGAAACAATTTTACAAATAGGATACAATATCATTGTTAAGGCCTGGCCAATCACATCACAATCCACCTTCATGATTAGCTCTACAAGTTCAAAAAGGTTTTGTAAAGGGTCAAACCATTCTAGAAGCCATTGTGGACATCTAGGAAAGGCTTGAATTTTCTAAGGTTTCAAATCAAAATTTGTTTTTTTTTTAGTATCGATTTGACAAGGCCTATGAGAGATTGGAGACTTCATCTTGCAATCCCTTAAGGATTTGAGCTTCGGGCCTAGGTTTAAGGATCATTGCATCCCTCTTAGGAAATTCCTTGGCTTGGATTAATATTAATGTCTTTCTTTCTACTCACATTGTCTCAAGAGGTAAAACTGGAAGGGTTACCCTCTTGCTTCTCTGTTATTTGCAGTTGTCATTGATGGCTTCAATTCCCTAGTTGAAAGTCAAGTTTTTTGATCTAGGCATATTAGAAGCTTTTTACTCCCACACTGGCAAGAGCATGGTTCTTAGGATGTTATCTCAATTGCCATCCTGATTTCTCATTGGTCAAGGGTGCAATGAGCTTGACACGAGCCAAGTCTTTAGGCTGCGTGAGATTTTGTTAGGTTTTTAGGTCTCTATGCACCACATGTCAGGCCGAGTCCTCAAGAAGGAAACTCAATCAAATGTTGAAAGCAATGGTGATCAAAACTTTCTTGATCTCCTCCATAATCTATTTTCTTGCTTGTTGGTGATCAACAGAGTTAGAGTTGAAGAAGATGAAAAGGATTTTAGAAATTTCATTTGGATGCATGACCCCAATTGGAGAGGTATGCCAAAAACTAAGTGGGATATTCACATTTGTCCCAAGGATTCCATGGCATAGGGATTTTGGATGTGGAGCCTATTGTAATAAAGTAATTCTATGTTCTAAGGGTCCAGTCGATTCAAACGGATCTGAAGACGGACACCATTTGGTCATCTATATGTGTGACCAAAGATCTAAGTTTAGACTTATTAGGAGGTCTTATGCTCTTGTGAACAAGTGATCCACTTAGCTTAGTGGTTAAGTCTCAAGGACGTGCAGGAGGAGGTCTTGGGTTCAATCCTTATGGGGGACATGGAGAGAGTATTTTGCCCGAAGAGATGTAGATCCTTCTAGAAGCATCCACCTAAGTTAACTCAAGTTAATTGGGACACTTGGTGCACATGTAGTTGCATGGCAGACACATGGATGGTTAGTATCCACCTGCCCAAGTAGGCAGTCCCTTGGAGAGAGCTATATATAGAGGCCTTTGGTTGGGAGGAGAGTCATCTCTCTAGCACGTGGTGGTCATAATCTTGCATTGTTATTAAAGCCAAGCTTCCATGGTGACCTTGATAAGCTCATCATCATCTTCATAAGCTTCCATGGTGATCTAGGATTGAGCTTCATCATCATTTTCGCCATTAGCTTCATTATTATTTTCGCGGATTTTGTCACTCATGAGTGCTGGCTGTTGCTCTCGGGTGTGCAAAAATTTATCCCCAATTTCTTTCGACGAGCCTACCTCAAATTGGAGGATACAAAAGCAAGAAACTACTGCAGAGGTTGCGAATGGGGATTGATCCCGCGTATTCATCAAGGAGAGGCCTGTCTCTTATCCGTGAGACCATCATGCTGAGGCATCTAATAATAGTAAAGAATTTATTCATATGAAATATATTAACCGCTGCGACTCCAGATCATAACCAAGAAGATGATTGATTCTTTCTAAGTAATCACCAGATTTGAGCCTACAAGCGTTCAGTTCGAGAGCTTCACTTTTTCTATCTTACTTATTCTATGCTGGTGTCACTGGAGAAGCTCAAAAGCAGAAGGAATTGGATATATCCAAAAGATGGCTGTGAGAATCGAACCCACGATGTCCGATAGAAATACTCTCTTCTATCTGCGAGACTAAGCACGTTGGTGATGTGCATATTTTAATTTTTAATCTAACTCATAATTTTTGCACTAGAGTAGCTTAACACGTACATGAGAACAATAAGAGAGTTCGAACTCTCGAACCCTTCACTCGATGCTGACCCTAACTAACCCATCGAATGTTTTTTTATGCTTATCTCTATAGAAGTTTAAATTATCAAAGAAAAGATCATCTGTGCTACTACACTAGCAATGCAGCTATAAAGCTCTGAAACGAGATTTTAATCTTGGATCGTTTATCTGTCGATGCTTTATCTACCACGAATACGCTTTGTGTTGAGTTTTATTAAGTGTTTATATCCTCTTGGCTTCTCTCTGGATTCGCAAAGAAGCAAATTTAAAATACTTCTAGGATTCAAACCCTCGTCGTGAAGTTGGCGTACTGGAGGTTGAGCTAACCAAGTTTCACAGTTTTCTCTTTTTGTATCTGCACATGTGCTTACAAATTCAAACCTCAAACCTTGGAGTAGAAAGGGAATCATCACTAGCCAAGGCAATCATGAAATGAGAGCTAAGCAATTGATAGCAGATCAATCTCGGATCTCAAGCATGGATTCCACCCGATAAAGGCTCAATAAAAAACAATCTCATTTGATCAAGTGGAGCGGTAAATTAGAGCCCGAGTCCATATACTGCAGAGCCTCAAAAGATGACATTGAGTAGAGAATGGCTCTTTGTGAGGATCAATGAAAGGACATATCTTAATTGGGAGATAAGTATTCCACAACTTAATGTTTTCATATCAATACTTGTCACTTTCATGTAGCTTGCATCTAAATATTATTGAAGCATGGTAATAGTCTTCATTTTTTAGTATAATAATGCAAATGCTACGAGTTCATTGAAAGCTAAACGGACATAGTAGTATTGGTAAATACATCAAGCACTAGCATGCATCTATGAAAGAATGTTGGTGCATTTCTCCTTTTCAAAGAATATTTTCATGCACAAAACACGTTTTCTTCTTGCTTGAAAAAGATAGTTAATTCTCAAGTTTATGCACATGAATGGTTAAATATTTTTTAAAAGCTAGCAAGTAGAATGTTTGTCCATGGATGATTGGGAACATTCATTCTCAAGCTCAAGAATTGCTTGATGTTAGTTTAGTGCATAAAAAGAGAATGCCAACACATGCATGCACTCACATGCATTTGCATGCAAGAACAGGTATGTGCATATTAAGTAGTTGAATACTTATACTTTTGTTACCTCCTTTTTCTAACTTGACTTAGATAGCTTGGAAAAATAACAAACTAGGTAGTTGTAAGGCTCTTGATTGCCATGCAACTCAAGTAGCTAGTTTGTTTTTTCCAAATGTGATACGCAGGTATCACAAATTAGGAGTCTTGATTAGGAAAAGTAGGCCCTTTGAAAGTCAAGTGTTCAATTTTCTTGCTCATTGGAATGGAAAGAAAATAGGACTGCTTGAAAATTTCCTTGATGACTCTAAGTTTAGGAGAAAACTTAGAGAATCTTAACGATAAACCTAGATGTAGTCATTAGCTTGGATTTAAGAAATTGCATCCAAGTAGATTGATAAAGTTTCCTTTGGAAGTTTTATCTGATTCTATCCCAAGATGTGATAAGAATGAAATAAAATCAATTGGGACTTAAATCAATTGAACTTTCAAGTTAAAAGGATAGTTGATATGTTCCAAATTTGAAAAATCATGGAAATTTTGAAGTTTTTTCTTTGATTTCATCTTGATGAGTGGTGAACCTCAAAGAGATGAATAAACTTTAGCATCACTTGAACTTTAGTGTTCAATTGTTGGATGCTAGGTTCCATGAATGCATCCCTAATCAAGATGCAAAGTTTTCAAAAAGCATGGAAAATTTATTAAGCACTTTTTTGAGGATGAGAAAAGTATGCTTGGTTTTATGTAAGCTAAATAGAGCTTAAAGAAGAAATACAAGTCAAAGTAATCTTTGGGAATCAAGATATTTCCTAAAGGTTATATCAAAGTAATCCTTGGGAATTAAGATACTTCCTAAAGATAAGCCAATAAAGGAAATAGTCTCGTTAACTATTTCATTGCTTAAAAAGAAATATCTTTTGGACAAGCAATAAAGCTTTAAGTCTTGGTCTTATCCGAAAGCCAAGAATTTCTTTTGAAGATCATCCCAGTAAAGTAAAAGATTCCAAGATGAATCATTGGACTGGAAAGCAAAAGATTCCAAGATGAATCATTGGCTTAGTATTACTCGATTCCTTGGCAAGAATCTAAAGTTCTTGAAAGAAAAATCTCCTTAGATGTGAGTCTGGAATCTTTCAAGTAAGTTTATTAGCAAGTAGTTCCCAATGATTTCCAAACCACTAGTATTTGTACTTAAGTCCAAATATTAATATAACCTAAAGGTGTATCAGAGATTCTTAGCTTTGGAATCTGAGAGGCATCAGTGCATGCTTGGACTTAAGTTGAGCGAAAGATCTCTAAACATCCCATGGGTAAGCGAAGATGTTTTTGTTAGTTTAAGAGATCTTAAAGATAAGGACTAAGTCATTATTCTAGTCGCAAGGTCAACCATACTTGATCAAGCTTGGCCATGATTCTCCAAGAAAGTGCAATTGGAACTACTGTGAAGTTTGCCCAAGTATTGGCAATTAAATTCCTTTTGGGAATTGTTCACTCAGGTTCCATTTATCCAATAAAAAATTATGAAAAGAGTAAACTGTTCCAAGTCTGAACAGAGTGAGAAATTCCAAGAATGTAGTCTACAATCATGTCTACGGTACTTAAGTGTATGGAAGGTAAAACATAAAGTTTGCCTATCCTTAAAAGGATTTTGGTACAAATCCGAAAAGCATGAGTGGATGCTTAGACTTAAGCAATAGAGAGATTCCTTTAAGTCTCGATTGAGATAGGTACCTAAAGCATCAGTAAAGAAGGAATCTAAAGACAAGAAGTCAAACAGCTCTTGTCACTACAAATTGGTCAAGAATAAACCAATTGACCTTGAATCTATGAAAATTCAAGTACTTGGAATTCTGATTGGTTTTCATTTGAAAATCCTAGCAAAGAGGGATGGATGTTCCATCATAAGGTTTTTTAAGTTTCCAAAGGAAAGCACAAGATCGTGAAACAATCTTGTGAAGGGATCAAAACCTAGAAAATCTAGTTAGAGGTAATGCCTCAAACTACAAAATTCTTGTAAAGAGTTGAAGTAAAAGGGTACTCTACTATTAAGAGATGTTTAGACTTTAGGATAAGTATCACCCACATATTAATGTGAATATAAAATAGGGTGGTATGGGACACCGGATTTTATACTCAAATTAATGTAGGAAAGATGGTATGGGACATCAGACCATGGGATGATAATTATCTTCTAGTCCTAGATTGGATCTTGAAGTTAGATATGATCCTCAAGAAAATGAAAACTTCAAAGAAGAAGTTTAAATTCAAGGAGGATAAAAGCATGATCTCAAGATACTTCAAGATGAATTTAAGAAGATACGAAGTAAGTAACTTTCAAGATCTTCTTTTTCAAAAAGGACAAAAAATTTGTTCTTATTCAGGACCACTTCAAGCTTAAGTATCGTCGGTAAAAAATATTTGGTAAATTTTTGGAAGAGTGAGACTTTGACATTGAAAATGATCCTTTCAACTAAGAAATAAATTGACTAAGTCAAGCACTAAGTTCCTAGTGTAACTTGATAGATTCGATCCTTTGACTTGAAGCAATGCACAAGAATTTCATTCCCAGTAAGCACTCATAAAGATTGAATTTAGGCATGAACTTACTCTCAAGTGAAGCATTAATTTTAAGTAAAAACTCATCAATAGAACCTCAGTGGGTCGACACACTGATGTTGGATACCACAATAGTATCTTGTGGTTGGATGATGTTTTAGTTTTGCTCGAAATCTTTTTTAGAATCTATCTTATTTCTCTTCAAGATAGAAAAATGCTTCAAAATTTTTTTGAAATAGATCATTTGATAAGTTAAAGTCTTGAGTCATCCAAAAATTGATCGTCACAATTTTTATCTTTCAAAGTTTGAATTGGTTGTACAGACTTTAGTTCTCTCTTTCTGCTTTCCAAATCTTTTGGCTCAGATAGGATATCTCATTCTTTTCACAAAAGAAGAAAGTTAGACAATTAGAACCTGTTGGAGTTAGACGTATGCGGGAGCACGCGAACAACACAAGGAAGAAGAAGAAGAAGCTTGGAGCACAACACACAATACTTATTGTATTACTAGAGAATATACAAAGATAAGTAGCCCATTAGGGCAATAGGAATATATACAAGCCGGGGGGAAAAACCTCCTAAAGAGGGAAAAAAGTGCCCCGATGATCCTAGTGTATTCACACACATCAGTACCTAAATATATCAACAAATACCCCCTGCGAGTGATGCAGTGAACAAGGAGCTCGCACTCATGTATAAGGAACTGCCAAGCTATGTGGAAATCACTCCACAAAAGGAAGTAAGTCCAAAGCTTTGCGGAAAGCTTCAAACCTCTCCCTAGGCAGAGCCTTTGTGAAAAGGTCTGCAATGTTCTCCTGCGTGGGCACATATGCCAAGCTGATCTCCCCAGCAGAGAACCTCTCCCTGACATAGTGATAATGCACCTCAATGTGCTCAGTGTGAGCATGGAACAAAGGGTTCCTCGCAAGTGCCAATGCGCTCTAACTGTCACTGAAGATGGTGGTGGCACAAGACATGCCAACACCCAAACAAGCCATAAGGCATATGAGCCACACACACTCAACAATTGTTGTGAAAGCTGCCCTATACTCAACCTCACAAGTGGAAGTGGCCATAGTAGGCTGCTTCTTGCTCAACCAAGATATACATGAGCTACCAAGCATGAAGCAAAAACCACTAGTGGACACACGAGTGTCATAGCAACGAGCCCAATCTGAGTTAGAAAAAGCATGCAAATCTGGCGATAGTGATCCCCCCTTGGGATAAAATAACCTAAGTAGCCGAGTACCACTCAAGTAGTGAAAGATGCGCTTAATTGCCTTCCAATGCATGACTCCTGGGCAATGCATAAACTTGCTCATCTGTGAGACATAAAACTGAATATCTGGCCGAGTAATGCATAAGTAAATCAAGCATCCAACAGCCTGCTGATAGAGAACAACATCAAATGCATCTCCAGCATCATGAAGACTCAATCGTAAACCTGTCTCCATAGGAGTGGCAATAGGCTTACAGTCTTCAAGGCCAAAAAGCTACAATAATGTGTCAATATATTTCGTTTATTCCACCATCGACTTGCATAAACTGAATGCCCAAATAGTGATGCAAATGCCCCAAATTAGACATCTCAAATGAGGCATGCAAATCAGCCTTGAAATCAGCAATATGCTTCTCAATAGGACAAGTGAGCAGCATGTCGTCAACATAGACAACAATGATCAGAAGCACATCATTAGCACACTTAACATATAAGGTGCTTTCAGTTGGATTGTTCTCAAAACCATGTGCAACTAGATAGGCATGTATCTTCTCATACCAAGCACGTGGTGCTTGCTTTAAACCATATAATGCCTTCTTTAACCTGCACACCTGGTTTTCATGCCCTTTCTGCACAAAGCCACGGGGTTGAAAAACATACACTTCTTCATGCAAGTCACCATTCAGAAATGCTGTTTTAATGTCCAACTGATGTACATTCCAACCATGATGGGCTGCAAGTGCACAAATGCTCCGAATAGTAGTCATACGTCATGTAGGTGCAAAGATCTGATCAAAATCAATGCCTCTTTCCTGTGCATAACCCTTTGCAACAAGCCTAGCCTTATACCTGTCAACTGTACCATCAGGTTTACGCTTCAGCTTGTATACCCACTTAGTGCCAATGGCCTTCTTGCCAGGAGGCAAGTCATATAAAGACCATGTACCATTCTTCATTATAACATCATATTCAGATTCCATAGCAGCCATCCAAATTTCTGAATTTTGTGCTTCATCAAAAGAAACATGCTCATTCTCATCACAGAGACTAGACGCAACCATATCATAGCAATCTGATGCGAAGGAGGCACTATGAGAGCCTGAACGAGTATGATATGACAAAGGTGCATCTAATTTGCTGTCACGCAAAGTCTGCACCAGCCATTTTGGCATTGTTTTTGCTTGCTGAATATCAGCTCTCTCATCAACAAGTGCATCATGTAAATTTGCATCAGAAATGGAATGATCTACATCATCATATGAAACGTACAAAGGCTGAGAAGTTGTCTCATTAGGACCAGCACTAGACTGTCCACCTATAAAAAGAGGCATCAAAGTATCATACATGTCTTTGGAGCTAACAGATGTCTCCTTAGTACATGAAAGCAATGGCTGAATAGCATCTTCCACAAAGTGAACATCATGGCTAACTAGAATGCATTTAGTCTATGGATGATACAGATGATAGCCTTCACTTTCAGAACTGCACCCAACAAAAATACATTTTTCTGCCTTATCATCCAATTTTTTGGGATGTTGTTCACGCACTAGTGCATATGCCAAACTACCAAAAACACGCAGATGAGCAACAGATGACTTGCGGTCATGCCAAGCCTCATATGGAGTGATAGACTGCAACGCTTTAGTGGGACACCTGTTCAATATATATGCTACACACATGAAAGCCTCAAGCCAGAAACTATGTGGTAAAGCCTGACTCTTGACCATGCACCTGACCATCTCCATGAGTGACCTGTTCTTTCGTTCAACAACTCCATTTTGTTGAGGTGTATATGGCAGTGTACTGGTGTTTTATTCCACGTTCAGCCAGAAATGCATTAAAATCAGAAGACATATATTCCCCCTCTCGATCAGAACGGAGGTTGCCCATTTTACATGCTAACAGATTTTCAGCCAAAACCAAAAATTGTTTAAAGCACATGAACACTTTGGACTTTGCTTTGAGTGGATATACCCATGCATGCCTGGAAAAATCATCAATGAAAGTCACGAAGTAAAGGAAATTTCCAAAAGACGGTGTCTGTTCAAAAAAAGCTTCAATTAATCCACCAAACTTTTGCTTATCCTCTAACCACTTTCGTACAGACATAATAATCTCCTCCTCACTAGTTAGTTTTTCAGCTAATAGAAAACTCCGAATTTATTTAAACAATAATTTTTTTTTCTAGTTGATGATGAAGCGGGTCCCAAAAAATTGGGACCAAGTTTTTGAATTTTAATTTGCATATAAAAAACAAGAAATTGAAAATGATGAAAACCACATACATCACTATGTACAAGCCGCAATTTCTGTGTAGCCTGAATTGAACCATCTTTTGGAAAGGAGGAACACTGCATTTTGCCCAAAATACAACCTTCACAAACATGTTTTCTAGGTGCCTCAAGTTTGGGCAAAGAGGACACCATTTCAGATTTCTGCAGGCATAGCAAACTAGCAAAATTCAGATGACCAAAGCATGCATGCCAAAGCTTTGCATCTGCCATAGCCTGAGAATCATTTACTACACATGCCAAATCATTTTCAGATCTTTCATAGTCTATGAGCTTATACAACCCACGACATAAAATGCCAGAAGCAATAATAATATCGCCATTTGACAGATCATGAACTGTACATCTATCATCAATAAATTTCACAACCAAGCCAATCTTGGCTAATGCAGAAACTGATAACAGATTCTTCTTGATCCCTAGCACAAATAAAGCATCTGACAAAGTGAAAGGACTACCATCAGTAGTAGTCAAAATGATCTTACCAACTCCCATAACAGGATAAGAGGAGTTGTTGGCGCATGTAACAGTATTCCCTGTAGGGGCAGGCTCGAGTGAAGAGAAGAAACTATGCTGTGAGGTAATATGTTTGGTTGCCCCACCGTCAAAGTACCAAACATCTGAGTCTACTGCAGACATGCACTGCTCATGAGAAGATGGGTCAAGACTGCAAACAGTAGTGAATGCCCATTCTTCCTCCTGCACAAGATTAGCAGACTCCGTTTTTGGTGTAGAGGCTTCTGCAACAACCATTCTAGCCTCTTTCTTCTTTGCCTCTTTTGCAGCCAGCTTTGGATAGTTCTTTATGATATGATCATTCCCTTTACAATACTTACAAAACAATTTCTGCTTTTCTGATTTTTTCTCATCTTTGTCTTGGTTCTTCGAATGTGCAGCATTTGCAGATTTTTGCTTACTAGTAGAAGAACTCCATTTTCGTTTGCCCTTCTGACTAGCCAGGAAAGCTTGATCTGCAACACGCATAATGGACCTGTTCTGCCTGGACTGATCTTTCTGCAATAGAACAGAGACAAACTCCTCAAATGACCAGGCATTTGGATTGCCTTTCATCATCAAACAAAGAGTAGAAGCAAAACTCTGATATGAATCAGGAAGACCATTCAAAACGGTCTGCACAAGTGAGCTATCTAGTATAACCTCATCAATAGAAATCAACTGTTCCTTCAAGTCTTTGATCTTTGTTAGGAAACTGTCCATAGAATCACCTTCATTCATGTGCTCACTCTCCAACTGTTTTCGGAGGTAAGCAACACGAGCCTCATTCCTAGCTTGGTACAATGTGGTAAGTGTATCCCAAGCATCCTTAGCTGTTCTACAAGAGCGAATATGAGGAATAATGGCACGTTTGGCAGACAAAGCTATCAATGCATGTGCCTGGGCATCTCTGCCATCCCAACGAATCTGCTCTACAGTAGGTGCAGCACAAACAACAACACGAACAGGAATCTGCACAATATCATCTTCGACACCATCTCCATCAGCTCCAACACCTATATTTGCAGTACCTATTGTTACAGGTGTAACAGGAAGTCTTTCAACACCCTACACAATGTTCCATAGTCCTTTTGCAACCAATACATGTCACATCATATAAGCCCATAATGGGTAGTTGGTACCATCCAACTTATCCTCAACAGCCAACATACGGAATACATCATTGCTTTCAGCCATGGCCGGTGACTAAAATACCTTGATGCAGAAAATTGACTTTATCTCAAAAAGTTGAACAGAACTACCCAGATGAATTCTGCTAGACCTGTAGCAGACTCTGAGACGCTTATACTGGCGATCAGAAACTGGTATATACCTTTGGCACAAAAAGATGAAATAGCCTACATAAGCATTGTGATAGTGCGTTCGGAGGTCAAAACGAGCTCAGACTGCGATTTTGACACCACATAGCAAAGCTGTTTTGATCTTTGAAACACCCTGAGTATGCTCACCAAATTTCGTGTGAATTTGAGACTGCAAACAGAGGAGTGTCAATAGTGCCCTAGATGAAGCGATGATTTGCTCTAATACCAATTGTTGGAGTTAGACGTCTGCGGGAGCACGCGAACAGCACAAGGAAGAAGAAGAAGCTTGAAGCACAACACACAATACTGATTGTATTACTAGAGAATGTACAAAGATAAGTAGCCCATTAGGGCAATAGTCGTATATACAAGCCGGGGGGAAAAAACCTCCTAAAGAGGAAAAAAAGTGCCCTGGTAGTCCTAGTGTGTTCACACACATCACTACCTAAATATATCAACATAACCAAGTAACTAAATTAAACATCCTAGATAGATATTCTGAACAAGAACCTTTTCAATCTTTAAAAGATACTAAGTCCAAGACTGACATTCATTTGAGTTTGCTTCAAGTTATAGCATAAATGATTCCCTAGAGTTAAGTATACTCTAGAATAGGGAAGTTAGGAATTGCTCATCATATTGACAATTCCAAACAACGTTTAGATCCAGTCTGTGAGAAACGTATCCTAAGTTAGATAAATTTTCATTTTGAAGTTGAATTGATCAAGTTATAGTATGGTCGAATCGCAATAAATGGTAAACTTTCTCCTCTAGCTTACATAGGATTTTTGAACTCAATAGGACAAAGTAGTCCTCCACTTGGGTAAAAAATCAAGTAACTGTTGGATAAGAGTACACCATTGTACAAATATCCAAGTTAGATGTTTGAGCCAACCAAACTTAAAGTTTTCCAAATAAAATTCAAGTGAATCAAGAGCTCTCAAAGTCTTGTGAGGGATAAGAATCCCGCCGTTGTTACTAAGTCCATGCACCAATTAGCCCATAAATATAATAGGGATTTGAATCCAACAAGTTCACATGTTTGTGCCCAGATTGCACCTAGTAAAATTGTGAGTTGGTCAAGGATGTTTTTAGATCCACCATTATTATTCATTCACTACTTTGTACTTTCACCAGTTTATCAAAGTGCAAAGCGAGACTATGTTTTGAATCATTTGGGCAGGGATGCCACCACAGAGATGAGACATGTTTTCCACTTCTAGAACATGATCATGTTCTTCTAGTTTTAAAACATGGGGCTTGGAAGTTGCCTATAGTATGTATATAGCTCTATTTTTGAGGACGAAAATATTTTCCAAGGAGGGAAGAATGTAATACATTAAGTTTATGATACAAGGGTCCAACTGATTCAGACGAACCTAAAAACAGACACTGTTTGGTCATCCGTATGTATGACCAAAGATCTCAAGTTTAGAATTACTAGGAGTTCTTGTGCTCTTGTGAACAAGTGATCCACTTTGCTTAGTGGTTAAGTCTCAAGGATGTGAAGGTGGACTCGGATTCGATCCCCATGGGGGACATGGGGAGATTATTTTGCCGACAGAGATCTAGATCCTTCTAGAAATATCCACTTGAGTTAACTCGAGTTAACTAGAACACTTGGTGCACATGTAGTTACATGGCCGACACATGGATGGTTAGTATCCACCTGCCCATGTAGGCATTCCCCTAGAGAGAGCTATATATAGAGGCATTTGGTTGGGAGGAGAGTAATCTCTCTAGCACGTGGTGGTTGTAATCTTGCAGCTATCATGAATAAGCTTGTTGTCGGGTGCTTTGAGGTGGCATTTTGCGATGGCCTCCAAGGGTTTTCGATTGGTTTCCTTCCTTTGGTCTTCCTCAAATAAGATGAAGTATCATTGCAATGTCAATAATGATTTGAAGTGGGCAAGCAAAATTAAGCAAAATGATTCCCTTTGGTTTCCTATCTCAAGCATCAAGGATGTTGAGAAGGAGAACCTCGTCATAGCCAAAAAATGATGTGGTGGGAAGTATTTCCTCAATGGAAGCACATTTGATGTCAAGCTAGAAGAAATGGAAAAAGATTTGAAGACATTGATCAATGCCAAAGAGTGGAATATGAAGATAGGTACTTGTTAAGACAAAGGACTAATGTTTGATGAGAGTCAAAGAGATGCCTCGTTATTGGTAAAAAAAGATCCAAATCCCAAAGGAATTGGATAGAAAAATGGAAATATGATTGAATATGTCTTGATAGTCAAGAAAAATCTAGAAATTTTATCAAGATGTCGATAGAAAATGGTAGTTGAATCGGTCTCAGATCAAGTGGGATCTCAAATTCAATTATCTTTGGCAGCCTTTGATGGAGCACACTAAAGAAACCCTTATTTCATAAATCCTCTAGTGGAGGATTCTGACCAATGTGAAAAGTGTTAAAAGTTGTGGGGCTACTCCATAGTGCAAAAGATTCCATCGAGGTCAAGAAGACCTTGGTCCCCTCTTCTTTTCATGCCTTATGAGGGCTTTCATTTGGACACCTCAATCTTGCAACCCAAAGTGACTTGAAACAACCTTTGTTGGGGGAGGGAATGGTTTGCTTTGCAGCCCTTTGAAATGTGATTAGAAGTAACGTCCTCTCAAAAATTGGAAGGAGAGATGTGCCATGAACTTTAACAAATTGTGACAAGAACGCTCCATGGAATCATCCCTTGACATTATTACCGAAAGCATTAGAAACTCCAAGAGCTCCCCCCTCAAGAACCATTGAATCTTTATCGTAGGGAACAATGATCTAAAAAGCAAGTGGCTCCCACACAAAGGGGATCAAAATATCATAAATCTCCTTAGCTCACCCACATAATCTTACTTGTTCCCTTTTCATATACCCTATGGAAAGGTATATAGAACGTAGGGCATCCTTTCTATCTCCTTTTTTTTCTTGTATCACCTCTTTTGTTAATATATTTAAAGTTGGTTGAAAACTAACAACAATAATAAGCCAAACATAGAAGAGGGGGGAAGTTCTCAAAGATTTGGTTTCAACGAATATCTGAAACATAGAGGAAGGGGGAAGTTCTCAAAGATTAGGTCTCCTATTTAAAGGTATTAAATTCAACGAATGTACACAACCTATGTAAAGTGAGTTTCAAGCATTAGAGGACAAACACACTTTCAAATAAGTGCTAAGATGAAATGAATTCAAGTTTCATAGATAACAAATGCGTCAATAAGATCAAAATTCTTGTAGAAGGAAAAATTGGAATGTAAGAAGGTAGGTTATTTGCATAGGGAGTTACTCAAATTCAAGTCAAGTATTTTTAAATTATTTGGTCTTCTTGAAAAGAAATATACAATTAGATGAATTGTAAAACTTTAAAAAGCGGAGAATAAGGCTTTATCACTTGGATGTAAAAAATGCATATGGTTATGGAGTGTGATGTAGCAATGAAATAAGTGCAAGGCTATTTTTAATTAGGAATTTTTTTGTTATGTGAAGTTCTTTATGTCATTTGAAGATGATGGAACATCCATATTTCTTATGTCCTGATCATAATTCTCGATGTGAAGTCCCTCATAGATTAGGTCAAATATCAGAGGAACTTCACAATTTTATCCTTGGAGCTCGCATGCGAAACATTCTCACGTTTGCTACAATATTTTTTCTTATAAGGAGGATGTTTGGTTGAGGCCTAGTCGCCCTTGATATAATTAATAAAAGATCAATTGTATGGTGAATGGGCATAGTGCCCTTGGGATCCCCTGTATCCTACAAAGAAGGAATAGGATGGCTTGGAGGTGCAATGATGGTGATGGTCTAAAACCAAAAGTAGACCTGAGACTTAGAGAGAGTTACAAAGGAGGTTAATGACTTTTTTTATCACATTCACAAGCAGTCGGCTTGCTTTTGATCTTGTTGTTTTCTAAGATAAAAATCCGTGGTGTGTGAAAGGAGGGGACTTCTTACAATTACATATTCTCCTACCTAGCAACTCGAGGTATTCTTCAATGAGCCATTCTTTTCATCAAAGTTGGCTGCACATCTTTCTTTCCATATTTTCCAAAGTGTTTCCCCTTTGATGGCATTCCACAAGGTAGTAGCGCAGTCAGTTGCTTCTCCAAATAATGCTTGCTTCCAAATGATTTGAGTTTGCTAACTTGAAATCTTGGTTAAGAGTTTACTAGATCGAGAGCTAGGTTGCATTACCTGTTATTCAGTAATTCGTTTATTCATGAATAATTACAAAATTTTATAGCAAACCATTATTATTCAACCAAATTATTCGGTGCCATGTCAGCTTATTTCGGCATGGCTGAATACTTTTTGCACGGTAATTGGGTGCTTTTCGATCGAAAGTACTTTTGATAAAAAACGGTCTTGATCAAAAACTTTTTTAATACACCTTGAGTCATTTTTCATAAGAGTTACTTTGTTTTTTATGAGCTTACAATGTCATACAAAGAACAAGGTATAAGATCTTGTTAGAAATATTAAGTATTTTAGTATTAAAATCATAAATAATTTTTTTTTTGTGAGTTAAAAACTATTTTGATTGTTTGACTCAACATTTGTTCTTACTTCACAATAGTATATGTGTGTGTATGATTGTGATTGTTTGAATGAATATTGATTCTTACTTCACAATAGTATGTGGATGTGTATGTGTATGTGCATATATGTCATATTATTATGAGTGAAAATCTAATGTGATTGTGTATGCACATGCATATGTATGTGTATGATTGTGAAATAAAAACTATTGTATGTGTTGGAAAAGTTTTTATCTTCTTTTTTATAATTTAAGGGTTGAGAAGGTATTAATAAGTGAACTAGAACTTCCTAGGTCTCTATGATGGCTTTGTCTTGTATACTTATTAATACCTTCTCAGATCCTTGAATTGTAAAAGGATCCAATGAAGTTTCATCCCATAGTATGTGTATGTGCATATGAGTGTATAATTGTGAATAAAAATCTATTGTGATTGTGAGATTCAACATTGATTCTTACTTCACAATAGTATGATTGGGAATTCAAAATCTATTATGATTATCTGACTCAATATTGATTCTAACTTCACAATAGTATGTGTAAATGCATGTGTGTGTATGATTGAGAATTGAAATCTATTGTGATTGTTTGACTCAACAATGCTTTTTACTTCACAATAGTATGTGAAATTGTATATGGGTTTATGATTGAGAATTAAAATCTATTGTAACTGTCTGACTCAACATTGATTCTTATTTCATAATAGTATGTGTAATTGTATATGTGGGTATGATTGAGAATTAAAATCTATTGTAATTGTTTGACTCAACATTGATTCTTACTTCACAATAGTATGTGTAACCTTATGTGTGTGTATGATAGAGAATTGAAATCTATTATGATTGTTTGATGCTATATTGATTCTTATTTCATAATAGTATGTGTAAGTGTATGTGTGTGTATGATTAAAAATTAAAATCTATTGTAATTTTTTGACTCAACATGGATTATTTCTTCACAATAGTATGTGTAATTATATGTATGTATGATTCATGAGAATTAAAATCTATTGTAATTGTCTAACGAAATACTGATTCTTACTTCACAATGATATGTGTAATTGTATGTGTGTGTATGATTGAGAATTAAAATCTATTTTGATTTTTTTACTCGACATTGATTTTTACTTCACAATAATATATGTGTGTATGATTGAGAACTTAATAGATAGAAAATATAAATACAAAAATTAAGAGATTTAAAAACTATAAGAGATATTTAGAGTAGTTTGTATATATTTTAAGATATATATATTTAGTGGAATGTATATCTTATTTGATATTGATTTATGTTGTCTTTTTGTAGATATAAAGTCTTCATAAAGCAAGTGCTATGAGAAAGGGAAAAGAATGGTCATATGTGATTATTCATCAGGAGAGTAAAATAGTCTCCACAGTACAATGCAAATGTTGTGGACATCGTTATGTAGGAAATGAAACTCGGATAAAAGACCATCATTTTAGTACATGCAATAATATGGAAGGATGCTATAATTGAGAGAGTGACATATGGGTACACTTTGCAAGTTATGCAAACAAATGTAAATCTCAAGGTATCACATCAAAAATATTTAAAAGCACGAGTAGTTCACAACACTTTCGAAGTAGTCCACGTGTACAACAAGAACGAATAGATGCATCAATGATAATGGAGGATCCTCATGATATTTCTACTAAAGTATCTCAAAGTATTTTCAAGAATAATGAAGATACATGTACTCCATTTTCTCTATCTATATTAAAAAAACGTGGACTCGATCAATGTAGTAAAAACGGTGGATCTAATAATGTGTCACCATGCATTGTCCACACTAAATCTCAGAATACAATACCTCTATCATTTGAAAAGCAAGATTATCTTGTGCTTCATCTTAAATGGACTCAAGAATATTTTAACATATGGGATTCCTTGCAATGTTATTCGTAATCTTGAAAGATGCTTTGATGTCAACTACACGAAAAAGATCCACCATGCAAGAATACAATAAAATGCAAACAAAGCTTGATTATGTACCCATATATGGATATACAATAGCATTGGATGGATGGAAAAGTTATCAGAAGAAGCCATTGCTTAATGTCATGGTTATATGTCCAAAGGGAATCATTTTTTTGGAAGCTATTGATACTTCTCTTAAAGAGAAAAGTTCAGCTTTTCTTGTAAAGATATATGAACATGCTATATTTGCATGGGTGGTCCAAAGAATGTGACTACGATAGTGATTGATAATACATCTAATTTTCAAATTGCTAGAATTGCAATTCAAAACAAGTATGAAGGCATTACTTGGGTTCCATGAGCAACTCATACACTAAATCTATTATTGAAAGATATAGGTGGATTATCTTCATTACATTAGATGCAAATAATGTGGTCAAATTTATGAGAGAGCATCAATTTTCATATTTTCTCTTTTGTTCAAAATCTCCCAATAAAGCACTTCATATCTTTTGTGCGATATGTTTTGCAACTGCCTATATTGTGCTCAGTGGATTATTCGAAGTCAAGCCAGCTCTTGTAGAAATGATTGCTGATCGAAGATGGGAGGCATGGCTAGAGAAGTATGATTCTTATCAAGTTGCAACTTTAAAGTGTATTTCTCTAATACACTCACAACAGTTTTGGCATAATCTTGAAAAAAATCATTAGTATCACTAAACCTTTTGTGGAACCATTACGAATTGTTGATACTGATAAGTTTGTGATAGGAAAAGTTCATTAGATTTTGTCAAAAGCTATTCAAAAGTGAAAGACTATAATCAATTTTCATTACGAGAGAAAACATAGATTGTATCCTTAGTAGAAAAAAGATGGATGCAAATGCATACTCATCTACATGGAACAACATTCATCTTCGATCCAACAGTTCAACTCAATGGTCAACCATCAAACAAAGAAGTCATGAACAATTTCAAAATCACATGTCATTTATTACTTCCAAGTACAGATGGTTGAGATGCATTCCACTAGAGCATACCTTATGTAGATCGAGAAGGATATTTTGAAGATTTATGGAATATTGAAGTGATTCAAAAGCATCCACCTCCTATATATTAGAAAGAGTACATAGGTGAAGTAGTGGAGTTGCAACATATAGCTATGAGAGTGGTTTCAGTAACAACTTCAATGATTTGGTATACATTTTTTCTAATATGCATTTGTTACCTGCTCCAACCAAGATAGATTCTATAGCAGCACAACAAACTTTTGGAGGATTTCAAACTCATGAAAGTTTAACAAATGATTCATGGAGTAATCATGATTTAGATGTAGATCACAATGATGATTTATACATGGAATAAATAGATGACATGGTACTTGTAATTATAGATGAAGATATTCAAAATGAAGAAAATGTACTTCAAATACTTTGGTTATATTCAATTACAAAATCGATGGCTTTATAATATAATGATGTCTCAGATTACAAAAAGATGCTTGGCTATTCAATGTTTTGTTGATTGTATAATTCATCGATAGTGAACCGATCAAAAGATAATTATGCCTCTCAGAGTCTTCCATATCTTTTCTCATATGCATCGAGAGATATTTGTAAAAATTTCACTTGATTTTCTAAGTCACCAATCCTCTTATGTTGATCATTAATTGTTCTTTATAATCCAAGAATTATTAATCCTTCATTGTATAATTCTTCTCCGTGTGATAATAAATCATGGATAAGGTTATGCTCTTCAAGTAGCAAAATGTATGTCTGCTTTCGAGGAAGAGGGCCTTGATTTCCTTGATTACAAAATTCTACCCGATTTTGAGGAGGACCCAAACCTATACTTGCATTCTTCGAGCGATCATCACAATCTTCACGTCGATGAAGAATATCTTGTACAAAAATATTTCCAATGAAATATAATGCTATTTGATTATTATTTGGTAATGATGTTCTAACTTGCACAAAGCATTGATGTAGACTTTCTCCTAATCCTTTATGTTGTAAGTCAGATCTTTTGCCCTTCTTGTAACCAGAAAGAGAACATCATAAACAAAATAATTTGGATATAGCTTTTTTACTTCTTTCATTGATAATGGTTCTCCTTCTAATCCCTCTAGCTCTAAATATTGGTGGAATAAAAATGCTAATCGCAATTGTGCAAATGGAGCATTCTACTCTCACAAAATCCTTTGAGATTCAGCATGATCAAGGTCACTACTCACATCTGGCATTCTTGCCATGTTTTACCTTCAAATCTGCAAAACAAAAAAGCTAATTTTAGCTTAGAAGAATCCACATAACTCAATTGGATCCACATATATAACTCAATCGAATCCACTAAAGTTAATCCACATAATTCAAATGATACCACTTCATTGAATCCACATAGTTCACATGATACCACATCATTTAATACACATAATTCAAATGAATCCAATTCATTTTATCCACATAATTAAAATAATATTACATCATTTAATCCACATAGTTCAAACCATACCACATCATTTAATCCACATAATTCAAATAAATCCACATTATTTAATCCATATATTTTACAAATGAATCCACTTCATTTAATCCACATAATTCAAATGATACCACTTCATTTGATCCACCTAACTCAAATGATACCACTTCATTTAATTCACATAATTCAAATGATACCACTTCATTTAATCCACTTAAATCAAATGATACCACTTCATTTAATCCACATAGTTCAAATGAATCCACAATATTTACTCCACCTAATTCAAATGAATCTATATCATTTAATCCATGTAGTTCAAATGATACTATATTATTTAATCTAGATAATTCAAATGAATTCACATAATTTAATGCATATATTATAAATGAATCCACTTCATTTAATCCACATAATTCAAATGATACCACTTCATTTAATCCACTTAACTCAAATGATACCACTTTGTTTAATCCACATAGTTGAAATGAATCTAAAACATTTACTTTACTTAATTCAAATGAATCTATATCATTTAATCCACATAGTTCAAATGAATACATATCGTTTTCAATATAGTCTTAATCCATCCGTAATGGATATTTTTAAACCATACCGAGTTAGGTTCAAGAATACTCTTAGTAGTTCATGTGCATCTACTCTTTTTGATAAATCTCTATCAGAAGCTAGCTCTAAAGAATATTTGAACTTCCAAATCCTATTCTATCAATGGGATAACTATTTAAATCTATATATTTCAAAAGTTGCGATAGGAGTATTGAAAGCATAAATATCTCTTGAATTTTATGAAAAGGTTGAGGGCTAGTGGATATCCATTTGGGTGCAATCCACTAGTACTTTTGACTCCACTCATTTCTCATCCATATTTCCAAATCACGTAGCTTCAAAAAAAAATTTTCTTTTGGTAAATACGTTGCTCTACCAAAACAACATAATCCAATATAAGCATGCTTAGTTCAAAATACAAAAAAAATGTTGCTTAGATGGAGATCGTTGTAAAAAATATTACAAGTGTGTAAAAATGATATTGTTGCAATAATCCATTGATCAGATTTCAAATGTTTGATTTCATAGTTACTATGTATGCTTCTGTGTCTTTAATGCCTCTACTTCATGGTATGTTTAGGTACTCATTTTTCATTTTCTCAAGCCACATGTCTTATGTACCACCATTCCACAATTTGAAAATGAGACATGAGCTTTTGCTATGATGCCTAACTAATCCAAGTGAACTCATAATGCCTTGTGCATAACAGATAAAATTGTGTCTTCATTCATGGCTTCATTCTCTCATGTGTGTATGTCAGCACCATATAATTTGAATTAATTTATGATAAATATTTCATTGATGAATCTTGGGTGGATATTCTGACTTTATTAATCATTCCATATTTTCTTTCCCCCACAAGAGTTGCATCTTTGAAATAAATGGATGAATATGGGAGCAAACAGAGATTATTTGATGTTTGATCTCCCATATTCACATATATATCTCTTATATTTGGATATATTCTTGGTATCTCTTCCTATTTAGTCATATCCGTTATCACTCACTTTCCTCTCTTCATTGGATGATAATGTAAATTGAAAAATTCTCTTTTGTGGATGAATTCACACATTGTGGTGGTATCCAATGCTGATGACTCTACTACTTTGATGATCTATCCAAAGATATGAGTGATCTCTTTGGACATTTGCTCATCTAATACCTATGATCCACTTGACACATTGCCAAATTTATTTCAATATTGATATATCTTGTCCTAGATAATTCTTCAATGAAATGTTTGTAACTGGATATGCCCATTTCCAGAGTGATTTGATCTTCTCTCATTCCATACATGTATGAGACATAAAATCTTCCAAAAATTTTCGTTCATGGTTATTTATTTTACTTGACATCTGTGCAAAAAAAGAAAATTGACTATCAGATAAAATTGAATCAAAATTGATAGATAAATGAAATGATATATACTTAAATACATTTTAAGTACACATATAAATAGATACACCAATAAGTGTATGGATCAATAAATCAATAGTATGTGTGGAGAAATGATAGAAATATGGATAGGTAGTTAGATAAGTAGATTTATAATTAAATAGAAAGTACAATTATAATCTTCAAGTGAATCTTTGTAACTATTAAGAATGTAAGAGTCAAAGAATCAGACATTCATAATAGTTCATATACACTCACTATACTATGTATGAGTCTTGTCACATAAGTATATATAACTATTGTGATAGTAAGAGTCAAAGAATTAGACAATCACAATAGTTTCTATACACCTTTGTGACCTAGACTATAATTATGCTCATAGGAATCTAAGTGACTATTGTGAGAGTAAGAGTCCCTATTTAATCACTATACTATTGCGAGAGTAAGAATTGAGGTGGTGATTCAAACAATCTCAATAGGTCTATTGCTGAGCCCTATACTATTGTGAGAGTAAGAATTGATGTAGCATGTTAGAAAATCATTCTAGTGGTTTATTTTAAATTTTATTCATCAATGTATACAAGTAAGAAACTCTTTTGCGAGTCAAACATATATACTATTGATGATAAAAAAACAAAACTAATTATACAAATACAAATCATACACGTAATTACAAGTCATACAATATGCATGATACAATGAACATAATAAATAAATAAACAATAAATAAAAAATAGAGCAATAACTGTATTGTATTGTGAGGAGAAGGCTTTATGAAAGATATGATAGTACTAGAGCTCTATAGACTTGCAAACAAGCACCTACATAATGAGCTTTTTGATCGAATGAAAAAATATATTTTTTTTGGCGTAGAAACATTTTTTTGATCGAAAGAAATTTCAATCATTTTTCAATCTAAAGTGCTTTTGATCGAAAGACTTTTGATTGAAAGGGCATCCATGTTCGCTTTTTTTGTGGTTTATTTGGATAAGTACAAATAAAACAAACATATTCGATATTTTTCCATTACTCAATCGAATAAATGCAACCTAGATCGAGAGAATCTTAGGGCAAGCAAAGAAGAAGTGATCAAGGTCTTCTCTACCCTAGAGGTAGCACTTTTACTAGTGGGGGGTCCAATAGATCTTATTGGCTTTGATATTTGTCTCATTATGGATGCACACCCTCCTGGGTGAGGTATCATATATGCCGCATGGCATCACAAGGAGCATTATTCACATTTGTTAGAACGGGGGAGAGAGAGGAGTCTCTCCCCTAAGAGAGTATTATCTCTTATGATGAAGGATGAGAGAACACACTCAAGGCAGACTCATGAATGAGACTTATGCAAGGTTCCTTGACGACCGGGAGGAAGAATCAAGGATATCTTTCTATGTGCTAATGGTTCATTCGTGACTATAGGCTATAGCAAAAAGAAGGTTTACGATCCTCATACCAATATTAGAGTAGGTGTTTAAGCCGTTTTTGCATGCATATAGAAGATACGAGGCACAAGAATTCAACCGGCAACCTCATAGAGGACAATGGGATGGGCTATCCATGTTTCCCACTCCCATTCAATGGTAATAAAGCAATGAACTACATATATAACGCATCTCTACTGTGCATGTGGGAGGAAAATGAAGAGGAAGAGATAGGAGGTTTCAACTTCTCTACATACAAGCTATTCAAGATAAGTTTTCTGATTTCAAATATTTATATTCAATATTATAATCAAGCATGTCTTTTAGACTATTTCAATGCAAGAAATGTTTTGGGGAAAACTTTGCATATTCGTCTTTTTTGGAGGAAGAAAGGAGCGAGTTTGGAAAATTAATTTTGGAGGGAAAAATTATGTGTCAAGGTATGAGATGTATACTACCATTAAAAGTTAAGAATTCTCTCCAAACACAATAAAATGTAAGCTTAAGGTACCTCCAAAATAGCCTTCTTTCATGATTTTCACATAAATTTGTAGGTGCTCTTTTGATTAGTAGCCATTTTGGGAAAGGGAAATATATAGGGATTATCCATACATTGATGGAACAAATCAAGCATACATATACTATATAGCATAGAACTCCATTTAGAAGTAATATATTCAAAAATAGGCTTAGTATGATGGGAGTTTGAATCTCCAAAAAACTCCCTTCCATTACTGTTTGAGAAAAAATCTAGCACTTAAAATTCAATAAATTCCCATTTTGAGAGAGGGAAAAAGAGGTGCATTAGGTATGGATGCATGGGAAAAATTAGACATAATGAGATTATGTTATATGGACTTCCCTATGGAATCATTAAATTCACGAAAAGGATAGGTTAAGGATGTACTTCCTCAAAAACTCCCCTTCTACATTTTTTTAAAATTAGAGCTAATGTTTTGCAAATCTACACTTTTGAGAGCATGAAAAGAGATAGTTTGAGAGGATTCACATGTAATAATGTATACATACATGAAGCTTGGTGTATATATTATCATAGAGAAGTAGAAAAGCCAAGAAAAAACATTTGGGAGTGTATTAAACGCTTGCTAAAATCTCTCATTTAAGTTTTTGCATGAAATCAAAAATCTTGGTTTACACTTCTTTTGGGGAGAAACCTAGCATGCATGAAGGGAGTATTGGGAAATGCAAAAATATGCCAAAGCATCTTCATATAATAGTCTTTGAGGTTATGGAGAGAATTTTGCGATTTGCTTGATGGATGAATGTTTTTTGGCACTTCAAAAATCACATTTTCACACTTCTTTCCAGCACCTCCACAAGTCCACAAGATAAGTATGTCATACTTGGAGAGGCCATATCTTGGGCTAGAAAACTCCAAATTGGGTGTGCTATGGCTCATTTAGATGGGTACAAGATCTACTTTCAGTTTATCAAAAGAAAGTTTTAAAATTCTGTATTTTGCTCTCTATGTAGGTCTGCAAAATTTGAATAGTTTTCAACAACTACCTTCCGTGAGCCATATCTTGCAAACTCGGAAGGGGATTGAAGTAATTTCACTTCAAGGCACTTGTTACATGATATGTAGTTCATTCTATGATTTTTTTAAGAAAGGTCTTTACATGTCTAGACATGGGTTAAATATGCATTTTTTGGTATATCTCTATTATTTTCGTAATCATTTGATCATGATTCCTGTTTTGGGAAGTGATCAGATGCCATTAGACACTTCAAAGTTTCTTTTAGGATTTAGAGAGGAAAGTGTAGAGGTCTCGAAGCTCATAGAAAATACTTGGATACATGAAGTTGTGACATTAAACCATTTAGGGATGTATGAATTATGATTTTAAGCGTCATGGTTAATGTTTTGGCATGTTCTGTATATACTTGCATGGATTGGAATACGTACATCAAATTATCTCATTTTTCCAATTCTAAAAGTATGGATCCTTTTTCTAGGTGTACAATTTTGATGTTTTGAAGAGAAATAATTGTTGTACAAGGCTATGCAAGCAAGATGTAGTTTCTAGCATTTTAGTTTTTTGCAGGTTTTTGAGTTCATATATGAGTATGTGGCTTGCATGCCATGCACTTGTCAAGCCCTATGCTATAGTGAATGGCCTATTTGCCATTGGCCCGCAAGGGCTTATAATTCATATTATGGTTAAAAGATTTTTGAAACTCCATTTCCTTGGGGAAATGTTGTCAAAATTTTTCCCACCTCATGGCATTAATTACCTTTACGTAAGAATGTTATTGCATGCTAACATGTCTTCTTTGCAAACATCAATAAGGTGTAAGCATGCTTGTATGCATGTGCTTGATGGACTTAGGACCATCAAAGCATCATAGATAAGGCAAATTCATTAGTATTGGGATCCCTACACATAATCCTTATGGGTTTATACCATAGGATTGCTAAGGGGAAGGAGCTATACCTTCACCATTAGGAATGGGCACAAGCAATCCTATAGGTTATAAGAAGTTGCACACAAGCACGGAAGATACCTTTATGATAATCTCCAATGTACTGCAACTTTATTTACCTTCAAAAGATTCTTACAATATGATTAGGAGACTATGGGGTATTATGAAGAATGCCCAAAGAGTGACTAGTTTCACTCATGCACATCACTTGAGTAAGTAATGAAGAATTTTAGCTACACTACTAAGGAAACAAACTAGATGAGATCATAGAGATGGGTTTCATGTGAGAGCATCAAAAGATGCTAATGTGATTTGAATGATGGTTAGGAAGGCCATAATCATGGAATTAGGTCTATTATTAGAGCATAGATCCCTTAGTGAGGAATATTTGGGGTACCCAATACACATATGTATGTCGAGATCTATAGAGAGGTACTTACACTTAGTGTTGGAACAAGTTAGTTTGGAATAGAAAGGCATATTCATTGTCACATGTTTATTAGAACCAAACTATACTAGTTTAAAGATATGGGATTCATTTGAATCCACATATATGAGTTGAGGACATGGGATTCATTAGAGTCCACCCAGATATTCCATTACATTTACCTGGAATATACATTAGGCTTAGTGTATGTATGACACCATGAATTGGAAGAAGGTTCCATTGGTATGGGACAATGGAAACGACTTCCCTTGGAGTACTCTTCTTCTATGCTCAGGGAGAAAAGGACTCATCATTCATGGTGGCATGTCTCACTAAATTAAAGGAACGTTCTTAGTAGACATCTTCTTAGGTCTGGGAGTTATCTTTTATAGTTTATGGAATATTTATTCTTCCAATAGAGAATGTGATGGGTGATTTTATCACCATGGATATCACATACTTGCTTTATAATTTTGACAAAAGATAATTCCATCAGTGTGAATGGATCATATAGATCCATGCATAGAGGACGATTGGTAGATATATTTTCTTTAATATGGATACATATCTATTTGTTATGGTATCATGTCATATCATTGCTAACCATTTTAGCAAAGGTCTTGGACCCTTAGAAGGAATTCATCTTCTCCAAACTTCACCACATACACCTTCATTATTCATGAGAGATTTTTTCTCCATCTTCATAGGCATGTATGTAATGAGGGATTATGCATTAATTCTGGAAGAGAGGAGCAAGTTAATTCATAAATTTTTCTTTCAAGGGAAGGAAAAGTGAGATTTAGCTGAGAGATTGAGGAGAGATTTCACTTTGGCTCTTGTTTGCGGAACAGAAAAAGGCAAGTAAAACATGATTTCTTCATAGGAGAAGAATAGAATATGTTTTTCACTAGTGAGAAGAGGTGTTTAGAAAAAATCTCTTGGTGTATATTTTAAAATGAATTCATTTACTAATTTACTATACTTTTTAGTGTGATTTTCCTTCACATGGGAGTTTGATTCTCGACTATTTTGGAAGCAAAAAAAAAAACATCGAGAACTTATACGCATGTTCTCAATTATGGATGAGTAGAGAAATCGGATTCAATATAATCTCTTTCAAAAGGAAAGGGAGAGTGGAATAGATTCCACTACTAGAGCTCTTTTCCTTAGATGAGATTAGAGAGAGAGAAAAGAGTTTCACTTTCTCATGATACATTATTTGGATAAGGGTGGCACTCTTTTATCAAGGTGGTAGGGAGATAAATCAATCATGGTGGTTAGATGAGTCTCACATGGAGGCTCTAGAGAGAAGTTATTATGTTTATTTCTAGTGATGGTCCTTGACTAAATGAGATGATCTAGTTATTCACATTAGTGAGACTCAGAGTAGAGTTATCACTCTTTTCTTTAGGGTTTCTAGGAGATAGGGATATATCTAACCTATCGGGGTACCAATCTCTTAGTTGGTGTTACATCATGAGGATGATGTGTAAACATCAGTTAGAAGGATGGGTACTTATGGGTTATCTAGATATCAAAAGGAGTGCATTTTGCATTCATATGACAAACTACAAAGAAGAGAAATATTAGAGTTTTCACTAGTGCTAATAGATGCTCTTCCAATAGAACTTATTCCAAAGGAAATGGATGGCAAACCAAAGACTTCTTGCTTGGTGGAATGTAGAGATTGCATTTTACTACAAAGAAATTTTTATATTTGAGCTAGGATGATGGACTTCCATAGTTCACAAGGTATTTTGGAGTAACCTATTACTTATGAGCACACTCAAGGTTAGGAAGACCTATACTAGTATGATGGTAAATCGATTATTTGTTCCTACATGGGTTTCGAGTCACTTTTTATGGGACTTTATTCTATATTTTAGAGAATTTTATGGTTTATTATCCCCATTTAAGCATGATCAAGCTAATACTATTACTCCATAGAGGATACATCATATGGGCTTAGGTAATTTGGATGATTTTATATGTGATGGGAGTGATAGTTTGGAAGTTGAGTGTATATGGGAGATGGTAGGCACCACCGAGACGGTTACCCACCTTTGAGATGTTTTCATATGAGGTTTCTTAAGGGGAAGGATATGAGGAAACAACACACATATATGACCATGTACATAGAGTACATGGGATTGAGAGCAGTCTCAACACTTTCTTCTACCATTGCAGACATTTTATCTACATTTTCGAGGACAAAAATGTTTTCAAGGGGAAGGAAATGTCACATTATGTATGCACACCCTCTTGGGTGAGGTGGCACAGATGCCACATGGCATCACAAGGAAAATTATGCCCATTTGGTAGAAGGGGGAGTGAAGAGTCTCTCACATAATAGAGTATTATCTCTTATCATGAAGGATGAGAGAACTCACTCGAGGGAGTCTCATGAATGAGACACACAAGGTTGCTCGATGATTGGGAGGAGAACCAATTTGATGGTTCGTTCATGACTTTAGGCTATAGAAAAAAGAAGGTTCACAATCCTAATAACGTTCATCCAAATCTTGAGTCTAGAATTTTCTACATAAGTATCAATTTTGTGTTCACAATAGGAGAATGCATAGGTCCTCAAATTCAAATTTCCATCTAATACAAGGCCCATTCAAAAACCATTTTCTATTAAAGGAGATATGCAAGTCACAATGCTTATGGAACCTCAATGTTTTATCCAATTTTTAATCATTGATCCATCTTAATCCTTGAATCTACAATGGATAATTTTTGAGAAGGGGACATGTCTTTGCATTATCCCAAGAAGGAATTATGTGTCTCAGTATTCATAGTCAACTCTCCTATCCAGGTCCATGTACTTAAGTCTCATCCATCGTCTCTCTTGATCCCAGAAATGTTTCCACTTACGAAATCCTTCCTTCCATAGCTTCTTTGACCTTTGGAAGCACTCTAAGTCAATTTCTTTGATTCCCCTAATAGGAAACCAATTAGAATCATTTTGTCTAATCCTAACCACCTACTTCCAATATTCACTAACCTTGATGTATGGATCATCTTGTTGCAAATTTTCAACATAGATCAGACTAGATTGAACCTTTGAGAGTTATAGGAAGCAAAGAAAACATCAAAGTGAACCAATCAGGTCCCTTGCACTTAGTGATTCACGTTAGCATAAGAGAAGACTTGTTTTTTAGAATGAGCTTTTCTCATGAAGCTTTCACATTGCACCATGCTTTGATCATCCACTTGGACACCAACTTATTTGTCATTCCTCCAACACCTAAGATACTCTCAACAATGAGTTCTCCAATACTTTTCAGAAATGCCTTGGTGAACATGTTACTTTTGGTCTCGAAACAAGCCCCACACTTCTTTACTTTACCTAAATTTCTCAATGAAGGGGTGATCAACCTTATTCACAAGAAACACAAGAAAAACAAGATTGAAAGGTGGTGACTTATCAATATGCTGCAAATTGGATATAAGATCTTGGTGAAGGTTCTTGCTAATCACACTGTCTTCCATTTACAATCATGATTAAGAGTAGATCAATCCTAGAGGCTATTATTGATGTGTGGGAAGTCTTGGATTTTTACAAGGAGTCTTCACAAGATTTCCTCTTCATCAAGATGATTTTGACAAAGCTTATGATCGCTTGGAGTTGGACTTTATTGTACAATCCCTGAAGATCTTGATTATGGCTTGAAAATTATCAAGATGATCTCAATGATTATGGGAAATGCCTCCACTTGCATTAATATCAATGGTCATCTCTCTTAGGCAATCATATTAAAACTCTCTATTAGATAGGGTTTTCCCCTTGCTCTGCTTTAAATGATTAAAATCTCTACGTTAGTGATTGGGGAGTCGAGAAGATGCACCATATTTTGTGAAATTATTTTCGGTCTAATTCTAGAGAAAGTAGCCATGTAGTCCCACCTTTGAGAAATGAGTGTCAAGGACACCCCAAGGAGTTGAGTGAAGTGGTTGGTAATTAGTTCAATACTCTCTTGAATGGTAGAGCAGTCCACCCCATGGTCATCTATCATGTATGGGACCTTTTCCTTATGTTGTTGCTTCTTCAAGGGTTAGCACATTTCTTTCCTCTCTTTATTTGCTTTTCCACCCCATCAATCTTTGAAATAAATCTTTAGGTTTTTTCTTTGAGTTTCCTCTTCCTAACTTAGTTTGCTCCTACTTTTTTGGAGTTTGAATTTGAGGTTGGATCTGCATTTATTGGCCTCATGACTGTTGATATATTTAGTTAGTGATGTGTGTGAACACACTAGGACCGCTGGGGCACTTTTTTCCCTCTTTAGGAGGTTTTTCCCCCGGCTTGTATATACGCCTATTGCCGTAATGGGCTACTTATCTTTGTACATTCTCTAGTAATAGATTCAGTATTGTGTGTTGTGCTCCAAGCTTCTTCTTCTTCCTTGTGCTATTCATGTGCTTTTGCACACATCTAACTCCAACAATTGGTATCAAAGTAGGTTGCATCTCAGAATCGCATGAGTTTTGATGAGCATACTCAGCATGTTTCGGAATGCACTATCGTAGTGCTTGTGCAGGCTATTTTGTCTTTTTGTGCCAAAGGTATATACTAATTTTGGTTCTCCAATATAAGCATGCCAAAGTCTCCTACATGCTTAGCATAATTTTTCTGAGCAGTTTTGTTCAACTTTTTGAGATACAATCAATTTTTTGCATCAAGGTATTTTAGTCACTCACCATGGCTAAAAGCAATGATGTATTTCGTATGTTGGCTGTTGATGATAAGTTGGATGATACCAACTACCCATTGTGGGCTTATATGATGTGACATGTATTGGTTGCAAAAGCACCGTGGAACATTCTGCAGGGTGTTGAAAAATTTCCTATCACACCTGCAACTGTTACAACTGCAGGTACTAAAGCTGATGTAGAAGGTGTCGAAGATGATGATATTCTGCATATTCTTGTTGGTGCTGTGGTTTTTGCTGCACCCACTATAGAGCAAATTTGTTGGGATGGCAGAGATGCCCAGGCACATGCATTGATAGCTTTGTCTGTGAAACGTGCCATTATTCCTCACATACACTCTTGCCGAATAGCTAAGGATGCTTGGATAGACTTACCACATTGTACCAAGCTAGGAATGAGGCTCGTGTTGCTTAAGGTGATTCTATGGACAATTTTCTAACAAAGATCAAAGACTTGAAGAAACAATTGATTTCTGCTGATGAGGTTATAACAAATAGCTCACATGTGTAGACCGTTCTGAATGGTCTTCCTAATTCATATCAGAGTTTTATTTCCACTCTTTGATTGATGATGAAAGGCAATCCAAATGACTTGTCATTTGAGGAGTTCGTTTCTATTCTTTTGCAGGAAGATCAGTCCAGGCAGAACAGATCCATTATGCGAGTTGCAGATCAAGCATTCCTGGCTAGTCAGAAGGGCAAAGGAAATGGAGCTCTTCAACTAGTAAGCAAAAATATGTTAATTCTGCACACTCGAAGAGGGAAGACAAAGATAAGAAGAAATCAGAAAAGCAGAAATTGTTTTGCAAGTACTATAAAGGAAATGATCATATCATAAAGAACTATCTAAAACTGGTTGTTGAAGAGTCAAAGAAGAAAGAGGCTAGAATGGTTGTTGCAGAGGCCTCTACTCCAAAAACAGAGTCTGCAAATCTTGTGCAGGAAGAAGAATGGGCGTTTACTACTTTTTGTAGTTTTGACCCATCTTCTCATGAGTAGTGCATGTCTGGAGTAGGCTCAGATGTTTGGTACTTTTATAATGGGGTGACCAAACATATTACCTCGTAGCACAATTTCTTCTCTTCACTCGAGCCTGCCCCTACAGGGAATACTGTCATATGGGCCAGCAACTCCTCTTATCTTGTTATGGGAGTTAATAAGATCATTTTGACTACTACTTGTGGTAATTCTTTGACTTTGTCAAATGCTTTATTTGTGCCAAGGATCAAGAAGAACCTCTTATCAGTTTTTGCATTAGCCAAGATTAGCTTGGTTGTGAAATTTATTGATGACAGGTGTATAGTTCATGATCTATCAAATGGCAATGTGATTATTGCTTCTGGCATTTTATGTCGTGGGCTGTATAAGCTCATAGACTATGAAAGATCTGTGAATGATTCAGCATGTGCAGTACATGATTCTCAGGCTATGTCAGATGCAAAGCTTTGGCATGCATGCTTTGTTCATCTGAATTTTGCTGGTTTGCTATGCATGTAGAAATCTGAAATGGTGTCCTCTTTGCCCAAACTTGAGGCACCTGGAGAACATGTTTGTGAAGGCTGTATTTTGGGTAAAATGCAGCGTTCCTCATTTCCAAAAGATGGTTCAGTTCGGGGTACTCAAAAATTGCAGCTTGTACATAGTGATGTTTGTGGTCCTATGCACACACCTTCTTTTGGAAATTATCTTTAATTCGTGACTTTCATTGATGATTTTTCTAGGCATGCATGGGTATATCCATTGAAGGCAAAGTTCAAAGTGTTCATGTGCTTCAAACAGTTTTTGGTTTTGGCTGGAAATCTATCAGCATGTAAAATGGACACCCTCTATTCTGATCGAGGGGGGGAATATATGTCTTCCAATTTTAATGCATTTCTTACTGAGTGGGATAAAACACCAGTGTACAGTGCCGTATACACCTCAACTGTTGGAAATTTAGTAGGCCCATAAATAATACCACAGGTCCATAGTTCCATAGGTCCAGGATCTACAACACAGATTCCATCAATCTTCCAATATTGACAAAACATGAACATACCACACTTAATCATACAAATGATGAGACAAAGATAGAGAAAGATTAGACAACATGTGTAAAGTGTTACGTAAGCCACTGCTTACTCACACTATTATATATACAAATGTTCGAATTACAATGTGGGAGCAAAACTCCCAACCACTCTATGTGAACAAAAATAGATGGATGAGTGAATGTACAAATGTAACAAACATATTCAGATGTATGGATAGAAATCTAAATATATATGAGATGTGTGACCTAATAGGTTGTAGAAGAGTGAATATGAGTGATAGAAAGAGGAAGGATCAGTCTAAAACTAATATCAGCAAACCGTCATCTGGACTTAGGCTATGGAAGACCCTAAGTCAGACACATGTGTGAAAAGATCACATACTTACAAAAGCAGCAAAGAATGCTAACAAGTTTGCTGTCACAAATCCTCATACTCATGTGAACATACCTTCTCGAACACCTCATCCAAATATGCATAAAGCATACATGTACTGATTCTCTTGTACCTATTCCGAACAGGACTCCTCGTGATATGGATGCCACACCCATATACTTCAAGTAGTACCTGCGTGCATAAAGAGAATATGTACCTGAATTCTTAACATAAGATGCAAATCTTTTGTTAAGCTCAATCCAATGTCTTTGAAGTACACCGAAATCTTCATGTAGAAGAGAATCTTCAAATACATTATGTAGATGGCTGATCCACACCACCAAGCTGTTGATGGGTAAGACCTCTCCATAAGCAAGAGTGTGAGCACACTCTTCTTCTCTAAGAAGAACTCTATAGCCGCTCTTCAACATGATCCCAGATAGCAACATGGCTGCCCCATGTGCTAGAAGCACCACCTTTATTGAGGGACCAAGCTCCAAAGCTTGTGTTGAAATAGGTGTAGGATGGATTAGCAATGGGCCAATGCTTCTTCTTATATAGTAGTTGATTGTCCCTTGAAAAGCACTCCAAAAGCTCTTGAATAAAGGAAGAGCAATACTATCACTAAGAGAAAACTACGAACAAATTAATTGCGATCCTTCACTGTTGTAAAAGTAAAAATCATCAAAATATTATTTGCGAACCCGCTATGCTACCGCCAGGAATTGAACCTCCGTGGGTTTGTTAGGAGGACACTCACGTAGCCAAGGCACTGGGTGCCGTTCGCTTGTAGAAGGAGTAGTACTTGCTGAATATGAACCATAATACCTGAGAAAATATGCAAACTAGATATCCAATAGTGTACTCATCAAACAATCACTGCTTGACAACCAATGTAGCAAGTATTGAACCTGCTATCTCCTATCTTCTCAAACCTGAAAACATACACTAAGATCCACATATTTGCATTTACCTTACGAAAGCTTTCTCAACGTACTTCTGCTGTGTCATGTAGATACACTAAACATAATTAGGAACTAAATCCTGGGACTCGTGACTGACAACTCACAACTTAGTGTATTATGAACACTAGCTGGTTCACCTCTGACTGTACTCAACTCAACTTAACTCAACTTAACTCAACTCAACTCATGAGTCTCATGAAAAAAATCTATGATGTAATCATGTCTTCATCTTTGTTCAATCTGTAAATCATTCATACCTCTTTCCTTCAGAATTTGGTATAAACATAAATGTGTGCACCTCTGAAACATACCTCTCTTAAATATCAAGTTTCTCTTCAATAGAAGTCTGGAACCTTCTCCTGAACACGAACACCTAACAGGAACTTTCTCCAAACTTTTTTATTCTTCCTTCTTCTTTCAAAGCTAGAACGTAAAGAGAAACTCACAAAGGAAATATAGGAATACCTGAAGGTATGACTCTGCATTCTTTCACATATGGCTGAAAATAAGTCTTCATGTTTCTTCACCCCCCTGGATGATTTAACACTAGTATCCAAAATTCGTTAAATATATCAGACTTTATGAAATCTAGAACATCTTCCTTCTTTCAATAAATCCGATCTTCAGTGATCAATACCTGTATATGAAACAAAATCTCTGAACCCTTTTTATTAGTACTGCACAGTTGCTAATAGCTTCCACTGTTTCTTCCTCAACGTTCCATATTAAAGAATAAGGTTAGCTGATCTATTACATGATAACAAAAAACCTTACTAAAAGCATTTTAGGATCCATAATCTTCTGCAAGATAACAAATATCTTCTTCTATTTCTCTGCAACACAAATCTGAAAGAATCTGAATCTTTGACTTACTTCCTCCAATGCTAAGAATCTTCACAAACGAAGGATAGACAACTGACTCATAAATACTCAAGATCTTCAAGATCATTCAAGATCATACAAGATCTATCAAGATCTTACAAGATCATATGAGATCATCCAATATCAATGATCTCTTTAACAAAATACTTGTGTAGAATTTGCTCTCATCAAACCTTCATGACTGAATGTTTGATTTTCTACCTAAATGTCTCCAAGTGTCCATGCTTCTCACAAAGTTGTAAACTTTTCTTCAAACAAATCCTTCCCTAGAATCTGAAATTCCTACTTGAAATATAAGTGGACAAACTCTCACCTTGAGAACTCCAAAAAATTGCAAGTTGATACTTCATATCTTCATATTCTACCCGGGTGAAATGTGATAGTACCTACTTGATTTTCTTTTGGCTAACTCTACTTCTCAATCAAGTGATAGGATTTAATGGAACACCTTTTTGTATATAAGCATGTATCCAAAAATCTAGACAATCATAGAAAGTAGACTCTCCAACTAACTAGTACATCATAAATCTGAATTTTCTAAAGTTTTCTGAAAATACTCAGTATGAGTAAACTTTTCCAAACACAAAACCTCAACCCAAGTCTTCAACATCTGCTACAAAAAACTCTTTTATCTCAAGAGTTAGATATAGAAGAATTATACTTCTCTGCAACTTGTCATACTCCAAGAATTCTTTGAGGGAACATATACCTGCTTGCTCAAAATCTTTAACTTGTATATAACTCATACATATGAGTCAAAATATACAAGTTGTCTTCAAAATCTGCTACTTTTCTTTCTCTCAATGCAATTCTTTGTCAAATCTACTAAATCATCACCAAGTATCATGCAAAACAAGAAACTGCTTCTTCTTTAGACTATCTTCTTCACACGATGTTCTCGTAGACTTGTCTTTGGATGTAGAGGATAAAGTAGGAAAAGTATACGGAAAATATGAGAGAAAAAGGATGTCTTACTTTTCCTTTGGAATTGTTGGACTTTCTTCTTCTCCATGTTTCTTCAACCTGATGATGATGTCGACATCTTCAAACTTCTCTTCCATACCTTTTGTTCTCTTCATCTTGAAGTAGCAAGCACTCTTAACTTCTTCAAATGAACGTTTCTCTTTCTCTAGTACTAAGAGTAAGAGATAAAACAAACATGGCATACAAATGGAAGTGAATATAGAATCATGTTTTACCATCCCCTCATATCTCTGAATCAACACTCTACTTCAAATGTGACTAATATGATTGAATTCACCAACCTTTTACCTTGAGTTGGCTGAATGCTGAATTACTTTTCTAGAGTTACCTCTCTAGATACAAAATGTGAGCAAAAACTTTCAACCAACTTACAACACAAGATTGGCTGAAAACAAAACTGATGCTCTCCACATTTGTCTTCTTAGATGAGCTTTCTTGTCATGAAAGAGATCTCTCAAAATTTTCTAGAAAACCTCTAGATACCTGTTTTGATGTAGCCTTTAACTTTCAAATAATGAAAGTGTATAAAAGCACTCCTTGAATCCTTCAAATCTCTTCATAACTGATCTTCTAAGATATGACTTGCAAATGATAATTTGATAGTATAAACTGATACCTATGATTTGATGTTGATATGATTCCTTCATCTTCTCCAAACCATTGTTCTTCCTTGAATTTGAAGTAGCCTTCTCTTCATCAAGTCTTGGTCTTAATACTTTGTGTAAAGTATTTTCATACTTTTCCAAAAGTATTCGACTGCTAACAGATCATCAACTTCATACTCCACACTGATAAACAAACATGTGATTGAATTGTCTAATTCTCAAATCTCTACTCATCTAGATTAAGTGTGTATGTCAAATGTCAAATGTTAAATGATGCTCTTAAATCATCTGTTGTAAACCTGGAAGTCTTGGGACCTGGGACTCTGAGAGCCTAAATCGTCTGATACCAAATCCCTAAAGCTCTGATACCAAATGTTGGAAATTTAGTACACCCATAAATAATACCACAGGTCCAAGATTGACAACACAGATTCCATCAATCTTCCAATATTGACAAAACATGAACATACCACACTTAATCATACAAATGATGAGACAAAGATAGAGAAAGCTTAGACAACATGTGTAAAGTGTTACGTAAGCCACTGCTTACTCACACTCATATATACACTCTTCAAATTACAATGTGGGAGCAAAACTCTCAACCACTCTATGTGAAGAGAAATAGATGGATGAGTGAATGTACAAATGTAACAAACATATTCAGATGTATGGACAGAAACCTGAATATATATGAGATGTGTGACCTAATAGGTTGTAGAAGAGTGAATATGAGTGACAGAAAGAGGAAGGATCAGTCTAAAACTGATAATCAGCAAACCCTCATCTAAACTTAGGCTATGGAAGACCCTAAGTCAGACACGTGTGTGAAAAGATCACATACTTAGAAAAGTAGCAAAGAATGCTAACAATTTTGCTATCAGAAATCCTCATACTCATGTGAACATACCTTCTTGAACACCTCATCCAAATATGCATAAAGCATACATTACTGATTCTCTTGTACCTATTCCGAATAAGAATCCTCCTGATATGGATGCCACGTCCATATAATTCAAGTAGTACCTGTGTGCATAAAGAGAATATGTACCTGAATTCTTAACATAAGATGCAAATGTTTTGTTAAGCTTCAACCAATGTCTTTGAAGTACAATGAAATCTTCATGTAGAAGATAATCTTCAAATACATTATGTAGATGGTTGATCCACACCACCAAGCTACTGATGGGTAAGTCCTCTCCATAAGCAAGAGTGTGAGCACACTCTTCTTCTCCAAGAAGAACTCCATAGCCGCTCCTCAACATGCTCCAAGATAGCAACATGGCTGCCCCATGTGCTAGAAGCACCACCTCTATTGAGGGACCATGCTCAAAAGCTTGTGTTGAAATAGGTGTAGGATGGATTAACAATGAGCCAATGCTTCTTCTTATATAGTAGTTGATTGTCCCTTGAAAAGCACTCCAAAATCTCTTGAATAAAGGAAGAGCAATACGATCCCTAAGAGAAAACTACGAACAAATTAATCGTGATCCATCCTTGTTGTAAAAGTAAAAATCATCAAAATATTCTTTGCGAACACGCTATGATGCTACCAGGAATTGAACCCGGGTGGGTTCGTTAGAAGGACACTCATGTAGCCAAGGCGCTGGGTGCCATTTGCTTGTAGGAGTAGTAGACAACTCTACAGATGTTGTATATTGTGATCAATTTTGACCAATTAAGACATTGAATCAATGTTTTGCAACATCAACAGAATGGAGTTGCTGAATGAAAGAACAAGTCACTCATGGAGATGGTGAGGTGTATGGTCAAGAGTCATGCTTTACCACATAGTTTCTAGCTTGAGGCTATCATGTGTGTAGCATATGTACTTAAGAGGTGTCCCACTAAAGCACTACAGTCTATCACTCCATATGAGGCTTGGCATGATTTGCAAGCCATCAGTTGCTCATCTGCATGTTTTTGGTTGTTTGGCATATGCATTAGTGCCTGAACAACATTGCAGAAAATTGGATGATAAAGCAGTAAAATGTATTTTTATTGAGCACAGTTCTGAAAGTAAAGGCTATTGTCTATATCATCCATAGATTAAACGCATTCTGGTTAGCCGTGATGTTGTTTTTGTGGAAGATGCTATTCAGCCATTGCTTTCATGTACTAAGGAGACATTTGTTAGCTCCAAAGACCTGTATGATAATTTGCTACCTCTTTTTATAGGTGGATAGTCTAGTGTTGTCACTAATGAGGCAATTTCTCAGCCTTTGCAGGTTTCAGGTGCTGATGTAGATCATTCCATTTTTTATGCAGATTTGCATGATGCACTTGTTGATGAGAGAGCTGATATTGAGCAGGCAAAAACTATGCCAAAATGGTTGGCGCAGACTTTGTGCGACAGCATATTAGATGCACCTAGGTCATATCATACTCATTCAAGCTCTCATAGTGCCTTGTTTGCATCAGATTGCTATGTTATGGCTGCATCTAGTCTCTATGATGAGAATGAGCCTGTTTCATTTGATGAAGCACAAAATTAAAAAAAATGGATGGTTGCTATGCAATCTGAATATGATGCTATAATGAAGAATCGTACTTGGTCTTTGTGTGACTTGCCTCCTAGCAAGAAGGCCATTCGCACTAAGTGGGTTTACAAGCTTAAGCGTAAGCGTGATGGAACAGTTGATAGGTATAAGGCTAGGCTTGTTGCAAAGGGTTATGCACAGGAAAGAGGCATTGATTTTGATGAGACCTTTGCACCTACATGTCGTATGACTACTGTATGTTTTTAAGCCCCGTGGCTTTGTGTAGAAGGGGCATGAAAACCAAGTGTGCAGGTTAAAGAAGGCATTATATGGTTTAAAGCAAGCACCACGTGCTTGGTACGAGAAGATATATGCCTATTTGATTGCACATGGTTTTGAGAATAGTCCAACTAAAAGAACCTTATATGTTAAGTGTGCGAATGATGTGCTTCTTATCATTGTTGTCTATGTTGATGACATGCTGCTCACTAGTCCTATTGAGAAGCATATATGTTGATTTTAAGGCTGATTTGCATGCCTCAATTGAGATGTCTGATTTGGGGCATTTGCATCATTATTTGGGCATTCAGTTTATGCACGTTGATGGTGGAATGTCTTTGTGTCAAATGAAATATATTGACACATTATTGCAGCATTTTGGCCTTGTAGACTGTAAACCTATTGCCACTCCTATGGAAATAGGTTTACGATTGAGTCTTCATGATGCTAGAGATGCATTTGATGTTGTTGTCTATCAGCATGTTGTTGGATGCTTGATTTAATTATGCATTACTTAGCGAGATATTCAGTTTGCTGTCTCACAGATGAGCAAGTTTATGCATTGCCCAAGAGTCAAGCATTGGCAGGCGGTTAAGCGCATCTTTTTCTACTTGAGTGGTACTCGACTACTTGGGTTGTTTTATCCCAAGGGGGATCACAACCGCCAGATTTGCATGCTTTTTCTGACTCTGATTGGGCTGGTTGCTATGACACTCGTGTGTCCACTAGTGGCTTTTGCTTCATGCTTGGTAGCTGATGTATATCTTGGTTAAGCAAGAAGAATCCTACTATGGCCACTTCCAGTTGTGAGGCTGAGTATAGGGAAGCTTTCAGAGTGACTGTTGAGTGTGTGTGGCTTAGATGCCTTATGGCTGATTTCGGTATTGGTCAATCTTCTGCCACCACCATCTTCAGTGACAATGAGAGCACATTGCGAGTTGCGAGGAACCCTCCATTCCATGCTCGCACTAAGCACATTGAGGTGCATTATCATTATGTCAGGGATAGGTTCTCTGCTGGGGAGATCAGCTTGGCATATGTGCCCACGCAGGAGAACATTGCAGAACTTTTCACGAAGGCTCTGCCTAGGGAGAAGTGTGAAGCTTTCCGCAAAGCTTTGGGCTTACTTCCTTTTTTGGAGTGATTTTTGCATATCTTGGCACTTCCTTATACATGAGTGCCAGCTTCTTGTTCACCGCATCACTCCCATGGGGGATCTGTTGATATATTTAGGTAGTGATTTGTGTGAACACACTAGGACCACCGAGGTAGTTTTTTCCCTCTTAAGGAGGTTTTTTCCCTCGATTTGTATATACACCTATTGCCCTAATGGGCTACTTATCTTTGTACATTCTCTAGTAATACATTCAGTATTGTGTGTTGTGCTCCAAGCTTCTTCTTCTTCCTTGTGTTGTTCGTGTGCTACCGCAGACGTCTAACTCCAACAATGACTCGAGATGTCAAAGCCAATCATAAAGATTTCCCCTTCTCACATGTCCAATGTTCAAAATCTCCTTTTGAGCCTTGTAAAGGAGATAATGGGTCTACTTGATATCCAAATCCCAACACTTTGATGGAGAGATGTGGAAGCTAAAGGCCTCGCTTTAGGTCAAGGAGATCATCTGTTGAACCAAAGGGAGGGAGATGGTTAAGGGATCAACATGAAACTAGGGGGCTTTCTTGTGCCTTAGATATGGCTTGAAGGTGAGAATCATTTGACAGCGATCGTATAATACTAAGTCCACACATTGAGATAAGGATGGCATATCCTACTTATCAATTATATTCTAGGTAATGTAGCTTGTGTCAAGTCTAGCTTTTTGCAAATCTTCACTTGGCTAGAGGCTCGACCAAAAGAAGGCATGCTCATCTTTGATTTCCACCAGATCATGGTGGACCTTATCCTAGTCCCGTACATCTTCCTCTAGACCGTTGATAACATCTCCTCTTCGGTTCCATCTATCACACAAAACTTCCATCATATTGAAATCACCACATAGAATGACCTCAAAGGGTAGAGGGTACAAAGAATGCCATATAGTCACTCTTTTTGTGTCAAGACTGAGGGAATATAGAAGTAATGGTGAGCTGGAGAGGGCCTTAACGTTGAATTGATATAGCACAGAACTACCTTTTGGATACCTCTACATTGTAACTCCCTATCCAGAGTTGTTTAGATCACCATTTAAGCTCTACATTGAAAGTGCATGAGTGAGCCATGCCATCATCTTTGTACTTGTTAGTACTATTTTTAAAACTTTACTATAATTATTGTCTTCTCTACTGTTGTTTCCCTGTTTTCTTGCCTAACTAATTTCTTATAATTAAGTACATATGTACATGTAAGTTGTATTGCAAAGGAGGAGACCTCCCCTTTGATCGGTGGAAAGAGGCATCTAAATGAGAAAAGTACATTAAGCTGAATTCTATTTCGAATATGTGCTAAAACAGTCACCAATGGAAATATAGATTTAAAATATGTGGTACTTTACTTAAAGAAAAGAAAGAGGTGCATCTTCTTTGACAGATGTTACATAATGGAATCTATTCCCACATCAAAGCTATTAATAATAGGAGTACTGCCAAATTGTAAATGTCCTTATTTCCATGAGATGGAACATCTTAGACACATAACTTGGCGGGATTTCGACCCCATGAAGTTTCTTGAGATGAAGTCTAGGCTGTATATTATAATGTTGATTTTTCTAATTGGCAGAATGTTTCGCCAAAAGCTTATATGAAATCGTCAAAACAACTTGTTGTTTAACCAGACTTGCTTGTGAGGGGTTCAAAAATTGAGTACATGCTTATGTCCTCCTCTCATGCACGTCCTTCAAGATCCAGAAGGAGATGTCAAAGTTGAAGAAATCAAACATATCCTACAAGCTCTATAGACTCGTGGAAAAACAGAGTCAATGGCTTTGCAAGAGCCACTCCCCTTTCATACAATGATGTCCATTAAAGTTATTAACAAAATAAAGAAGATGTATATATTAAAATAGATCAGACTTGGAATCTCCTATAAACTCTCTACTATTACCAAGATCTACTTCTCTCTAGTGTTCTCTACATGCCTGTCTGTAGATGTTAAATATCAAAAGGTTAATCGTTACCATCACAATCAAAGAAAATTCAAATATCTTTTTCTTGTAATCTCGTCTTTCGATTTTCTCTTTTTTGCATTCTTGGCAGCATGCCTATCTCTGTCTATTTGGTTTTTTTATATGAATATGGAAACCTTTTTCTGTGTGCATTCCCAATGAAGTAGATTTACACCACATATGATGTTTTATGGAGAATCTATTTTTAAGTGTTCATAATTACACTATCACCCTTGTTGTACACTTTATTAGAAGCTTGATAGATCACTATATGCTCCTCAAGAGCTCACTCTAACCCATATGAGAGTTTTTGCATTTCTCATTCTTTGGAAACTCATGCTCTCTAATATAGTTTTGTATCAAAGAAGAAATTAATGTAAGAGTACTATAAGGAATTTATACTTTGTTGCTTCTTTCTAGATATGTTTTGAGATGAATTAGTACATCAATCACATAGAAGGAGAAAATATAACTTAGATTTTCATGTATTGGAATAAAGTGTGCATTTGTTTATTATCCTACTATGTCACCTCTTTCCCTCATTTGATGCCTTGTATACTTCTATTTTAAATATAAATTTTATAGGTTCTCTCAAAAAAGAACAGAGGTGAACAAGGAGAGAAGAAAAGGTAAGCGAAGAGAGAAATGATTGAAGAAAGAGAGATACATGTGTGTACATTAAGGCATATAGAAATGAACGCATACACGCACGTACATGGAGGTCTCGTTCTCCACAGGTTGCGTCTGCAGAGAGAGAGAGAGAGAGAGAGAGAGAGAGAGAGAGAGAGAGAGAGAGAGGCGCACCTAACCCCTCCTTCACGGGTTGCCTTCCTCCATGGATGCACTCCAAATCCCTCTCGTGGTCCACACAGCTCATGGCTCCTGATGTCTGATGCTTCCATGGCGGAAAAACAACTAAACGCCAGACACGGAAGCGCATGAATAGGAGAGCATTCCAGGAAATCGTACGTTGCCAGGCCTTGTACGTTTCCATGATAAAAATGTTCTCATTTTCGTGTCCTGACTCCTGATACCCGTGGTCGCTTCATCTCACGAGAGCGAATATACACGTTTGCGCAAAATTGTCACCTGTGTCATGTCATGTCGAGCTTCACCTGTAGAGCTATTATTAGGTAGCATCGCCTTTTGCATCATCTGCTGCGGCCTGCCCAGATTTTCGAGCTTGGCCGGAAATGGAGGACGATGGGTCGTGGCATCAATCGACTCCTTCATTGCTTCCACCAGCTCCAAGCATCAAGCACCAATATACATGCAATAACATATGCAGAGTGGAGGACGACGACGACGGATCATGCCATAGCGCGACTCTTTCATCGTTTCCACCAGCTCCATGAATTCAGCAACATGACAACTGTTAGTGCGAGAACTACGATGAGGGACAACATGTGTTTTCGGTCTTGAAGAAGCTTGGGCTGACAATTTCTTGACAGCAACCTCTTTTGGGTTGTAATAATCATATAAAGCTCTCCTTACCATGCTTTTATAGAAGGCAAAGAGGACATAAACCCTTAAATAAAACTGTGATGAGATTGGAAAAAACTTGCATGAAATAATGAAATAAGCATAAGGTTTAGATTTTAGGAAAGAGATGTTGGAAAGAAGATGTTGTGTAGGTTTACACAATCACTTTAGATGTATAGTCCCATCAAACTTTACGGAAAGTAACTCTTTACCAAAAGGGAATTCTTTATCAGTAGTAAGTTCCTTTAAGGACTTCAAAAAATTGCAAATACGTCGTGAGAACGTACATGGCACCTTATACTATGTGTCATATATTGAAAGAGAGAAATATATTAACTCTCACCCTGCACAAGATATGATTTCTTTGCATCTTATAACCTCTTTGCATACATGTCTGAAAAAGGTCGATTCACTTTTTTAGAGAAATATCCGTAAGAAACTAGTTATGCAAGAGAACCAGGAGCACTAATAGAAAAGATAACATAAATAGTAGAATTTCAAAAAATTGCTACTAACAACAAGTACATAGATGATTGCATTGTCCACCCGTGTGCTCTCAAGATAGAGCTTAAATGGTGATCTAGACAACTCTAGATAGAGAGTTACAAATTAGTAAATTCAATATATGGGGAGGTGCACATGTCATGTATATATAGGCTAATTGAGAGATGTGGCCTTCTGTAGATGGCTATACATGGGTGATAAAACATGGGTAGCCACCAACCCATAGGCTGATTCAATCAATCTAACATAGGCAATATTCAATGGAATATTCCCTATACTATACAATCGGCGATAGTGATAACTCTCTTTACTTACAATACCTTACATGGTCCAATTTGACCTTCAGCCAACATGAAAGTTCAGATTCCCATCAATTGGGTAATGCACACTTAACTTCTCCTCATAATGGGGACCTTACAAAATGTGCATTTGTACATATAATCATGAGGAATAGACATTGGTCATATACTCACACCCCCCCTCAATGTTTATCGAATGATATATCAAGTAGGTCTGGGTCCTATGCCCATCTGTTGAAGATTCATATTGACTTGCTCTTTTCCAAGTGCCTTAGTGAATGTGTTAGCATAATTTTCCTCTGTTGTGCAATATTCTACCTCCACAATTCCATCTTCAATTAGCTCACCAAGATAATGGTATTATACTTCTATATGCTTGGTGCAAGCATGATTATAGTGGGTTCTTTGCAATGGCCATACAACTATTATCAAATTTAAGTATAGTCACCATTATAGCAGTCATTTGTGATGGAAAACCTAGATTTGCAAGAATTATCCTTAATAAAACTACCTCACAAGAGGCAGAGCAAGCTGCTTTGTACTATGCTTAAGTAGATGAGAGTGTGAGAGTTTGTTGTTTCCTACTTACCCAAGAAAATATTGCTAAACCAAGTGAGAAATAGTATCCGATAACTGATTTTTTAGAATCACAATCTCTAGCCTCCAATCATAATATCCTTGAAGTGTATCACCTATGGTATAAAAATATCAAAATCCAAGGTTCATGTAATCACTACAAAAAATAGGGGGGCGTAGCGATGCCCCCAAGTTGAAAAAAAAGGGGAACCGTCGCATATGCGATGCTAGCATCCCATAAGCGACGGTCCTGTTTTTGTTTTTCTTTTAACGAGCGATCGTCACATAAGCGATGCTAGCGTCCCTTATGCGATGCTAAAACTATGCATCGCAAATAGTGTTGCTAATTAGCGATGCTATTTGCGATATTGACAAACTAGCTGCAATGTTTTCGCGTCGCATAAGCGACGTCTTGTGTTCTAGAGCATCGCATAAGTGACGGTCTGGAATGTTAAAAAAAAATTTCGATTTCTCCCGACACATTTGTGCCGGGATTTGGACGCACAAGAGAAAGAGAGAGAGAGAGAGAGAGAGAGAGAGAGAGAGAGAGAGAGAGAGAGAGAGAGAGAGAGAGAGAGAGAGAGAGAGAGAGAGAGAGAGAGAGAGAGAGAGAGAGAGAGAGAAAGAGAGAGCAAGAGCGCACTGGTTGAAGCGAGGTATGCATGCACACACACACATGTACACACACACATACATATGCATACACACACACATATACACACATAGAGACACACACATACACATAGACACACACACACATACACACATAATGATGCATACACACACATATACATGCATACACACACATACATGCACACACACATATATGCATACACACACATATATGCATACACACACATATGCATACATAATGCACATGCATACATACACATACATAATGCATACACACACATATGCATACATAATGCCATGCATAATGCATACACACACATATACACGCACATGCATACATACATGCATACACATACACACATAGACACATACACACACATAGACACATACACACACATAAACACATACACACTCATAGACACACAGACATACACCTGGACACACACACACATACACACACATATACACACACACATACAAACATAGACACATATACACATACACACATAATGATGCATACACACACATACACATGCATACACACATACACACACACATACACACACATACATACACACACACATACACACATACACACACATATATGCATACACACACATAGAGAGGCATACACACACATAGAGAGGCATACACACACATAGAGAGGCATACACACACATACACATACATGCATACATAATGCATATGCATATGCATACTTATATACTTACATGCATACACACACATATGCATAAATAATACACATGCATACATACACATACTTAATGCATACACACACACACATATGCATACATAATGCATACACACACATATGCATACATACATGCATATACATACACACATAGACACATACACACACATAGACACATACACACACATAAACACATACACACTCATAGACAGACACACATACACATAGACACACACACACACACACACACACACATATACACACACACATACACACATAATGATGCATACACACACATACACATGCATACACACATACACACACATACACGCACACACATACACAAACACATACACACACATACACACACATACACACACATACACACACATACACACACGTATATGCATACACACACATAGAGAGACATACACACACATACACATACATGCATATATAATTCATATGCATATGCATACATACATACTTACATGAAACACACACATATGCATACATAATGCACATGCATACATACACATACATAATGCATACACACACATATGCATACATAATGCATACACACACATATGCATACATAATGCATACACACACATACACCCACATATGCATACATACATGCATACACATACACACATAGACAAATACACACACATAGACACAGACACACACATAAACACATACACACTCATAGACACACACACATAGACACACACACACATACACACACACATATACACACACATACACACATAGACACATACAAACATAATGATGCATACACACACATACATATGCATACACACATACACACACATACACACATACACACACATAGAGATACATACACACGCATACACATACATGCATACATATGCATACATAATGCATATGCATGTGCATACATAATGCATATGCATGTGCATACATAATGCATATGCATGTGCATACATAATGCATATGCATGTGCATACATAATGCATATGCATGTGCATACATACATATTTACATGCATACACAAACATATGCATACATAATGCACATGCATACATACACATACATAATGCATACACACACATATGCATAGATAATGCATACACACACATACACCCACATATGCATAAATACATGCATACACATACACACATAGACACATACACACACATAGACACATACACACACATAAACACATACAAACTCATAGACAAACACACATACACATAGACACACACACATACACACACACACATATACACACACACACATACACAGACACATACACACATAATGATGCATACACACACATACACATGCATACACACATACACGCATACACACATATACATATACACACACACATACACACACATACACACATACACACATACACACATACACACATACACACATACACACATACACACATACACACATACACACACATATATGCATACACACACATAGAGAGACATACACACATACACATACATGCATACATAATGCATATGCATATGCATACATACATACTTACATGCATACACACACATATGGATACATAATGCACATGCATACATACACATACATAATGCATACACACACATATGCATACATAATGCATACACACACATGCACACACATGCATACATACATGCATACATACATGCATACACATACACACATAGACACATACACACAGATAGAGACATAAATAGAAATAAACACATACACACTCATAGACACACACACATACACATAGACACACACACATACACACACACATATACACACACACATACACACACACATACACACATAGTGATGCATACACACACATACACATGCATACACACATACACACACACACATACACACACACACATACACACACATATATGCATACACACACACATAGAGAGACATACACACACATACACATACATGCATACATAATGCATATGCATATGCATACATACATACTTACATGCATACACACACATATGCATACATACACATACATAATGCATACACACACATCTGCATACATAATGCATACACACACATACACACACATATGCATACATAATGCACATGCATACATACATGCATACACATACAAACATAGACACATACACACACATAGACACATACACACACATAAACACATACACACGCATAGACACATACACACTTACACACACATAAACACATACACACGCATAGACACATACACACTTACACACACACATCCATACACATTTACACACACACATACACATGCACACCGACACATATAGATAGATACACATGTATATACACACATAGACACACACACATACACACATAGAAACACACACACACATACACGTACACACAAATATACACACACACACACATAGACACACACACTTACACACACACACATCCACACACATTTACACACACACATACACATGCATACAGACATATATATATATATATATAGATACACACACATACACACATACACACATACACATACATACATGCATATGCATACATACATGCTTACATGCATACACACACATACACATACATACACACATACACATACACATATAGACACACACACACACCCACATACACACACACATACACACATACACACATACACACATACCCACATACACACACATATATGCGTACACACACATAGAGATATATGCACACACATACACATACATGCATACATGGCATACATAATGCATATACATATGCATACATACATACTTACATGCATACACACACACATATGCATACATCATTCACATGCATATGCATAGATACATGCATACACATACACACACATAGACACATACATACACACACATATGCATACATATGCATACATAATGCACATGCATACACATACACACACATAGACACATACATACACATACACACATACATACACATAGACACAGACACACACATATACACATAGATTTACGCACACATACACACACATACACACATAGACACACACAGACATACACACACACACGTACACACATAGACACATACACACATACACACATAAACACATAATGCATATGCATATGCATACATACATAATTACATGCATACACACACATACACACACACATGCATAAATATGCATACACACATACACACAAACACACATACACACATGCACACATACACACATAGAGAGACATACACACACATACACACATGCATGCATACATACACACAGATACACACACATGCATACACACACACATACACATGCATGCATACATATGCATACATAATGCATATGCATATGCATACATATGCATACATAATGCATATGCATATGCATACATAATGCATATGCATATGCATGCATAATGCATATGCATATGCATACATAATGCACATGCATATGCATACATACATACTTACATGCATACACACACATACACACACATGCATACATTTGCATACATAATGCACATGCATATGCATACATACATGTTTACATGCATACACACACTCACATATACACCTACATACACATATACACACATACATATGTACACGTATATATATTGATTTCTAACCCATTTTGTTTTATATGTTAGGTATTATGGATCCTAGTAGAGAGAGAAAGACGAAACTCAATCTCATAAAAAGACAGCTATCTAGTCATAGGTATGTTTTTATTTTTTTTATCTATCTATTTTGAGGACACCTATACCACCTCCAGATCATGATAGCAGAGCAGAGTTTCCTATGAGGACATGCATAGGCACCTTAGGGATAGAGTGCGATATAGAGCCAGAGGGGAACATTGTGTACATAGGGAATGGATTGGAGTTCGAGAAGAATGCAGACATTATGCGACTCTTACCTCCACCTTGTCCACTTACTGTGGAAGTAAATATAAATTTTACATATAAATTGAAATAAATATCTTACGTTTTATTTACATGATTCTTTTTATTTTTGTAGTGAGCATGATGAGAGGGATAAAAAATACGTACTTAGTTTACTTGAGATAGAGTTTGGGACAGGATGGTCGCATAAGTGGTGTCTAAGAGAGATGCGGATACTTATGGATCAACGTTGCGATAATCCATGGTACACATTGCTTTTATGTATATATACGTGGATATGAGTATGTGTGTTTATGTATGTATGTATGTATATGAGAGAGAGAGAGAGAGAGAGAGAGAGAGAAGAGTGAGACTAGAGGTACAAATACACGCATACACACATATACATCATACATGCACATTTACACACATATACACATACATGTAAATTTATACATACACACACATACATGCACATTTTTACACACACATACACATGCATGCAGTTACACACATATAATGAATACACATAGACACATACACACACTCACATACACATACACATGCATAATCATATGTACACACACATAGACTCATATAATCATATTTACATGCATATATACATATATACACATGCATATACACACACACACAACACATGCATACACACATATAGATACACTTACATACACATGCATATGCACATATAGAAACACATACATACACACATGCATGCACATTGATATATATATATATATATATATATATATATATATATATATATATATATATATATATATATATATATATATATATATATATATATATATATATATATACACACTTAGATATCTATATATATATATATATATATATATATATATATATATATATATATATATATATATATATATATATATATATATATATATATATATATATATATATATATATATATATATATATATATATATATATATATATATATATATATATATATATAAATCCTATTAAAAAATCCTTATTTGAAAACACTAATTTTGATATTAGGGTTTTAAAACCCCTAATTTAAAAACTCTAATTCAGCCTTTTAGCTATATGATTGAAGTATATGTACACATTGCATCTATTCCTCCCATGTCCTACTAGAGAGATGTCTCTCCTCCCAACCTCATGCCTCTATATATAGCTACTCGAATCAACGAGGATCATAATATATATAAGGATATATATACATCATGTAGATACACATACATAAATATAAAATGGACTACATACTTTATGCATCACACATACATGCCTAAATGCACACATAAATATATATATACATGCATACATATTTACATGTACACATTTACACACAGACACATATACATATATACATGTACACATCACATATACATGCCTACATGCACAAATGTATACTTATACATGCATACACAATTATAAACACTTGCATATATTACATGAATACATGAATATTTTACATAAATGCATATGCATATATACACATATGCATACTAACACACGTATACATATATCACACACATGCACACACATACATATACATGAAATACATATATATGCATGCTAACATATGTATACATATAATACACATGAATACACACACTTGCATACATACATGATAAAACTTTGCTCCTCAAAGATAAAGCTATATATAAAATAATTAGGCATACCCCAAGCTTCATGTTCTAACTTAAAAGAACATGATTTCATCTCTCTAGTAGGATTCATCATTATTCAAGTTGAATAAAGAATCTATTATCATATATCCATTCAGAAGCTTCAAGTTAATGATCGATAACTAGAGTAGAATTTACTATCTAACCTGCTCATATGTTTTCATCATTGCCATCATTTTGGTAAGAGAGAGAGAGAGAGAGAGAGAATTCAAAGAGAGAAAGAAGTAGAAAGAGAGAAATAGAGACAGAGAGAGACAATAAGATAG
>CM035440.1:61024629-61027129 GCA_020310875.1 Ceratopteris richardii | reverse complement strand
CAGCAACGAGGTGACCCTCAAGCTTTGGATTCATATTATGCCAGTATTTCAAATGCACCTAATAGAGAGGAAAATCGTACGACAAAGCCTAGATATAATAGACCATTGATGTGTTATCGCTGTGGTGAGTATGGCCATATGCAAAATAGGTGTTCCCTTCTAGAAGATGCACCTCCTTGTCAACATTGTCCAGAGGCCAGGGATCACTATACCAAAGACTGCCCAAGAAGCCGTCTGCTCCAATCCACATGATTGTAGTCTCTCCACAAGAAGAAGGTATGACCACTCAGTCTTATGTTGTTTCATCCTCTGCAATGCCCATGATGACTAGAGCCAGACAAGCAGCAGCAATCCGTAGAGAGGAACAACAAGGATTCCAGGATAAAGAGGAGGAAAAGAAGTCTAGGTGGAAGGGCCAAGCAGAAATTGAAGGAGCTTATGAAAGGATGGCTACTTCTCTAAGGGAGCAGCCAACAACTCTGCAAGAAGACACTCATGAGGTAAACATTGAACAAATCTTGAAAGGTATTCATCACAAGGTTACTCTGTACAAACTTATAAGGATGGATTCAAAAATAAGAAGTGACTTATTGAAGATTATACACTCTACTCACTTGATTCAATCACCCAGTATAGATGGTTTCATGGTTGATTTTCCCCCTGCACCCTTGGTAGACTACCAAAGCTTAAGATTATCTGTTTATGTAAAGGATGAAGCTCTCATAGGTGTGATCATAGATGGAGGCTCTGGTATCAATTTGATGCCAGATTTCACAATGAAGAAACTGAATTTGAACCCCACCAAGATGGCACCCTTCACAGTTACACTAGCTGATCAACATCGGGTTGCGCCTCTTGGCATTATTGAAAAGAATAATTAATAATACAGGGTTGCCACTTTGTTCTAGATTTTGTTGTTATTGCACTTCCACAAGAGACTTCTTACCCTTTACTCCTGGGGAGACCTTGGCTGAGGCAAGCAAAATCTTTGCAAGATCGGGGGAAAAACAAACTATGGACTTCAACAAGCACCAATAGCCAATTGCAACTACATTTGGAAGAAGGATTTGACTCAGGGAAAACCACTGGGTATACCGTGGACACTCAAGTGATGCCCTCTCTACCCCAAGAAGAAGATACATTATTGAATTGGATGATGGAAAGTACAGAGTGTTGCACGGTGGAAATTAATGAAATAGATGAAGAAGTTGCGGATGAAGGAGTTGTAGGAAAAGGCCATGAAGTTCCCAAGGAGTTGGAGAATAAGAATATGCAGGAGAATACAAACATTGTAGGGGCAACAACTATAGAAGTTTCAGAAAAGGAAAGTTATGAGCCTGAATGCAGAGAAGATCTCCCTTTTTTGGATATACCTCAAGGATGGACCAGACAACATATTGCAGAATATAAGCTAAATTCCACTCCTGCATATAGTGGAGATGATTTCTCAAGTAAGACCAGTTCTGAAACACTGGTTCAAGAAGTAAATTTAGGGGATGAAGAGAATCCTCAAGTAGTCCACTTGGCCTCTTGGCTATGGCATTATCCTCCATTAATGCAGAAGGTAACTTCTTTACTTTTTGCTTACAAAAAGGTCTTCGCATGGTCCTACAAAGATCTAACAGGGATACCAGAGGAGCTTGGATTACATCGGATACCTTTAGTTGAGGGAGCCGCACCTGCAAGAAGTAGGCCATATCGACTCAATCCAAAGTATGCAGAGGCGGTAAAATTGGAAATTACAAAATTGGAAGAAGCAGGTATAATTGTTCCAGTAGAACATTCCAGGTGGCTTTCTTCTATGGTTATTGTACCCAAGAAAAATAGTGGAAAAATAAGAGTCTGTGTTGATTTTCGTGCCTTAAATAAAGTGATTGTTCAAGATGGATTTCCTCAGCCCTTTACGGAGCAAGTACTTGAGGAAGTAGCCGGTCACACTTTGTATAGTTTCTTGGATGGTTTTAGTGGCTACAATCAGATAGTGATCCATCTTGATGATAGGGACAGAACAGCCTTTGTTACTCCATGGGGCACTTATGTCTATACTCGCATGGCTTTTGGCTTGAAGAATGCACCAGCTTCATTTAATAGAACAATGTATCTAATATTGGGCAAGTGGTTAACAAGCTTTCTCTGCAATTTCATGGATGACTTTTCAGTGTTTTCAGGCATAGATAGAAGAGCAGCAGTTGAAGATTTCCATGATCATTTGGAAAACCTAAAGGAAATCTTTGAGCAATGTCTCAAAACAGGTTTGAAGTTAAATCCTGCTAAATGTCATTTTTTGGTCACCAAGGGCACTCTTCTTGGTCACATAGTATCTGCTGAAGGGATACCGGTTGACCCTGCAAAGGTTACTGCTATTCTATCCATACCTATTCCACATAGCCCAAAAGAAGTGCAAAGTTTTTTGGGCCATGCACGATACCATAGAAGATTCATACGAATGTATTCAGAAATAGCTAAGCCCTTGTCAATGCTTACCGGTAAAAAGGTCCCC
>CM035440.1:61009629-61019629 GCA_020310875.1 Ceratopteris richardii | reverse complement strand
TGTTAAAAGTAGATATCCCAGTACCTCCTCTACATGAATGTACTTAGAATTTACATTCCATTATTCCAATGACTCTCCCTAGGTTTTTTGGAAAACCTGCTTAACACTCCCATAACATAGGAGATGTTTGTTCTAGTGTTGCACAAAAAAAAAAACTTCCAAGGAGGTTCCTATACTTCTTAGCATCTACATCAGACATATTATCATCCATAGATAGCTTATGATCTATCTCCATAGGTGTCCGTGTTGGTTTGCATTCATTCATTCCAAATGTCTTAAGAATTTCTTTGGCATACTTCTAGTGTGAGATGAGAATGCCATCCTTTCTTTGCCATACTTCAATTCCCAAACAAAAATGGATGAGACCTAAGTCTATCATCTGCATAATTGGCTTGAGAGGTAATAGCTCTTCATCTTGTTTCTTACTTTTACCTTTATTTTTAGCCTTATTCTTATCTATATAGAGGGCAAAAGATTGGTTACCTCTTGAGTTATCACCATTTCTTTTGAGCTTTGGTTCATGGGTGAAGAGTTGTCACATCAAGGTGCTGAGATCAGGTGTCTATATATCCACGTAGATAGGCATTGCAGTGGTGAAGGATTCCCACTTGTCATCAACTTTAATCCCATTGATGATGTGCCTCACTATGTGCTCTTCCTCGATCTCCTCTCGGATGCTTGCAAGTTGGTCTGCAACATCCTTCATTTTGGTTGCATAGTCAACCACTCCTTGCTTTCACTGCTTCTTCATAGTTGTGAATACCATCCACAACTGATTCTTCCTTGCTCTTGTGTTGGAGGAGAAGTATGATGAAAGCACTTCCCAAATCTCTTGGGAGGTTTTACACGTTCTAACATGAGGTAACAAGAAATTAGAGATCGAGTTTAGTAAGTATGACCTTGTAAGAGCATCCTTTGCACACCATGTGGTTATCTTCTCTTGCTCTTCCCTTGTTGGTTGATTCTTGCTTCTAAAGATTGGCATGTCTTCATCTCTTGAGATGTATCCATACAAGATTCGCCCTTGGAGGTATGCTTGCATCCTTAAGGACCATGCTGAATAGTTGTTCATGTCCAATTTGTCAATAAAGGATGCAAAACCATCTCCCATCTTGATTGTGCTTGGTTTGATACCACTATTGAAGGAGATGGTGGATAATCACAAGAGATGAGATGGTGTAGCTAAATCTTGCTTCACACTTGCTATAATTGAAGAAGGGAGAGTATTGTGGGCCTCCTTAGCTAGCTAATAAGGATAAATGATCATTTAAGTTTCTTGGAAGATGATGCTCAAATGATAGGATCAAAACAAATGGATAAACATATGATCCAATGCACAAAAAGTACTATTTTTGTTGAGACATGTGCTCAGTGTTTCACTTAATTCTTTGTGTATAGTAGCAATTAGCAAAATTCCTTTTGGGGACCTTTAATTAGCTTAAAAATCTACCATTCATGAGTGGAATCATCTAAAATGATAAAATAGATATTAAGAATTATGTTTAGCAAGTAAAGCAACACCGCCGACTTTTATGGGCTTACACAGCCACAGACCAATGAGCATTAGTCGATTGATATCTAACAATACACACATGTTCTAGGTCTAGGTCTAGGTCTTTAGGATTTAGGTTATAGGGTTTTTACACATGCATACAAATATTTACACATACAAATATACACACATAATACCTATACACATACACATGTATATACATATGCATACACATATATACATGTGTTCTAGTTGTTGTTTATAAATATCATGTCAATGTGTCTCATTTGTTTGTACATGATTCATGATTCATTTCGCTCATGTCTTTTGTATTTGAGAGTACGTTTTGCTTCATCAAATCATATTTTTGTTGCCTATCATACATCTCACATGTAGTTGGGTTTTTCTTGGGTAGATTGTATTGTCTTTTGCTACACAATAGCATGGGAATGTTGCTGTAGCAAGAGACAACACATTCTGCCCAAAAGAATTTTTGCAGATATGGTCGTCGGTATAGGCGATGGTATAAGCGTCGGTATGCCCAGGCACATACCGATGCTTATACCGACTATTTTGCCGAGGGGCATACCGTGGCTTATACCATCGCTTATACTGACGCTTATACCGACGCTTATATCGACGCTCATACCGACGCTTATACCGACGCTCATACCGACGCTTATACCGACGCTCATACCGACGCTTATACCGACGCTCATACCAACGCTTATACCGGCGCTTTGGTTCCGACGCCTACACCGACTCTTACACCGACGTCGGGGCAAAATATTGCCCGTTCATTTTCCTCGGTAGAAGCCTTGGTATACGGCCGATCTGTTGTAGTGAGCATAGGTGGACCAAGCCATTTTGCTAGTTTCAGGTTGGTACTCATTCCCTTTAAAGAAAGTTTTTGGTAAAACTAGTGACCTGTACCATCTCACACTTGTTACGAAATTACCAAGAAATGAAACATATTATTATGGGGATAATGTGGTGATTTAAAACAAAAATTTGTCTATTAAGGAAAAGTTGAAAGTTGTAATACTTGTTCATTTTGTTTCTAGTTTTTTCTATACCCACTCCCATATTTGTTTACATTCTTGCTTCTAGTACCCCTTTTATTTCCATCTCTCTCTCTCTCATCCAAACAATGGAAACAAAATAGAGCACATCCGATTAGAGAACCTCAAGCTGGACCATCCGATTAGCTAGGGCAACAAGTGAATCTCTCATCATAATTTGGGGTACCAATAAGTTCTTTAGGGTGTTTTCTTTCACCCTGACATCGTTCTTTGGAACTTATGGACGGGAGAAATATTGTGGGTTTTTGAAGAACCATGAGATCTAGAGTTCTTATTTTCTTGGAGATTTTCTCTTAGAAACAATGCTATGAATTGAATTAGGTATGTGAAACATGCCCCTACTCAGAATGAAAGCTTGTTCTCTGTTATGAGAAGTTTAGTCACATCTAAATGGAGAGAGTGTTTCCTTTGTTTATATTCTATTTTGGGATTTTCAAGGTGGCTTTGATCTTTGTTGTATCCATCCTAATCATATTGTAACATCTCGTCCATAATACAAAATATCTTTTCTTCTTTGCTAGAAAAAGAACAAGAAAAGGAAAAAGAAACTTCTCCGTCATGGGATTGTGTTCTTCAAGGGATGCGCTCTAGATCCCTCTCATGAGCCACACAGATCTCCTTCTAATGTATGATACGATGGATGCTTCCTTGGAAGAGAAGGAGGAATAGCAAGCGTGACAGGATTGTATTCAACAGCCTCATGGTCATTTGTATCAGTGTTAGAACTTGATGATCACGACGACAACATGGGGGTTGCGGTACAACTATAATCATGGGTCTAAGTAAACTGGGTCCAATGCAATCTTGAGTGTAATTTTTTCATAGAAGAAAGTTTAATCGTTGACATACATTTTTTTGAAAAAGCTTGAATTAATTGAAAGTATAACGAAAGCGAGCATAACACCTATGAAATTCTTTGATCTCTCAAAGAGACCTAATAATCATGGTCCATGAAATTCTTTGAATCTCTCAAAGCAAGAGTTAGACAACTAGCAAGCACTAGGATACAAAGCTTGAAGGTCTGCTAAGGTAGGCACTCAGAAGAGATGGCCCTACGAGGAAAGGAGATAACTCTTTTAGATTAGGTATGTGAGGATCCAACAATCCTCAAAGGGGTTGGTCTAATAGCTCACCACCCAAGTGCTGATAGATATCCAACCATGACTTGCAAGGGCCGGACCTCAACCTTAAGAGGTTAAGAGCCCAATGAGTTGAACTGATGTGCATGGATAATTTTGAGGGTAGCTTCCAATTTTCACATAAGAGCATTGACTCCTCAAAGAGAGAAGGATTCGATGTGATCATGAAATGGATATAACCTAATAAATTAAAGTGGATATGATTGTTTGATTTCTAGTATTTAGAGCTGCATAGGAAAAAATATGCCAATGACACTACAACACATCGATGCTAGACCGAGGTTTTTATCGAGGGAAATGAATGCGGCTTTATTTACCACGACGCCGGTGTAAAGCTCCGTATGCACGTCGGTACCAAAGCGTCGATATATGCGTCGGTATATGCGTCGGTATAGACGTCGGTATATGCATCGGTAATACTGGCACCCATACCGAGGCCTCTACTGGGTTTACCGTCGCATATACCGTCGCCTGCTGGGTGTACCGACGCTTATTCCAATGACATTACTGGGAGTACCGTCGCGTATACCGACGACCATACCTGCAAATTTTTTTTTTTGGGCAGAGTGTGTTGTCTTTTGCTACAACAACATTACTATGATGTTGCTTAACAAAAGACAATACACTCTACCCAAAAAAAACCGAGTACATGTGATGTGTACTCTAATGTCAACCGAAATATGATTTCATGAAACAGAGTATTATTGGACACAAAAGAGATAATCAGAATGAACCATGGACCATGTACAAAAGAAGTTATATATTTCAATTATGAAGCATGTACAAGAGTGTGGCAAACCACTGTCATATATGATGCTTTTACAAAATGTGGCAAAGCAATGCATTGCCATATGAAAATCAAATACAAAATTTTGATGTTCCATTGCCATACGCATGCAAAGAACGTTCCATATGAACAGTCCTGCAACAAAGAACATTAATGGAATGAGATAAATTCACATGAAAATTACAAACAACAAGTAAAAACCAAGTTTATAAATTAATTACCTCATCGCAAATGGTCCCATGAAACGACCACACCGCGTCCCTCCAAGTCCTCCAATAGTGCAATCAACCCATGACGATATCCGTAAGACTCCTCCGTTTGTGTTGGAGGACGACCCATTGCCAGCTCTTGAAACAAATATACAAAAGATTGTAGGAACATACATGAGAAATTTAACACAAATAAATTCAATAAATGGATTGTACTTACAAACTCATGATGCATCATGTCATATCCGTCGCTGCCTAAATGTGACTGTCCAACCGTATCTAAACGTGTGGCTACGACATCTCGCTACTGGCGATATCGGTTAGGAGTTTGCTGCTACTCGTCATGAATCATGTCCCACTCCTCAGCATCTAACCATACAGGCTTTGGTAAGCATGCTCTGAAAGCATCACGAACCTCGGATTGTTGATGGGACATAACCTCATCTGCGGTGTGCAGAATCCACTCTGAACTGACAAGAGACTATCCATCGGCTGGTCGGAACTCCTGATAAATCGTCTGTGTGATATAATTCTTCCGATCTTTATCATGTTCACTCCATTTCAGCATGATAGAGTGTCCAAATTGGATGGAGCAAAGCTATCGTATGCATGCATGCATTGCTTTGCCAGTCGCATCCATCACCGGAGCTCCATCTTGGATACTATACGCCTTGGAGTCATCATGGTCATGAGCACCCCAAGGTGTACGTGGTGTTCCACATGGTGTACTGCGTGGCGTACCTACATCTGAGGTACTCGTCCTAGGAGCAGAAGTGGGTGACACAATGCCCGTCGTACTGCCTCCACAATATCCACCTCCTCTGCCTCCAAACCTACTTGTAGATCCACTCCTAGAACCTCCTGCTCCAAAGCGTGACCTCGATCGACAAGACGGGCCAGAACCTGTATCGGGTTGAGGTGTCGAACGCACATGTCTACTAGTAGACCGAGTAGGAGATGGCTGAAAAGATGATCGTGGTGGAGTCACAAAGCTAGGAGACATACCTCCTACGGGAGTAGCACCACCCGCAGGAGTGGCACCGATAGGAGTGATACTGATGGGAGTGACATCGGCGGGAGTGAGGCCAGCGGAGGTAAGGGCGGCAGGAGTAAGGCCGCCAGGAGTGAGGGCGGGAGGAGTGCTACCACGAGCGATCCAATACTGTGATGCAGCGGCCATATACGCGGGAGGAACCTGAGAGATGAACTCCAAAATCTGCTCCTCGATCATGGAATGTGGAGTGACTAGAGGAGTATCTCCCATCGTGCTCTGTAATAAAAGAACTCAAATAATTAGCATGCGATAATAAAAGTAATAGAGAGAATAAACCAAAAAAAAACAAAAATTAGTACATACAAGTGTTTTATTCAAAAGTCCTCTAGTCGAGCATCCTCTTGAAGATCGGATGCACCGAGAATATCTATCTCTATATTGATGCCTTCTAAATCGCTTGCTATGCTGGTTTCTTCCTGATCATTGTCTATTGCTTCGTCTTCTCGAACAATGACCTCTTCTTCAATGAACTCTTCTTCTCAAACAATGATCTCTTCCTCCTCGACTATCAAATGAATCTCTGAGTCCACTAGAGATGGACTTTCTTCTACATCTATGTTCTCAAAAATTTATCTACTACGTGGAGCGACTTGTAAAACAAATAGCCACTCTGGTTCTTTTGAATCTGGTGTAAAAACAACTTGCTCACAGTGTTCGGGAAGTACAAATGTATCCCTTTCATTTGTCCATAATCTTGTGGAGTCAACTTGAAGCAAACCGCTTTTATCCCGTGTCACTATTGCGTTTCTTCCAGAGGTGACTACTTTGAACCATTTCACATAAAAAACAAAGTAATCAAACTTTTTGAAAGATAGTTTCAAGATGTCTTGAATCACACCACAATAATCTAGCTCGCCTTCTAGAGCATTATCATCTCTTGCACTCGCTCTACATTTTTGCAAAAAATTGACCATCACTCCACTATCAAAAGTAGACCTATTTTGATCGATTCGTGCGATTCGAAAGTGTCGTCCATGAGACCATAGTGCACCGTATTTAATATATTCCCAATCACATCCTTTTGCGAGTTCTTCTTCTTCTTCTTTAGAGATATCTTCACCCGCTACCTTTTCTTGTGAAACTGCTATATTTAGCCATTTGGTTGTTGGAAAAGGTGGAAGAGGTCGAAGACTTTCTGTAAGAGGCAAAAATCGAGTGGAACGATTTCTTCGAAACTGAGCTCTTTCCTTTGCGTTAGTTTCCTTGGCAAGCTCATACCTTTCTAACCACTTCTGCATAGGCTCAGAGTTAAGTATGCAAAACTTCATTGCCTTCTCTCTGAAAGCTGCATCTATTTTTCTTTGCAATCCTTTACCTTGTGGTTCATCGCCTACGAGACGAACATCTTCATCATCGCTCCATAAGCGAGGCATTTCGGGATCCGACATACGTAGAAACTCAGTTATGAATACAAGAGATTCTTGTACAAGCCATCCCTCTGCCATGCTACCCTCTGGATGTGCTCTCTGTCAAACAAACCCTTTTAATGTCTTCATAAAGCGCTCTAAGAAGAACATCCATCGACTATGGACAGTTCCTGCTATTGCAACTTCATCTACCACATGAACTAGTAAACGAAGTTGTATAGTGAGAATACTTGTGGAAAAGTATTTCTCTACCATACAAACAGCCTCGATAGCATTGAGTTTCACATTCTCTATGCTATCTCTATTTATCTCTTTAGAAGATATCAACCGTACTAAAGAACTAATTTTATAAATGGTTCTTCGTACATCCTCTCAAAGACAATCTTTTAGGGCTACAAGGAGCACAAATTGTAAAAACGTGTGCCAATCATGAGACTTGAGTCCTGCAAGATCGTCGTTTTGTGTGAAAGCAATCTTTAGACACCTCATGCATCCAGTAGGTGTTCGAAACTCTGAAATTGTTTTCTTCACTTGTTGCTCTTCCATCCTGCGAAGCACCCAAGGAGCTCTTGGTAACGATATTGTTCCGTTGGGCTTAGTAATTGCCCACAACTCTCGCATATAACCTCTCTCTTCTAAGTCCTCCCTTTGTGCTTTGCTTTCTTTCTTTCCGATCAAAGTTTTCCAAAGAATCTCTCCCACATTCTTAAAAATATGCATCGGGTCCACCAAATGATTGATCAACAATTCACTCCAATAAGGGAGTTCATGAAAAATGGACAACCATTTCATGCCAACAACTGGATTTTCTGAATCCCACAGTTGTTTCCAATCGCTAGCTTTCATTTGGTGTTGCGCTTATCGACAGTTTTACGTAGTGCTTTGGAATAGCGTGCTTCGAGTCGTGGTCCGCGTAAAGGACACGCATGGTAACCCGAAATCGATAAACCTGGACATTCACCATAATCAAGCCAATCATGCATTGTCCACATAAGTATGCCTTGCACTCGCACATCTCTTCTTCTTATAGGTGGAGCCATGTCACGCACAGTAATCCCATCCGATAAAATGCGTAGTTCTTCCACAAGTGGTGGAAGATATACATCCATGTTTTTTACTTTATACTTACCTGGTACAATAAGAGCTAATAATAAATGACCTTTCTTTGTGGCCAACCATGGTGGGATATTATAATTGACCGAACATACAGGTCACGTGCTCCATGAAGAACTACGTAATCCAAATGGATTTACTCCATCCATAGCTAGGCCTAGACGTATGGACCGAGGCTCACTAGCAAACTCTGGCCACTTACTATCTATGTGCTTTCAGGCATCAGAGTCAGTAGGCACTTGCATTACATTATCTATAGACCTACTCTTTGTATGCCATGACATTAACTCAGCTATAGATTTGCATCTAAACATGTTCTTAATTCGTGGAATGATAGGAAAGTGGCAAAGAACCTTTGCGGGGATTGCGTCGCCTACAACGTCTTCTCTAAATCTATTTGCTCCACACTTTGGACATACATGGAGATGCTCATACTCATTCCGAAAGAGAATGCAATCATTCGGAGAATTTTAGTATAATCCATTCCAATGGACTCTAAAAGTTTTTTTGCATCTCCACGTGTTGGAGGCATGTCATTGCCCTCTGGCAAAAAATTGATCTTTAAGAAGCCTGCAATAAGCAATTAAAAATATATTAGTAAATAAAGTTATTGTGATACAAGGATGAAAGCCAATTTGTTCTCCACTTACCTGAACAATTCAGTGACACTAGTATCTGACCATCCATAAATGGATTGCAGATTGAGCATCGCGAGTGACGCACGTAGTACATATATCTTTGCTCCATTGTAAATTGGTAAACGAGCTAGTCTTCGCATGTTTTCATGTTCTTCATCGACTTCTGATCGTGGAATTTCTCTTCTGTCCATGAAACTCTCAACACCTTCTCCACCATCATGATCTTCATCCATGTCATAAAATGCTTAAAGGATCTCTTTCATATGTTCATTCAGTGTAATATTATTAGTACTTGCTTCTACGTCTAAGTCCCTTTTTGCTCTCTTTTGTCCACGATAGGTTACTGGTGCAATGTCATTTGGGTCCATCTACTCAACGGGGGGACCATGCGAATGATAGCGCAGGTTTTCCAATCGACTCCTATCAAAGGATCCATACTCTCTAACATGTGCAGTACAAATCCGTCGTTTCTGATAAATTTGATACTTGCACTGTGTGCAAGGACATACCATTCTCTCTTCAGGATCCAAAGAAGCCATCTACTACAATATGGACATTTTAGAACATTTGTTTTTTTATTAAACCTAAAAATCATACTCTTAAAGACTTAAACCTGAAATACTTAAATACCTAAAAAAACTTAAAACCCTAATTTTAAAACCCTAATTGTAAAACCTTAATCTATATAACTATCCTATTTTATCTATTTATTTAGATTTTTTTCCTCTTAATTGAGTTATATATATGCATAAACCCTAAAACTTTAATTTTAAAGATCTAGACCTAAATTATGTAAATTTCTATACACATGTGTATATACATGTATATATGTATTATATGTGTATGTTTGTATATATGTTATGTAGGTGTTAAAACCCTAAAACCCTAATCAAAATGACCTAGACCTAAAACATGTATATATATGTATGCATGTGTATATATATGTATATATGTATATATATATGTGAATATATATAGATGTATAAGTATGTGTGTTTGTGTATGTGTATATATATTCACTCTATTTAAAATGATTAAAATTAAACCTATTTTTATATATTTAATTATCTATATTTCATTTATTTATTTAAAACACTAGTTCTTATCATATTTTATTAT